>WOVY01000999.1:207500-535790 GCA_013436015.1 Rhipicephalus annulatus | reverse complement strand
CAAATAGTAATGGCACCAAATAGAATACAAATAGTAATTGAATACTGTTTGAATAGTAAGTAGACCATTTTCAAAACAGCCTTAGAACAGAACATTTTATTTGAAACAAATAGTCACAAACTTTCGACAAAGGGCCATTACAGTCAGTTTGAATCTACTCAAAATACCACAATTACGAAAACTAAGGTAATCTCGTATGCAGCAGGAACTAGAATATTCGTAACATTTTGTAATTGTAGGTTCAACTACGGCATTGACTAGCGTTATCAACGTGAGACTTTGTCACCTCACTTTAAATAAAATTGGGACACAAAAACAAAACAATTTACAACCAAACATTGCAGATACAACTAAATATGTAACGGGAGCAGATCAACCCGTCATCACAACATGGCCTGCGCACTAAAAGCGGATAACAATGGGCGTTGAAATTATACATCTGCAAGAACAATTTACGCAAACGCAAAACTTGTATCTGTTGCTAGTCGTGAAGCTGCAAGCACTCGTAGTTCCCACCTTTGGTTATTACAAGACGAAGACAGGAGCTGATAAATGCGATACAGCTAAAGTGCAGTAAAAATTGAGCAAGAATGGAGCTTTCAGAAGCGCATTCATTCGACAATCAATATAGTGTAGGTAGTCTTGCAAAAGCTTGGGCTGCGTACAGGTCACATTAGGGATTGAAAGAATGACTTGTAGCTGTTTCGTTGTTTTGGGGTTCTCCCGCCAGTGCCGATTATTAAAAGAATATTTGTTACTTAGAATATGTGCAATTCGATTCGACTTAGGAACCGAATACAGTGCTGTTTGATTCATTATCCAAAATTTTCGAATAATCGAACATCCCTAGCAATTATCCCTGAAAGCTACACATATGAAGTACTAAGGAAAGGTTCATGTGCTACTGCAAGACTTGGGTCACGTTACGTCGCTTCCTTCTTTCCTACTAACTGTGCTTTGCTTTTTTGTTTAGCACAAGAAGGCTTCTGTGGAAGAAGTTGGCTGAGGCCATCAATACGGAGTTCTTGTGCAACGTGACTGCCACACAAGTGGAAAACAAATGGAAGTCGCTGGACAGAGCATATAAAAAGTCAAAAAAGACAACAATTCTTCAGGTCACCACCGTGTGAACTGTGAATATGAAGAGTAAGTTACGATTGTGTCTTCATATCTTCAGTGATTCTCATAGTGTCTATTACAGAGAGCTGGCAGAAGTCTTGGAAAAAGAACATAGTGTAAATCCAAGGCTGCTCTTGGAGCCTGGAAAAACAATCCTGCCTAGTGCAAGTCCAGAGTAAGTAAAAATTACTTAATTTGTGCTGTAGCCTGGAAATGACATGGCACCTGTACAATTACTTTCAACAGCACCAGCATCACTGAAGCACCTCAAGATGCAGCAGTCCCAGTCGAGTGCAACACAGCATCCAAAGTTCGGAGCAGCACAACGCCAAAAAGGAAGCGCCAGAGTAGGTCCCAAGTCACGCCGCTCTTGGAGGCATTAGAAAAAATGCAAGCTTCGAGAGCTAAGCAAGAGGAGGCAGCAGTGAAACAACTGGAGGAAAGAAAAAAATGGGAAGAGGCAAAGGCAAAGCGGCATGATGAGCGCATGCAGCGATTCGATCGGTTGATCGACGTACTCTCAAATAAGGACGGGTTATAATATGGGCAATAAACTTTTATAACACTAGCAGTGTCTACTCCATCTAATTTGTTAAAAAAAAAACATTGCTTCTAGACGCGGCACCCCACTTCGCAAAACATTTGCACACTGAATAAATCGCGAAGCAAAGATGAACTTCTAGCACTGTTCCTTTGCAATGAACTCTCGCAGAGACTGACTGTAGCCTGGCAGACTGCAATCAAAATCTCCTTCACTTTCATCATTGCCCACATCTTCTTCTTGGGGAAGCGTTGCAAGTTCCTCAAGGAAGTCCCTTTCATCGTTGCACATGTTGTGTAGCACACACGCAGCCATAACTATATAGCAGCACTGTTGCACACTTTTTGCATCAACAAGGTAGAGCCTCCTAAAACGCTGTTTAAGCAGGCCGAAGGTGTTCTCAATAAGCACTCGTTGTTGACTGTGTCGTTTATTGAAGCTCTTTTTCCACGTAGGAAAAGAACTTCCATTGTCCTTGAATGGGGTCATGAGCCATGGCATCAGTGGATATGCACTGTCACCCAGTATATAATTGTCTTCACATTCCTGAATTGCGCGTGCAAAGAAGGGGCTCTCCCTCAGGACACGGGCGTCGTGAACCGAACCTGGAAACCCAATAAACACGTTCAGCAACTTGTTCCTGTCGTCGCAGATTCCTTGCAGGATTATCGAAGGCCACTTTTTCCGGTTGAAGTAAGACTGCGTAGATTCGCTTGGAGTGAGTATCCCGATGTGTGATCCATCGATACAGCCGATGGTGTTTCTTGGGCCCTTGCCTTTACTTTTGGCGAGGAAGCCGTTCTTTATGCGGGTCACTTCCGCGCTACTAGGCCAGCAAATTATCTCATCGCTAATAGCGTGTAAGAAGTGAACGACCCGTGTCACACAAACATGAACAGACGACTCGGTAACATCGAATTTGTCGCCTATGGCGTACATAGATATTTGTGAGCCTAGGTACACAAGCGCTATGAGGCATGTTTTTTCGGCACTGATTTGTTGGCGGCCTTGCACTGCCCTTGGGTAGAAGGCTGAAGTCTTGAACTTGGCACTGAAACTATCAAAAGTCTCCCTGGACAGCCTGAAGAGGCGCTTGAATTCATACTCATGGTACCTGCCGATAATGCTTTCGTACCCGGGTACACGGTTGGCATCGTCGCGCACCAACGCGCACGCGACCAAGATGCACGCATCGTCGTACTCATCGTCGCAGTCACTGCAAACGGCACCGCTGACGGAATCGTCGTCGCTGCTCGAGTCCAGCAATTCCATCGCAGTCACAAGAAGTGCCATCACGGCCGTGTATTGATCGGACAAGGCGGCGGAGGCGGCTATTTTAGGCTTACACTACAAGGTGTTCTCCGGCCTGCACTCACGTCAACTCACGCCTTCGTTTTGGCTGTAGCCGTCGCGCGCTAGTGTCGGCTAGTGCCGAGGCGTGGTTGAGGCTGCACCTGCACTTGCTCGACCGGCGCTGCACGCTCACTGCACCGCTTGGCACCGCTGCGGCACTTTTCTGAACTAGTGCAAGCCAAATCGAAGATTCCTAAAGCCGAGTGCCTCCGGTAGTGTGGCGCCATCTGTCTGACGGGGACACAGGCGTTCGCAGTGAAGCACCATGTGTTCAATGTTCTCCTCGTCTTTCCCGCATGTCCTGCACTGCACAGCGCCGTCGGCCAACGACGGGTCGAAGTGACGGCGATACATCTGAGTGCGGAGCGCTCCAGCACGGGCCTCAAACAGAAGCGCACTGCCGACATTATTGTCGTATAATCGTTCGGCGGAGATGGTGGTCTTGTGAGCTCTGTATAGGGCCAGGCCGGGTTTTTTCTCCATAGCCGCCTGCCACATCGACGTCTCAGCTTCCTGCACTCTATTCCGTACTCCTACTGCCCATTTCCTCTCACTGTCCTCCTGGACAGGGCCAGTAAAAAGGGAGTACTTGCGGCACAGATTGTGGAGACGCCTGCGCCATGGTGTGTTCATGCCCTTGATAGCTGTGTATCTAAATACACGACGGGCCCAGCGCTGGTCGTTCATGAGGCGAAGACGTCCTTCGTAGGCCGCCTTGCTCCTTGCCTCGCGTGCCTCGTAACTTGACCATCCGAGGTCGCCTTGTACAGCTTCGACAGCCACACGTCCATGACACGCCAGTGCCAGTCGCCCGACCTCACGCTGACCTCTTTCCAACCACTGGCGTGTTGCTGCGGACAGGAAGATGACGGCGTTGGCGAATGTCAGGACTGGCACATGTACTACCTTCCACAGTTCGCGCACCAGTACAAACCGGTCACACCCCCACAGACTCCGCCGTCGCAGCACGTTGGCGGCCCTCACAGAAGCCTGTCGAACGTGCTCCTCTTGCTTGTCATAGATATCTGCGGAGGTGCAAAGGTTGACACCGAGATACCGGTACTGGTTTGATACCGGAATGCTTCCTCCGTCGGGAAGCTGCACATCAATGGTCTCCACGCCTGAAAACTGCAATATGGCTGATTTTTTGGCATTGAAGTGAAGGCCCAGACTCTTCAGGTGGTCGGCCGCCAGTGTTACCAACCTCTGAAGGTCACTGCTGCGCTCAGCCAGTAATACTAGATCATCAGTGAACACCAAGCCGGGCAGCGTCCATGTCTGCGCTACCCCACCAATCATGAGTCGGAACGCGAAGCCAACTCCCGATTCCACGAGTGCCTGCTCGAGTCCCGCCACATACAGCATGTATAGCAGCGGAGACAAAGGGCAGCCCTGCCTGAGTCCTCTTGTCACCCTCACAGGCTGTGTTCTGGTGCCTCTGAAGCATGCTACCACCGACCTATCTCTGCATAGAGCCGCCGGAGAAAGTCTGTCCACACGGCATTTGTCGTTGGTCTAACTGGTGGAAAAACTCCTCGTGTGGCACACTATCATAAGCCTTGGCGACATCCAGAAAGCATCCAAACAGACCTCTGGTTTCTCTCCGTGCCACCTCGATGGTCTGGGTGAGCACGAAAAGACTGTCTTCCAAGCGTCGGTTCCGTCGTAAGCCATTCTGGAGTTCCGACAGTATGCCCCCCTTCTCCGCCCAGCCGCTCATACACACCTTCAAGACTTGAGCGAAGAGCCTATATAGGACGCTCGTCACCGTGATTGGTAGTCCAGCGTCGCCTCCTCTCTTGCACACGAGGCTTACTCTGCCGCATTGCCAGTCGGGTGGGATTGGGCCGTTCTTGAGGATGGTATTGAAAATTCCCGCGAGGTGTTCTCGAGCAGACTTCCCCAAGCATTTCACAAGGCCCGCCGGTATGCCGTCCAGTCCGGTAGCAGTGTCGGTCGCGAGCGCCACCGCGCGGAGCTTGTTTAAAACTGAAGGCAAGCCAACTCCGCTGGGAGCGCGAGCCATTCCTCAGGCATCCATCTAGAGGAGGCGTTGGTTTGGCAGGTAAGGAGGGAAACAAGCACTCGTTCAAACGATAACACGTGCTGCTCGTTTAAAGCATTACCGTGTGTTTATTACGTGCGAGTGTTGATTTCGTGTGTATACAGTCGGCGAGACAGCCTTCGATTGTTGTTGCTATCTGGTCAAGCATTACGTGGGTCAAAAGAAGTGATGAAGACAGCATGCTAACTACGCTAACGTTTTTAGATACGCGATCGTTCAGCTTTCTTTCGATTTTGAGGAAGACAACGAAACCCCTCTGAACAACTAAATCACCGAGTGGTTGAGGACATGTTAAACTGGCTTGTCGTTTAGTGCATCGCACTCAGGTGTGCTGCGTATAAGTTCCCCATTCTCGTGCCTGCTGCTCAGAAAGTCTCCCTATGAGATGTGTTTTGTAGTTTTGTGAAGCAACTCAAACGCAGTCAACGGGTGTCCGTGCGAACTGGGATCCGACGAAATGAGGTGCGCGCGTTGGTCATGCCGGCTTCACACGGGCGATTTTGATCGCGTTGTGGCTAGCATGTCGTGATTTCGATTAAGCGGTGACCGTTGTTGATCGTGGTGAATAATTCTGATCCAATTATAGTTGGAATTGTCCATAATGCCGGCAGAGCAGGCTCCACGGTTTACTGCGGGCACTTCGTCTCCATTAGCTGGCTGCAGTCACGTGACCATGCGGCAGGCATTTCTGCTTTAGTGGGGTAGTGCCGGCACAGTAAACCACGGGGATGTTTGCCGGCAGCTGGCAAATGCACTTTTGAGAACATGTGTTAGCACCGATTAATTCGCAAGATTTTATTCTATATCGACATTCTAGGTTCACAAAGTACATCACTGTGTGCTTTTTTCAATGCTATTCACAAAGCAACATGTAGAAAGATTGATCTTACAAAAACGCTGCAAGCAACCAAGAGAAATTTAACTCTTTCATCTTCAAGGTAATAGTATGCAGTGCAAACGTAGAACAGAGGGGGGTCATTTGTTGTGGCTAAGTCTGACGTGATGTGCATTTGGGCTCACTTCCTATTCACAACAGATTCGGCACAATCTCTTGTGTTCTTTCTTAAAATTCTGTCGAATTTGATGTTTTTTATGTCCTAATAATGTTCCTCATGTCCTAAAATCCACACCACTCAGTATTTCAAGTAAAAATTCAATAGAAGATAGGTGGTTCTGCTTCATTAACTTTCACACAAAATATAAAAACAGGGTGCATATGCTACAAAACACTCGGTTTATCACAGCTCTTTTAGCTGCTTCCTCAGATGTACACAAGGCCGATATATATATATATATATATATATATATATATATATATATATATATATATATATATATATATATATATATATATATATATAACGTCTTTCTCTTTCACATGCCTGACGCAATATGTTATATGTGCAAGACATTTGTCTGGTCTTCCGTCGAGGTGTGTCGACCATGTGTACATCTGAGAAAGCAGCTAGAAGCATTATTTTACTATATGTACCCCGTTTTTATACTTTGCGTGTGAGTGTTAATGAAGTGTGGCCTATTTTCTATTGAATTTTTACTTGAAGTACTGTGTGGTGTGGATCTTAGAGACATTAGGAATTACGATGCATTAACTTCAAAGCAGTCACATGATAGAACACATGTTGTGGATGTGCTGAATCTGTTGGGAACAGTAAGTTCCCAACAGATTCCCAAATGCACGTCAGACTTGGCCACAAAAAGCAATCCGCCTTTGTTTTAATGTTTTCACTACATACTATCATCATGAAGATGAAAAAGTTAAAGTTCTCTTGGTTGTTTGCTGAATATCTGTAAGGGAAATCGTTGTGCATTGCTTAGTAAATAGCATTGCAAAAAGTACACAGTCAACTACTGCAAACCTAGAATGTCAATATAGAATAAAATTCTGTGAATTAATCAGTGCTAACACACATGTTCTCAGATGTGCCTTTGCCAGCTGCTAGCAAGTTTCAATGCGGTCTACAGTGCGTGATGCCAGCAAATTAGCCCGTGGTCTAATGTGCCGGCACTACCCCACTAAAGCAGAACTACCGGCAGTTTGGTCATGTGACTGCAGCCAGCCAATGGAGGCAAAGTGCCGGCAGTATCCCGTGCAGCCTGCTTTGTAGGCTGCCAGAATCATAAACAGGCAGGAGTGGTGCCGAGATTTCTTTGTAAGGCAGGGCGACGAGGAGGGATTCTGCAGTAGCCGCGAAGTTGGGAAATTATGTGTTGTGTTTTGAGGGTTGCAAAAGGAGCAAGGTAAAGCGGTCTAACCGCACTTTAACGCCGACCATTACTTGCCACAGCTAATTTTGACAGCTACACATTGAAGCCTCTCACAAATACTGCCTGTTTTACACTTATTTTTTGTTGCGTGATTGATTTGCATGTACTGTTTTCAAAGCAAGTTTGTGTAATACTTCAACTTCAGACAATTAAGGAAGACAAGCTCTTCCTGTGGCACGCTTTTTGAATGATGGCATCACATATGGCGTACAACTGCTTTCAAACTTTAAAAAAAAGTTTAAGAATTTATTTTATAATTGGTCACAACTGTCCTGAGTAAGGAGATGGTGTATGGAAGACGACGATGAAGAAGAAGGCTCCACGGCGCATGACACGAGCCGTAATGGAAGACTCCAGTTTGATGAACTGCCATTCTTTGCGTGGCTACGGCAGAAGGTCACATCGGCAGCTTCGTACTGTCGGCAGGAAGCAGCTAGCACGTGTTCGGTTCAGGAAGCCGTGACGCTGGCACTTCGTGGTGCGGACGCTGATCTCGGCGACGTTCGGGTGTCCCTCGGAGCTGCTGCAAGGTTTTTCGGCAGTTCCGGACGCATCCACAGCAGTCCCTAGGACGTCACTTCAAACAAGGGCCGAGTTCCTCCTTAGGTCTAATCGACGAAAAGAGACTGCCACGTCACCGACGGCGACCGGGTAAAGGCTTATGGCAGCTTGCCTGGTCGTCGCACATTCGAATGACTATTTCAACAAGATAGTCAACAACGTTGGACGTGGATGCGGCGCTACCGAGTTTGGACCTTTTATCAGCGAACGCAAGTAAGAATGTTCCATTCGGGCTACGACCTGACTAAGGTTGCCAAAATGGGGAGGTGTGAAAAGTGGCCGCTATCAAAACCACGACATACTGTACTCCTGACCTGTCCAGATAGTAGAAGAGTTCCTATGGGAGTGTGTGTCTCTGCTCTCATTCAACCACTCGCCATTAGCGGCCCTACCTATAATCTGTTCATCTGGTACTGCAGACTTATGTGTGGCTGTTACTTAGAATGCTGTTAAAGTAAGCTATTCAGTACGGTTGAGTATTTATTGCACGCTCGTTGACTAACGTGGGCAGCCGTAAACTTTCATGCAGTGTAGGACAGCCAATGTGGTACAACGTTCATTAAATCGCAAGAAATTTCTTAATCACATTTAGTATATTTATTTCCAAATTATATTGCGTTTAAGCATAATGAATACAAAACGTATGCGCTTTGTTGGTCAAAATATGACCACAAACGTTGAAGATGACATCAGCGAACAGATGCTGACTTGTGCAACGCCGCTCATAGGTTACATCCTTAGCAGTAGAAAGTATGAACTACATGTTGGTGGTGGAAAGGGTACACCTGGGCAGGTCAGGAGTACAGTAGGTCATGGTCTAAACCAGTCCCCAAAGGGCACCGATGCCCATTGTGGCACTGCACTCACAGGTGGGGTAAAGCATTGCCTCTTTTGCTAGATGCCTGAGGAGTGGCTCGAGCTCTCAGCGGAACTAGCATGCCTCTAGTTTCGAACAAACGGCGCTGGGTAGTGCTCTAGACTGACGCTGTAATCACGTCACCTCTTTAACGTTTTTTGTCTGCGGACCATCAGGGGGCGCCAATCGAGAGTTGTTCGAGATCAGCAATTGTACACACCTATTTTGGAGGCTTACCGATTCAAATCAGATCACGAAGTTCACGCTAGTTTTTTTGTCTGAAACAAAACCAAAACACATCAAAAAACAAAACCACTAGTGCGTTCGAAGCCTGCAAGCACGTCGACTATGCAAATTTGTCTACTAATGATCATCTCCATGGCGGCTGAGTGATCGCAGCTCCAGAGTCCCCTCTAGTCAATTTTGCGAAACTCTGCAGACTTACTGGTTTTGCGGTTATTTGTGGCAGAGCTGCAGGTGTGTTAAGAGACATCAAATTATTCGGAATGCTTCATAATAATTTGAGCACGTGAAATTCTTTCAACCACGAGCAGAAACTTTGGTACTAGAGCCTTGTTTTGCTCTTCTGAATGCATAATCATGCGCAAACCACTGCTTGAATTATCACTTAGCGTTCTATTATAGGTTTCCAAATGCAACAGTTTTAGTGGCCTACGGTTGCTCAATGATTTGGGTGAGCCATGCATTAACAGCTCAATAAGTTACCCTCAGCAGCAGACATTGAGCAGACAGTTTTTACAAGAAAACTGTATTTTCGTGCATGCCAAGGTGTTCATGCACTACAGCCCTGACAGCTTTACTCTTCCACCTTTTTTTTTAATATCTGTTTTGTTCATGTCGTTAAAAAAAAAAGAGGCGTGGAATGACACGCATGTGGGGCAATAATATCGCACTACTCTTTAGGTAAAAGCAGTACCATGTTTTGGGCAGCCAATCTAATGCATATCACCTATCCTCTTCGACACCTCCATGGCCGATTTTGGGTGAATATGGGATATACTCAAGAAATAAGTGATTTCATTCGCTAGGCTCAGAATGAGGTTGTCGAGGGAATTGGACGGATACGACAGTCTGCTGAGATACCACTGCTTGCTTGTCTGTGCTGGGAGCCCTCTTGGTGTTCTTGGTGCATTTTATTTCGAAAGAATCAGCATTACATGCGTTACTGGTTGAAAGTAACTAAATACGTCACTTGTTACGCTGACATTCAAGCCAGGCAGACTTCTACCAAATGTTCACCTTTGTTCCCATCCTAAGTTATTTACAAAAAAGGTAAGACGCTACTGTTACCGAGAGAAAAGTAATGCTGGGCGCGTCTGCTGTTATTACTAGATTAGAAGCCTGAATCAGTGAGCCCTAGCTGTAGGAACAAGAATAATAATTTAATCAACTTTGTATTTATATTGCATATAAAGCCTCTAACCAAAACAACTATTTTAGATGAATTACGGATATAGGTAAACTCCCGTTTATATGAACTCTGTTAAAGCGAACTTTTGCTTAAGACGAACAACCCATAGCCTCAATGAAAAAAAAATTTGTTTAAGACGAACCATGGAACATGCCTCTTCTGTTAAGACGAACTCTCGCAACAACCGACAACGACGGAAATTCTGCACATTAGACATTATAGTCATGGTGGGGGCATTCTGGTGAACAAGAGAAGGTGAAATGGAAAGAAAAAAAAAAACCTTTCTGGCGCAAAGACTCAAAGGAAATCGAAAGCAAATTGCGACATGTCTTTTTTGTGCACCCGAGGCTTTTGATCGTGAGTTGCATAAATGATGATGTTCAGCTGCAAAAATTAAGAAAATATCCAAACGTCAAATAAAAGCTTGTGGACTTTCATAAGCAACTTAGTGTATATTGGCCTTGTCAATGTTTTGATTGGCAGATCATGGGAGAGGCCTTTGCCCTGCAGTGGGTGTAGTTAGGCTTAAGATGATGACTTTGTCAAGGTAATGGTATGCAATGGAGGTGTATCTAAAAGTGATAGCCAGGACAGTAAAACAGCCTCTCAAAAGGTGAACAGCCAGAAGAAGAAATTTTCCATTCTTAAAAAAAAAAAAATTGGGCTTGTCTCTTCCTTTTTATCTTATTCTAAATATCAAAACATGATCATGCTAGAGTTTAATTGTTAAAATATGGTAGCAATTTATACATAAGCATAAGCATTATGGGCTTACAAAATAGAGTGCTCATTAGATTAGCACAAAATACTCCACTTAGAAGCGTAGTGTTTTTCAAGCTGAGACAAATGAATGCTTTTCTTGTTCTTTTCCTCCTCATTGTAAGTATACTCCATTCAGTGTTTTCGAGCGACATATTTGGGTGCACTTGAAATATTAGTATTTAGTTTTGGGGGACACCTCTCATATGCCAAACTTCTGATAAGATGAAGATCATTGTCCCTTTGAGTTTGTCTTAAAGAGATTTTATAACTAGAAAACTTTGCACAAAATGCCTATTGTAGAGGCCTAATGTTACCATGATAAATCCTATTCTGAAAGTGCCACAGAACATGAAATGAGATATTATCAACGCTCTCCAAAAAGAAAAATTAAAATCTTGACATTTCCATCAACAAAGTTACAGTAAATCTGATGGCATGCATTTACTAGAGTGCAAAACATATGCACAAATTTTGTACTAATAAAGACATACCTAATTGATTTAATTCCACAAAAAAATATATTTATAGCATAAATGAATTTTACCTCTTTAACCTACATAAGTGCCACTAAAATTGCAAAGGTTTATGCGAAGGTGGTCAAGGTATGTGAGCCTTGCTTGCCCAGGTATTCAACAACCAGAAACGTACACCTATAGTAAACAGGAGGTAGAAGTAACTTTAATTTTGAAATCGGGACTGATAGACAGTGCTACCATGCCGCAGGGCCAGTTTGCTGCCTACAACTTGTAGAATTTAAGCAAGAGCTCTATTTTGAAATGGTAACAATTATGTTTTTGAATTACCAAAAAAGTAATGGACTGTCGGTAAGGCTGTTACTTGTAACATGTAACTGCCAACACTAGAAACAAGATTGGCGTTCTTGCACCCATCACACTTACTACAATTACCAGCTTTCTGGCAACACAGCCTGCAAAATAACATACGCAAGCCTTTGCTTTGCTCAGCAGTAAACAGTGCATGTGCTATATATAGACTCAGTGCATCATTTGAAAGTCCTTTGTTGTCTTTCTCGTCATATTCTGTCTCATGCAGCACTTCTTCCAGGGACAAAAACTCAACCATTTCATGAGCAACTTTGCCACCCTTGGGACTCTCTGCCCGGCTATAGATGCTAAGGCGTCTACATACAGAAGCTGAGGGTTTCATACCTAGAATTCAGAAGCTGGGGCAAGAAGTGTTGCATGCAGGCACAATGCACCAATTCTGGATCTTTCTCGTTCGGCATTTGAGGGAAACCCATTGCAAGCACCAGCTGATGACGTATTAGCAATGCAGCGACTGCTTGCGAAGAAAATCACAATGCACCTTACGTAAACCCAGTGCAGTGGGCCGCTCACTACCTGCACAACTGCCATCAGCGCCCCCAGCAACATCGGCGTGCTGAGAGACACTGTCCGGCAAGCAGAAAGCACTGTGCTCGTTGCACCTCTTTTTTCTAGCTACCCTAACCCGATGGCAAGGTCAAAGAAGCCAGACGCTACGTAGAGATCATAGTTGGCTATCCCGAACAGTGACAATTTTCGTAGTTGTAATTAGTGCTCTTTTTAGATTTCTTTTGTACATTTTCTGACACATTTCAGTGTTTGTTATTTGTTTATCAAGTGTTCAGTTTTTCTCTTGTTTTTTTTTTCTGTTTGTAAGTAAATCATGTTTTCTGTGCCTCCCAGCATCCTCTCGATCTATGGCTGTGCCCCTGAGATCTGTGGCAACAACATATTAAAGGGATTTAACGTGTATAATACGTCAAGGGGGAAGCAAAGGCAGTAGATTAGGTTTTAAAAATGTTTATTTCCTTATTAACATGTAAATAAGTCTAAATACACAAACATCTTTGGCTTTTCAACCTACTAGGATATGACCAACCTTGAACTCCAGACCTTGTGCTAAGCAATAGCGTAGTGGTGATTGCAGGTTTATCAGTTTGAAGAGAGGATTAGTTGCAAGCTTTAGTGGTGTGCTTGAAGTTTTATTGCATCAAGTGTGCTTTATATTTGTCATGCGGGTTTTCCACCTTTCCACTGGAGTTTTATTCAGCTGACAGATTTATGCCGTGTCCTCTCTCATTCATTACAGTTGCTTCGGCCATTCTGCCAGCCACTGCATGGAGGAAAGCATCAAAAAAGCAGGGCCAATCAATGCTGAAAAAATCTTTAGATCTTGATATTTTGCTGAAGACATTTATTGAGATTGCTACACTGCAGTTCACCCTGCTGTCTCATATTACATTTTCTCTGAGATGATGAAACTTAAGCACATTTCTAAAATCTTGGCGCCGTGATGGGGATGATATGGTCAGAAGTGTAGAAGCATTACAGAGAACATCAACAGAGACGATTGCCATATTTCAGTGCTCTAAAAACCTTCTGGGCCTTGCACGCTTTATGGCCCAGGCGTTGAAAAAGGGCACTCACATCAAAATAGCGCAGTTGGACTGGAATGCCATGCACAACTACTATTGCAATGCACGAAATACAGATGGCAGTAAAATTTTCTCAGTGTGTAAATCATGACATGGTTTTGTAACACCTTATGTTATATGTACCCTTGCCCTTTCCTTGAATGTGGACATTTAGATATGTTGCTATTACATACAGAATGTGTTTGATGACAAGCACGAGGGGCAACATGTAATGTTCTAGCACAATGATACAGTTAGGCAAGTACTGTGTTGTACAGGATCTGTCTCTGCCTATTTAAGTGTACCATGCTGTACAGATAGTAGTATTATCCTTGCCAGGAAACTAATGTGGTTTTAGTTTCTTATTTTTTCAGGCAACTGTTTTATTCAGAGACCAAACATGTCAGAACACACCGTTAAACGTTTGAACGAGCAATTGTTTAGTCACTGCTTCTAATTATGAGTTGCCTGTTTGAACATTGTGCAGCATGACTTTTGCTATTTCTTTACTGTTAGTTTGCAGTGTGGCAATCTAAATGTCTCTGAATACCAGGGCACAGTGGCAGCAGTACTTGGTTTCTAGTCCCAATCTCTTGCATGACACGAATTTCTCTTGGTTTCTACAGTCTGAAGTGGACTTGTGTAACAGATCTTTTCTGAGAATGCCATGTATGATGAGTGTTGAATTGATAAGTGAAACCCTTGTGTAATGGAGGGGGTAGTTCCTTAATAGTCTGCCGCATCACGAACCGGCAAAATCAAAGAATGGATGTTTCGGGCTTTGTTTTATCATGCCATCAGCTTCTTTTTTTTATGGCCCTCTTGTGACCGTTCTTTTTTCGTGTTTGTTAGGATCTGGATTACACTGAGCTTTATTTGATGTAACACTGTCGACAAAATAATAACCTGTGAATTGTGCATGAGGAAAAGTTGGCAACTTTCGTACAAGATGTCTTGTTTTATGTCGATATCTCATTCTCTTTGCGCTCACCAACAAGTGTTGTATTTCATTTACTCCATCAGAAAAATTCTCGTGAGTTCTTTGTAAGCACTCTAGCAGGCAAGATGAAGCGGTATTGTATGCAGTACGCCTCTAGACTAGCGTGTGGATGCTCATGTTTTTGGTGCATACCAGCACTTTTGTTGCAAACGTACAGCCGAATGCCTTGCAGTATCATTCCAGGAATGTTAATCACACCAAATGCTTTATAATTGAGCCCACCGGAAGACTCCATGTGAGGCATTTATACAATGTTTTGAATGCCCACCTTCTATTCGTACATTGCCATCATAGGTTTCTTGTGTGATTTTAGTTAAAGGTCTTAGTTTGATGTCAAGTTGTTGTCTTTCTTGTTCAATTTTGTTGCTCTAGACTTTGCTGCATATTATCATTTTTCACTGTGGCCACATGCTCAACCCAGTGCTCAGTAGTCGTACTTCCTAGCTCACCTACTTTGTCCGCCAAAATTAACTCTGTCATTTTGTTGAAAATGCATTGTTCTGATATTTGCAGACTTGGTGCGCCGTCGCTTGGTCAAGCCAGCTCGTCTATGCCCTCAGAGGGTAGAACGCTTGTGGAAGTGTCCCGAGTCTGTCTATACTACAAGTTGCCACTCTTGTATTTCAATTCACCAAATGAATTGATGCAAATGATACATATAAATCCATAACCCTTACAATAAAAGAAGCCACAACTGCATTCAAAGCCTGCAAGAACGAAGACTAGGCAAATCCATGTACTACCCATCATTCCCATGGTCGCCGAACGATCGCAGCGCCAGAGTCCCCTGTATTCATTTTGAGACTAAGTCAACTTGGGCTGCTGCTTCTGTTATTTCCTGCGATATCGTTAAGATTACCATGTGCTTATGCGTTGATATACCTCTGAGGCTTCTACATTTATTTTAATGTGAAGAACGAAATCGCTCCTCAGTTTATCGGAAAAAGTTATGCAATGAGGTCAGTGCACCTATTTTATTATGACACTGTGCTTGCTTTCTGTTTTCATTGCGTGTCTTATGCATGTCTTCTGATGTGCGTTCTTCATTATTCATCATTACATGTCTCCTCGTAGCTCCGTTTGTCTACTTGAAGAGAAGCGCACATATTCACTTAATTTCAGCTAGTTGGCAAGATGTGGAAGGGTAATAGATCATCACAAATGTGGCCACAATAAGTCAGGTGTCGAAGTAGAGGTGGATATAGCAAATTATCCCTGGGTGCTACTTTCTTGACCTTTCAGAAAACCCCTTGTTCCACAATCTCAAATAACTGGAAAAATTCTATGAGGTATACAAATTTTTTATTTTGCTTTGGTTAATGGGCTGTGATATTTTACAACTTATAAAAACTTGGCTTCACGAACTATACAGTTCCAAGAATGTAGCAATTGCCAAATTAATATTGTTAAAAACATTGTTCGGGAGTCATTCAGTGGTTTTCAATACTCTTTTTTGCCATGGCAATGTCTTTTTGTGGTGGTCTACTTGAAACCTTTAACAAACTGTTCACGATATAAGGAAATGACATTTTTTTGTTTTATATATTAGCAAATGTGACAGGGAAATACACACACAAATAATTGTAAGGCTTTTTTCTGTGTATTGACATGCTCTCTCACTTGTTTCTCAACGTTGTTTAGGTTAGTAAATGCTGAATGGAAAGCCGGTGACAAGACACGGTGGTGTGACATGGGACGAAACGAAAGACATGGGTTTACCTCTGTATTATTTTTGTGTTGTGTGAGAGTCATTGTGCTTTATGTTTCGTTGCAATTGGTTCACTTGACAGTTCATCTCAAGTGCTCACATTTTTCTGTCATTGTTGGGTGAATATGCCATTCCCCTGCTGCACCTTAAACACTTCACAACATAGCTCCATCACTTGTAAACAGGCTTTCGATAAAAAGCAACACTATAGCATTTTCTATCTTTAAGATCACAAACAAAGGAAAAGGTTCTTATGTTGGTGCATGTGCAGGTTTAAAATTATCCATAAGGGATCTCTCGCATTGTTCAGTCAACACTGCCTACATTTTCATTATGTATTTTTTTACTGTCGTAAAGGTCACAGAGTAGGCACGTATAAGCAGCAGATAAGAGCCTCATGCCATACCTAAAAATGTCAGAATGGGGAAGATGGAAGCTTGCAATGAAAAAAATTTGTAAGCAGGATTTTTGTGCAAAAGCCAACGTTTGAACCAATGGACTTGTAGAAAGCTCGGCTCCAGCACACAACTGCTGTTAAGAAATTTTTTTTTATCATCACATACCTGCAACTTAATACTTTGGGTTGTCGTGCCAACTTTCATTTGCTAGTATGACCTCTTTCTGAGTGGTTATTGAGAAGCGTGACATAAAGGTGAGGCCTTGTCTACACGCTGTATAGCTGCCGAAACAGTAGCGTGCCAAGGCGCAATGTTAATTGTACTGAATACTTTCAAATTGACTCCATCAATGGAAATGATTTCTGTGAACTTGTTTAGGCACACGTATGGAAATTCATGTGCGCCTCCAGTGTTCTTTCTCACATGTAGACGGCAACACAGGTTATGAAAGTTGTGTTTTTTCAAGCAGTTATATGAATCTTCTTCTTGTCATAATTGTGTGTTTCCTCACTTTTTGCTGTCACTACCTTTTAACCCTAGTGTAGAGTAGTTGTACTAGCTAGCCTTCCTTCACTAACAGCTCTGTCCTTTCATAATATTCATCATTTTTCATCATGCAGACTTGGCTGCTGAATGCTGTCCCCCTTCCTGGCCACGTCATCTGGGATCTACAAAAAAACGTGTATTCATGTGTCCTGTTTGTGACTATGTTGCAAAGAGCAGATCTGCTGAAAAGAGACACCAAATTATTCATACAGGTGAGCGTCCGTTCAGATGTGACTACTGTGGCAAGACCTTCAAACACAAGTTCAGCCTGGTCAAGCACAATAGCTTACACACTGGCGAGAGGCCTTACCAGTGCCACCTCTGTCCCTGGAATTTTGCATGGAGGGGTGAGCTTTCACGCCACCTGAAAACTCACAAGAGGAGACAACAAGTGCCTGAGGGTGCTCGTATCTGAGCCACAAATCAAGAGGCTGAAGAGTAATGTGGTGTACGTCTCGTTCTGCGGCATCAAGTGCTGTGCCAAAAGTACCGAGGTCTGGTTTACTTTGTCCATGCCCCAGTGAAGTTTGCAACTGTGCTGCTTCAGTGGCCTAAAGAGCATGCATGATGCTGGGACATGTACAAGCAGTGCACCTAACTTATGGGATGTTTAGATGAACGTTGAAGACTTGCTGCTGTGGGAGCACATTGGACTGTATGTGTGGCACTTGCAACTGATTAGGTGCTCTTGTCTCTGTGTTTATGCATACTACAAAGTTGTAATGCATTAAGTAATTCGTGCTGTACTGGTTTGTTCATAGTTACGTTAAGTCATTACTGTGGCTTTAGAATAAGCCACTGTGTTTTTTTGCAAAAACATATTGCTATAGTTTTTACTGATATGTGTTTTGTGTTATGATCTAGCCTTAAGATTTATTTCAAGACAAAAAGACTTAGTATTTATAATTCGTGAAGTACTGGTTTATTGATATTTACGTTGAGTCATTACTGTGGCTTTTGAATAAGCCACTGTGTTTTCTTCAAAAGCATATGCCTATAGTTTTTACTGATATGTGATCTGTGTGATGATCTAGTCTTCAGATTTATTTCAAGACAGAAAGCCTCAGTATTTGTAATTTGTGAAGCACTGGTTTGTTGATATTTACATTGAGTCATTACTGTGGCTTTTGAGTAAGCCACTGTAGTTTTTGCAAAAGCATATGCCTATAGTTTTTACTGATATGTGTTTTGTGTGATGATCTAGTCTTAAGATTTATTTCAAGACAGAAAGCACCAGTATTTGTAATTTGTGAAGCACTGGTTTGTTGATATTTACATTGAGTCATTACTGTGGCTTTTGAATAAGCCACTGTGTTTTTTGCAAAAGCATATGCCTATAGTTTTTACTGATATGTGTTTTGTGTGATGATCTATACTTAAGATTGATTTCAGGACATAAAGCCTTAGTATTTGTATTTTGTTAAGTATTGGTTTAAAAGGACTGTCTATTGCATGGAAAATTTTTCCTAATTGTGGCACGAATGAAAAGATCGTTCATCACATTGGCGCAACAAGCATGTTTTCATGCCTGAAAAAGGAATCATAAGTTTAACTTGATGTTTAATGTCTATAAAAAGTGACCACTAGCGTCACCCAACAGCGAATGTGGTCAGTCTTGACAATCTATATAGGACCACAAATCGTCACAGGTAGAATTGTTTTGCTTAAAAACAAACACGTTTAACTTGAATTTGTATTTTATGCACTTGAAGCAGCCTTGTATTGCACCAGAGACCTTTTTTTTTTTTTCATGCGTTTAAATAGGCATTTGGTGGCGCTGCCGGCGGTGTGTTCGCTTGCCTGCAAACGGCAAAGAAACGCGACCTTGGCGTCCGCCGCCGCTCACGAGAAGAACAAATATTCAGTGCGTGCCTAAAATGCCCACTGATGTGATTGTTTTTGAAGCCTGCAAAAACCGCACGCGGTTTCGGTTTTGGATTTTCACCGGCACCCACCATTGTAGCTGGCATTCATCCCACCGATGGAAGTAGACATATCGTGGAGATAAAAATTCTGTTCTGAAAATTTTTACGCACTTTCCAGAGAAACCGCTGCAAGGTTAGACACTTCACATGGTACGCTTTTTATTGCGACACAAAAGAGAATATCGATGAAAGATGGTGGACAGTCCCTTTAAGGATAATTATGTTGAGTCGTTACTGTGGCTTTAGAATAAACAACTGTGTTTTTTTTTTGCAAAAGCATATGCTTACAGTTTTTACTGATATGTGTTCTGTGTGATAATTTAGCCTTAAGATTTATTTCAAGACAGAAAGCCTTAGTGTTTGAAATTTGTGAAGTATTGGTTTAATGATAATTATGTTGAGTCATTACTGTGGCTTTTGAATAAACAACTGTGTTTTTTTGCAAAAGCATATGCCTATAGTTTTTACTGATATGTGTTCTGTGTGATGATCTAGCCTTAAGATTTCTTTCAAGACAGAAAGCCTCAGTATTTGTAATTTGTGAAGTTGATATTTATGTTGAGTCATCACTGTGGCTTTTGAATAAACCACTGTGTTTTTTTTTTTGCAAAAGCATATGCTTATAGTGTTTACTGATATGTGTTTGGTGTGATGATCTAGCCTTAAGATTTATGTCAAGACAGAAAGCTTCTGTAGTTTTGCAGATTCCTTACTTGTAGCAGTGAAATTTCTGACGTTCTTATGTACGAACACATGCTCAACTGAGTGGCATACAGGATGTTTTCTTGTTTGATGGCAGGCTCATCTAAATTATTCGATAGAGATTCTCGTTGGGCCTACCACTTCTAAAGGCGACTGTCCACACACGATTTGTTGAATGGAGCCCAAGAGGACTTATCTCACGATGTGTTAAGTTTTGTGCATCAGTTGCTATACTGCATGTCACATGCATGCTATCTCTTTGTTGGATATGAAGCACCGCCTGGTTTAGTGTTAGAGTGTGAGTATTTTTGGTAAGCCTTGGCATGTTCCACTTTACATAGGCTAAGCTAGCGTTGAGTGTTGTGTTTCGAGGAAGTCATTAGTATTTAAACTGTGTAATGCCCACTTTATCATATTTGAAACATTGAACTTGGTGCCTCAGTGAAGGTAATAAGCTTGCCATTCATTTAGAGTGGAGAACAGAAGTACTTCTGAGTGCATGATGGAATGCTCTGTGCAGAAACCACTTTTTTTTTTGGGTACTTTGCTCCATTTTTGTTTTGTTATTTTGCTGCTTCTTTAGATGCATACTTTCCCATTCACCATTGCAATCCTGCTTCATTCTTTAGAGACAAGTGCACATTTCTACTTATCTTTGACTGGTTGGCAAAAAATTTCGGTGTGATAGCTCATCGTAAAAGCAGACAATAATGCGTCAACGGCTTAATTGGGAGTGGGCATAGAGAATTACCCCCCCCGAGCGCTACTTTCCTGATGTTTCAGAGTGTCGCTCATTGGCGAACCTTTGGTAATGCAGCAATTTCTATGGCATAGACAAGATTTCTGTATTGCTTTGCTCAATTGGCTCTTCAGTTCTAAATTAGAGATTGGCAAAAGTAATGCCACAAAGAAAGTCAGTGGGTTTTATTACTTGTTTGTGGCATGGCATTGTCTTCCTACAATTGTCTGCTCAGAAGCCCTAACAAGCTATTCATAACTGAAAAGGAAGTGTCATTTTTTTATTGCCTGACAGGCTAGCGATTGAGGCAGGAAAATAAAAAAACATAAATAAGGCAGGACTCGTTTTCTCAGTTATGTCATGCTCTTCGACTGATTGGTTGAATAATTAATAGATGCTGATTGTGTTTTATTGATGTGCTTTAAAGCAAGAATATGAAATATATTTGTAAGGCATAATTTTATGTGTAGTGTGGGAAATGCTGAATGGAAAACTTGTCATAGCCAGACGCAGTGTTTGCACCTAGGCAGAAGCGGCAGATGTAAGCTTGCCTCTGTTATTGCATTGTGCAGCAATCATTGTGCAGCAATCATCGTGCTTCATGTTTCACTCTAAGTTGCTGGCTTTCTACCATATTTGAAGTGCTCAGGTCTTTCTTTGGTTATTGATTGAATGTGCTGTATAATGACGAGCTCTGTTTAATTTGCCTGCTGTGCCTTAATGGCATCACGTGAACTCCAGTATTAGTAAAAATACTCCATATAAAAAGAACACATTGTTATTTTCTTGCTTTAAAATCAAAAACAGAGAAAAGGGTACTTGCGTTTGGGGCATTTGCAGCCTTGCAGTCAATTATTCACCAGAGAGCCTCTAGCTCTAGATCTCGCAAACTGTTCAGTAAACACCGCCTACACTTTCATTGTGTATTTGACTGTACTAAAGGTCACAGAGCAGGCACATATCGGTAGAAGATTAGCGCTTCATGCCATACCCGCAGCTTAATGCTTTAAGCAGTTATGCCAACTCTGATTTGCTGGATGAAATCTCGGTGAGTGGCTGTTGAGAAACCTGGCATGAAGGTGGAACTTGGGCAACATACCCAATTTACTCCAGCGATGGAAATGATTATGGCACGCTCGCTTGGGCATATATATGAAAATTGGGGTGTACGCCAGTGTTCTTTCTGACGTGTAGACTGCGACACAGGTTGTAAGAGTTGTGTTTTTCCAAGTGGCTGCATGAATGTTCTTTCCTCACTCCTCTGGCATTGTCTTTTAACTCCAGTATAGGGTAGTTGTCCTAGCTAGCTTCCTTTCAATAACAACTTTGTCACTTGCTAATGATTCGCCATCTTGCATCACGCAGACTTGGCTGCTCTACCTCATCGCCTTCACCAGCCACCTCACCTAGGATCTCCCATAAAAAAGTGTCCGTTCAGGTGTCCCGAGTCTGGCTACACTGCAAGGCACAAATCGGCTACACAGACACACCATATGATGTATTTGGGCGAAGCACATTCAAATACAACTACTACAGCAGAGCCTTCAATCGTAACTGCAACTTGCTCAAGTACATTCGCATCCACACTGGCGAGAGACCTTACCAGTGCCACCTCTGTCCCTGGAATTCTGCCTATAGTGGTGAGCTTTTAAGTGCCACTTGGAAATTCACGAGCACAGCCGACGTTCGCCCGATCGTGCATGTCGGTGAACTGTAGAAGAAAAGGCTGAGGATGTACGTGGTGCGTGTGTCTTTTGCTCTGGCTTCAAGTTTTGTGCCACAAGCATTATTGTTGAGAAGACTACTTTGTCCGTGCCCCGGTGAAACCCGCAACTGCGCTGCTTCAATGGCATAAAGAGCACCCGTTGCTACAGCACGTGTACAAGCAGGACACCAAACTTATTGGATATTGTGATGAATATTTAAGACTTGCTCCTGCAGGCACACATTGAACTGAGTGTGTGGGATGTGCAAGTGATTATGTGTTCTGATCTATGTGTTTATCCATACTGCAGAGTTACAATGTATACAGTAATTTGTCAACAGCTATTTTTTTATGTTTAGGATAGTGTCATTACTGTGCTTCAAGAATGAGCCACTTCGTGTTTTTTTTTTTAATTCCAAAAGTGAATGCCTATTCTTTTTTCCTGTTCTGTTAGATAGTCTGGCATTAAAATTTATTTGAATACAGAAAGCCTTTGTATTTACACAATTCTTTACTTGCAGTATTTAGATTGATATGATGTCCTTAAAGAGTGGACAGATATTGTTACTGACTTTCTTCAGCTAAGCTGAGTGAACTTCCAAATTGTGTGGCAGCTTGGGCTAGTTGGTATGGCTTGACGATAGCTATAGCGCCAGAACAAAACGACGACACAGGGACTCGTGTCTTTCGTGCCCTTCTTGTCTCTGTGTCGTCGTTTTGTTCTGGCGCTATAGCTATCGTCATTCCAAATTGTCTTGGATTGCTCATGTGATGCCAGCTCCTTTTTTTTCTCGACAAGAATGCTCCATGGGCCTACTGTTACTACAGGATACTACCAACACATCTTTCTTTGAACGGATCCAGAGGGGAAATATTTGATTATGTGTCGATTCTTCTGTACCAGTCGCTATATTTCATGTCGCGTACTTGTCATCTCTTTCCTGGATTCGGAGTGCCACCGGGTGTTGTGTTTCGATTAAAAAGTGTCTACATTCCTCATGTTGCCCACCATGTTCCACTTGTGGCAGGCTAAGCTAGCTACGAAAATTGTTATCCTCAATAATGTCATTGTAATTTGAACTGCTCATGCATTAATAAAACTATACCTTTGAGGCTTCCCGAAATATCTTGACAGCATGCATTTTACTGTGGAGAACAGAGGTACTCCCCACATCATCATGGAAAAAAAAAAAATCAGGGCATTTTCACTCTAGTGGGGGCAAGCTTGAAGGAAGTGCAGAGATGGGCATTCTTCTTTGTTTCTTTCCTTCTTTCCTCCTCTTTTTCTTTTTCTTCTTTCCCATCCCCGTCTGTCTTTCTTTAATTCTATTTACTTCTTGCTGTTTTTTTATTCTGCTTATTCCTGTGTCTTTTCTGGTCTGTCTGTTTTTCTTTCTAATGTTCCTCTTTCCCTAGAAGAATATTAATAGCAGTCTAGAATCATAAGTGATCATCGTTGAGGTACGTTACAAACCAGAGGAAGAAGCTTCCTCTTTAGCATGAGGGCGCACTCAATATGCTACACACACAGCATCATGCCAAGTAACGACAGCATGCTAAAACGTACTACAGCAGGCGACAGCCCTACCTCCTAAAGTTCTCCGCACTTAAATGTGGTGCACAGAAGCCAGTGCAACCATTATATTGTGACACTGTGCTCTATTTCTGCTTTCATTATGCATCTAGCCTAGGTCCTCTTACATGTGCTCTTCCTCATTCATCGTTGCAAATGCCCTCCTCGGTTTGTCTGCTTGGAGAGAAGCACACATTTCTCGTTACTTTCGACTTGTTGGCAAGAACAGTTTGAGCAATAGATCATCACAAAAGCGAACATAATGAGTAATTGTCAAAGTAGAGTGGATATACACTCAAACCTTGATGTAAAGAACCCAGGTAAAATGAATTATGCATTATAAATAGCTATGGCATAGCTATAGTGCTACAAATTTATGTTTATAACGAATTTTCGGGTATAACAAAGTATCTTTATGGCAGGTGGGACTTTGTTATTATGAGGTGTGGAGCATAGAGAATTACCCCCAAGTGCTACCTTCTTCATGTTTCAGTGTGCCTTTCATTACAAAACCTCTGGTAATATAAGAGAGTCTATGCCATTGAGTTTTTATTTTGCTTTCAATTATTGGCTGTATTATTTTGCAAGCCATCAGAGATTGACTTCTGAATCTGTACAGATTTTCGGAGTATAACAATTGTGAATTTTTAAATTTGCACAAACAATGTTTGGGAGTGAGTCGGTAATCACTTTTTTTCGGTGTGGCAATGTCTTCTTTCAGAAAAATATCTATAGAATTATGAGGCTTTTTTTTACAGTTATGTCACGCTCTTTGACTGAGAGATTGAGCCATTAATAGATGTGGTGGGTTTTCTATTCATTTAGTTTAAGGGACAAAACCTAAATGCACTTTAAAGGCATTTTTCATTGTGCCTTGCATTGTGAAAAAGGCCAAATGAAAACTTGGTGCAACAAAACTTAGGATTCTGACACGGTATGAAGCGGCAAACATGATGCCTCTGTTTGTATTGTGCTCTGTTTCAATCATTGCGCTTCATGCTTCATTGCAAATTGTTCAGATTTCGTTGCATCTGAACTGCTCAGATCTCTCTCTTATTGTTAGATGAGTGCCCTTTAAGGTGTTTTGTTTGATGCCCCTGCTTAACCTTAAAAACTTCACATCACCTCGAGTATTAGCAAAAAACGCTGTGTCGAAAACCACATTGGTCTTTTAAAGTAAGGCATTTTGAGGACTCATTTCATTGTTTGAAACAATCCTAATGAAAACCAGCAGAAAAATAATCCACAAAAGGTATCGGGGATGCTAATTACACTGTTTTATTCCTGCTGAAGTATTTGCGATAAGACGTGAAAAAAATGAAGTCAATGAAAACACAACTTGCCACCAGCAGGGACCGAACCTGTCACTTTCAGATCCGAAGGTGTCTGGTATGGTCATTCTCGGTAATTATTGTGGTACATTTGTGTCGACATATATAAGTCAATCTAGGTGCCCCATGTTGTTCTTTCTCACATGTGCATTGCAACAAAGGTTGTTATAGGTTTGTTTCTTCAAGGATTTATGTGAACGTTCTCACCAGTTCTATCCTTGATCACTGTTCGCTCTCGCTACCCTTTAACCCAAGTGTGGAATGATTGTGCTAGCTGTCTTCCCTATACTACCCATCAATGACAACTTTGTCATTTACTAAAGATTTACTATTTTGCATTGCGCAGAATTTGCTGCTATACTTCACCATGACCCGCCAGTTCATCCAAGACCTGACAGAAAAATGCGCGTGTTCAAGTGTCAAGTGTGTGACTACTCTGCTATAAGAAAACGTGATGTGCATAGACACGAAATGACACATACAGGTGAGCGCCCACACAAGTGCGACTACTGCAGCAGAGCCTTCTCTCAGAGGTGCAACTTGGTCTCGCACATTCGCACCCACACTGGCGAGAGACCTTACCAGTGCCACCTCTGTCCCTGGAATTCTGCATGGAAGAAAGAGCTTATGCGCCACTTGGAAGTTCACAAGCACAGAAAACATGCGCCTGAAGGTGCACGTACGTGAACCATAAACTTTCAAAAAGCTGAAGAGACGTGTTGTGCACGTCTCATTCTGCGGCTTCGAGTGCTGTGCCAAATGTACCAACGTCAAGGCTACTTTGTTGATGTCCAAACGAAATATGCAAGTGCACGGCTTCAATGGCATAAAAAGTACACATGATTCTGGGACATGTAGAAGCAGTGCACCAAACTTATTAGATATTATTATATATGTTGAAGACTAGCTCCCATAGGTGCACATTGGACGGAGTGTGTGGCATATGCAAGTGATTATGTGCTTTTATCTGTGCCTTCATGCATACTGAATAGTTGTAATGCATCAAGTAATCTGTAAAGCTTTTGTTTGTAGATGTTCAGGAATGTCATCACTATGGTTTGAGAATAAGGCACATTGTGTTTCTTTTTCAAAAGCAAATGCCTGTTGTTTCAAGTGCGAATTCATTTCTTAGTCGGGTTATGTCAGGCTTTTGTCGGGATCCGTCCACTGCCCTCTCCCATAGCAATAGCTGCAGGCACGCGCGTCCCTAGAAACCGGAGGTCCCACCATGTCATGCTTCCACGTCGGCAGCTGTCGGCAACAGCTGCAAGCGCGTGGGCTTGTCCTCGCCCATAGAAAATGCCTCCTTGACTTGACTGTGACTTGTCACCACCTCAATGCAGTGCGTTTGGAATTTGTTTGTAGTGTTAAGATGTTTATTGGCGAACTCGTTGATGATCCACGACAGCGGCAGTCGCGGGGACTGACTCTCTGCATGAGCTGCTCTTCTTCTTATGAAAAGGGCGACCCACTAGAAGGCACTGGAGAGGACGACCCACTGTTCGAAGGCTTTGCCACAGTAGCATTTGTGCTGCCAGCATTTGTGCAGCGTTTGTGTTGATAAGACGCCGAAATTTTGGCCATCAGGTACAATGACAGGCGCAGTGCTTTGCCGCTTCTTTTCTTTTTGTTCGCTCTCTCTCCTCCCTGCCCTCCACTTTCTCGTCCTCTCGCACCTCACTACCGGCCGTTGGCTGGCTGGACGCCTCTCAAAAACATCCAGAATTATGCGCTCAGGATGCCACTGTAAAACGCCAACGCCAAGCCGAGAATGCTGTTTGTTTTCTTCACTTCATAGTATTTTTTGGCCGTGCACGCTAGCTACTAGAGCTGGAGACACATGCCACGTTTCTTGTGACAAACGTCATGTGCGGTCAACGGCGCTATTGGCTGCCCGGTTTAATAAAAAAAAAAACATTATTCTTTTAACGCTGGGTTCTCACGTGTGAAACACCGTTATGGACAGTACACAATGCATTCGCATTTCCTCACAATTCTTTTTGAGGAAATGGGGCATTTTTTTTTTTTTTTTTAGTGATGTGAGTTTAGTGCGGGGGTCTAGCCCTAACATTTACCTCTTAACATAAAGGCTCTGTATTTGTGTGATCGCATACTTATAGTAGTAAGATTTCCTATTATTTTCTTACCGAGTGGACAAGTGCTGCTACGGACTTTCTTCTACTCAGCTGAGCGGCTTCTAGGATGTTTCGTGTGTGATGCTAGGGTGCTCTTCAATTTTTGGATTGACCATTACTAAAGACGACTGTCAATGCGCCTTTTCTTATTAGAGTCGTGGAGGATGTATATTATTAGGTGTCAGTTAGTTTTTGAGTATGAAGTGCTATATTCCATGTCAAATGCACGCTGCCTTTTCCTTGGTTACAAATGTCTCCTGGTTTTGTGCTAAGATGAAGAAGTGTGGCCATTTTTTGGTGACTAGAGCTTCTCTTTAGCTCATCATATAATGCTTTGTGCAGAGCTAAGTGAAATGCATTTTATTATGAGTGAGAGAATAAACTTTGTTGCAAGATCCGGCATGTTTGTCGTCCGGGCCAAACCCCACAGGTAGGTACCGAGAGGCCTTGTGTTCGTACAGCCTCCCTGGCCTGTTGGACAGCCCACTTTTGGTCTTGGACCTCCTAGCTCAGCAGCACTAGCTGCCACTGGTCCCGGAGGGCCTCAGGAGAACTTGTTGATAATTTGGGACATTCCCACAGTATATGTTTATAATAAGCCCTTTCTGTTGTGCACAGTTTACATTTATTGTCTGGGTATAGGTGTGAGTAGCTTCTGCGGAGGTAGGTGCTCAGGGTTTGAGTAGGAGTTTGTAGTTGTCAGTATTCAGATGCTTGTAGGCTGTCTAGACTCTGGTGAGGTTCAGGGAAGACTCACCTTGCTTGTTGTGTGTATTCTGTGTAGCATGTAAACAAGTCTGTGTGTGGCATGGCGGTGCCAGGAATGATCACTGAGGAGCCTGTTCGGGTTGCTCAGTGGGTTCATTCTCGTGACAACTTGTGAGCCATCTCGTTTGGATTAAAGGTATCAGTCTCTGTGTGGGCCGGGAACTATCTTAGGTAATTAGTGTGCATATACATTGTGTGATTCATGACTATCAACAAGGATTTCGACGGCATTTTGTGAAATCTGTCCTTGCGTGAACTTTCTGATGGCTACTTGCGAGTCACGCAGTATCAATGGGCGTTTGTTGGATGTGATAGCCATGGCTGTGGCTACCTCATCCGCATCCTCTATCTTGTTTGTTGTAACACTGCATGCGTTAGTATACATGCCCGACGTGTCAGTCATGCCAGATGTGTGGGCCTTGTGTTCAGGGTGTGGGCTGGCATCTACGAATAGAGATTTACTGTTTGTGCCGTGTGCTTAAAGCAGTGCTTAGAGCAGAGCTTTATCTGTGTGTCATCTGCGGTCTGCATTGATGATGGATGTCATGTTTTTCGGTATCAGGTTAGCGACAATCTTAGCTCTGATTGTATTTGGAATGTCATGTTTCATTTCATGTTGTAGATGGTACGTGATTCCTGATTGTTCATTATATTTCTCCCAGTTCTGGTTGTAGTGAGCAGTTCAAGCTGAGATATACGCTCAGTATCTACTATCTCTTCAAGTGTATCATGTATTCCTAGCTGAAGAAGTAGGTCTGTGCTTGCAAATCTGGTATTCTTATCGCTTGTTCATAGGCCTTATAGATGAGTGCATTTATTTTGTTGGTTTCAGCTTTTTGCCAGTTGTGGTATGCTACTACATACATTATGTGACTTACGACAAAGGCCTGTATTAGATGAGTCAGGTGGGCTTCTTTAAGCCTCGGAGTTTGTTTGTGACCCTGAAAATGAGTGCCATCGCATTCGTGACTTTGGAATTTAGTGTGCCGATAGTCTCGCCGTTGGTGCTGTTAGCCTCGATGACTAATCCGAGTATCCGTATTACACAGGGCTCCTTTTTTGTTATCTTGCAGCTTCTTTATATGCAGACTTTCTCGTTCATTGTTGAAATTCTACTCCATTTCTTTGTTTGGATAGAAGAGCACATTCCCACATGCTTTTGACTAGTTGGCAGGAAGTGTCGGTGAATAGCCCATCGCCAAAACAAATATGCGTCAAGTGCTTTAGTCGTTGTCTATGGTCTAGTGCCAAAGTGTCGGTCGATATACACTCAAAGCTCGATATAATGAAACCGGATATAATAAAATATTGGTTATAACGAAGTAATTAAAAATAGTCTCACAATAGATATAGTACTAGAAATAAATCTTCATAATCAATTTTCAATATAACAAATTATACAGACATGGTGCTTCATTTTATTTTGGTTGTTGGCTTATTTATGCCATTGTTAATTGGAAATTGACGTGAGCAACTTTAGAAATTTTGAGTGCTTGGCAGTTCTGAATGAAACATTGGTGCAAACTGTAATCGGTGGTTTTTATTACTTGTGTGTTTGGTGTAGCAACCTCCTTCTATGGTGGTCTTCTCATAAGCTGTGACATGTTTTTCCCAGCAAATGGGAATCACTTTTTTTTACAGCTTACTTCACTATTCAACCAGGTAGGCAAATATACAAACAAAAAAATACTAGGCTGGCTTTCTTTGTCTGACCGAATGGTTTAGTCATTAACAGGTTCTAACTGTGCTTTATTTTTTGTTTTCTTCAAAGCATGTGTCTTGAATGCCTTCGTAAAGCATAATGGGTTGTGAATTGTGGAGAACGCTCAAAGCAGACCAAGCCTCAACAAGACACATTGTTTGGATCAAGTGGGAGATGTGAGCTTGCCTTTCTTTGGATTGTATTGTGTTTGAATCACTGTGAATCATGTTTCACCCCAAATTGTGGGAACAAGCACTAGCCTGTTCCAAGAATATTTTAATATAAACACCAACTACATTTTCACTTTGTATTTCACTTCCCTAGAGGCCACAAAACAGTTACACATCAGTTGCAGACAAGTGCCTCATCCCATACCTCTTAGCCTAACTAACCCCTTGGGGTGTTGTGCCAACCTTCATTTGCTGGTGTGTGCTCTGTGTAAGTGGCTATTGAGAAACCTGGCATAAATGAGACAGTCTGTGAACATCCTGTGTTGCTGCCCTAAAAATAGTGGGCAAAGATACAGTAGTAACCGTACTGAATACCTCATAATTGCCTCCATCAATAGAGATGATTGCGATACACTTGTGTAGGTACATACAAGAAGTGTTCAAATGAAATGGTACAAAATCACGCCGCAGGAACAATTGGAGACCTTATTGAAAGTGTACCATATGATTCCATTGATGAACAATCCGAAGGATTTCTTGTTACCAGAATTTCTGGGGCCGTGGAACAAATGAAGACCTTACTGAAAGTATACCCTATATGCCTGATCACAATGATCTCATTTATGAACAATTCAAAGGATTCCTTGCTACCAGAATTTTTGCGGTCATGACCAGACCTAGTTTGTCACTGAGTCATTGAGATAATTTTCAGAGTTGAATTGCCTTTCTTCTAGATGTTGTTTCAGGGGACCAAACATGTGAAAATCACAGGAGATGAGTGGTGGTCGGTTTGACACTTTCCGCTGTCGAAAATCAGATAAAGGCTTGCTGCTCCCCAATTGTGAAATTTTACATTCTGAACACCACCCTGTCCTGACACGAACTGCCATTGAACGACGCTTTCTATCAGAGCCCCTGCCCTCTCAAGTGCACACGGGTTCCCCCACGTGCTCCAATCTATGGCAGACACTCCATTTGCATCCCTAGATGTCTTGCTGCATTTTCCTATAGTGACATAGGTATCTTTGTTAACGGTAATGTTATGGTGTTCTTACCTTCACATTTGAACACCCCTTGTATAAAGAAATTCAGTTACATCCCCACTTCTCTTTCTCACACATGGACTACAGTGCAGTTTAGAAGAGTAGTGCATTTTCTTTTTCAGACATCTATGTGAAGATTCTTGTCATACCTATTCTATCTTTCCTAGCTTTTCACTGTCACTGCCCTTTAAAACTAGTGTAGAGTAGTTGTACTAGCTAACATTTAATAACGTTTTTGTTGTTTTGTTAAAAACTCATCATTTTACATCATGCAGACCTGGCAGCTGTACGTCATTGCCCTGAATGGCCACCTCATCTGGGATTTCCCACGAAAGTGCAAGTGTTCAAATGTCGCGTGTGAGGCTTTATTGCAAGAAACAAGTCTGTTGCGCTGAGACACCAAATGATACATGCATGCGAGCGCCCATTCAATTGCGTCTCTTGCGGGAAAACCTTCAATCACAAGTGCAACTTGGACACGCACACTCGTGTCCACACCGGCGAGAGACCGTACCAATGCCACCTCTGTCCCTGGAATTCTGCATAGAGGAGTCAGCTAAGGCGCCACTTGGAAGCTCACAAGCACATTCAATATACGCCTGAAGGTGCACGTATGTGAACTGTAAAAGAGGAAGCTGAGGAAGCACTTGGTGTGTGCTTCTCGGTTTCTGGTTTGTGACAGAACCACGACAGTCGAGGCTACGTTGTCCATGCCCCAGTGAAATCTGTAGCTGCACTGTTTCTGTGGCATATAGAGTATGCATGACTGGGACACGTGCAAGCAGTATACCAAACTTATTGGATGTTATGATGAATGTTGAAGACTTGGTCCTTTAGGTACGCATTAGATTTAGGGTGTGGCATGTGCAAGTAATGACGTGCTCGTGTTCATGCGTTTGTTAATACTGCAAAGTTCTGCTGCATCGAGTAATTTGTGAAACAAATTTGTAGATGTTTAGGATTGAATCATCACTGCAGTTTGCGAAAAGCCACTTGGTCTCTTTCTTTGCGAAAGACAGTGGCTTTCATTCTTCACAGATGTGTGGTGTGTGGTATAGTAACAATAACATTATTTTAGGACAGAATCTCTCTGTATTTCAACGATTTCTTACTTGTACCTGCAAGATTATTGATGGTATACGTAACGAGAGGAAAGTTGTGGTTCTTAACTTTCTTCTGAAATTGAACAGCTTGCAGGATGTGTTATAGTGTGATGCCAGGCACCACTCCATTATCCGACAAAGATGCTTCTTGGTCCTACTATTAGGGTAAGCAAATGTCAATGCACTTGTTATTGAATTGAGCAAAAGAGGACATACTATTTCATCATGTGTTAATTTTAGCGCACCAGTTGCTATAAGTATTCCATGTCACATACCTGCCATCTCTATGTTGGGTTTGAAGCACCAGCTGGTTATGCGTTAAAATGAAGTGTGGGAATTTTCCACGAGTCTTGCCAAGTTCCACTTACCTACTCTGCAAGCAGTGATTTTTGCTGCTATCCAACAATCTAACAAGCATTGACAAGCATCACATGGAAACAAATTCACAATTTCTTTATTGCATGAAGGGCAATACACTGTTTGTTTTGTGAAGGAAACATTTAAACAAAATGAGCTAGGCAGATTTCCTCAATTATATCACACTTTTTGATTAGTGGATTGAACGAACTAAAATTATGAAATGTCTTCTTTTGATTTCTTAGAAGGCAGATGGGCTTAAGTATGATTGTAAGGCACAGTTCCTGATGTAGTTTGAAAAAAAAAAAAAATGATGCTTGAGAAACTGCGTGAAGTATCACACTGTTTGTACTTCGTAAAGAACTATAAAAAAAGTGCATTTTCTAAACATTCAGTATTTATTATATGTAAGGTGTATTTAATTGACAACTTCAATTCATGACCTGTCTAACTTATGTGGGCAATCCACATTAGACGAAAATAACGTTGTGCCTGCAGTACATCAGCACCTCGAGATTGTATAGCACCATGCTACCTACACATGGCACTGCACACTCATAGGCATAGCCTCAGATTTGTAACAAAAAAAAAAAAGTACGCTGCTCAGGTTCACCCAAAGGTGAGTTTAGACCTGTTATATCTGCTTGTTGTATTTATTGATTTCAGCATACCGTTGGCCCTGAGGTCAGTACAGCGGTGGGTTACAGTTGTTATACCACACAATGCTAAACAACATTTCAAGAACAGTAAGTACGACATGTCAAAATGCAATATTCAAGCAGTACAATACAGTAAAATGCAATGCAAAACAATGTAGTGTATTATAATATAGCTGTGCAGTCATTTGCAAGCTTCTTTATAACATTAGCATTGCAAGAATTAGAACATAGCAAAATTAACATATCAAAGTCAATGTGTCAGTCATTTGGTTTAAACTAAGTGAAATATCACTTGAGCCCTTATTTGAAGTTTTCCACTGAGGTACATCAGAACAGTGGTGAAGGTAGTAAATTCTATTGTTGAATAGCTTTTGGGAAGAGTGAGTTTGCATATATATTTAAGCGTTGCTGAGGTACTTTATAAGTATATTCATTAATTCTTCTTTGCACTCTTACTCTATGTGGTCTATAATTATATTTGGTTTACTTTTTGACGGCACAAAAAATAATTGTAGCCTGGCCAGCTTTCTATCATCTGCTAGAGTGGGAAGTTCCAGAAGATGTACCATTTCTGTTACTGGTTCTTTGGAGGAGTGTTTTTAAAAGATGAACCTTGTGGCTGTCCTCTATACTCTTTTTAGCAATTTTATTAGCCCGACTTCTGAGGGGTCTCATATGATATTTACATTTTACAGAGTATTTAGTTTGCTGTAATCAATAATTCACCGTATTAGGGTACGTTATAATGAGGTTCAACTGTACAATGTTAAGAATACAACCATTATTGAGCACCCAGACTTAGGTGGCTTGATAAAAAGATAGCCAGAGGCAGTCAAGTGCCTTCTGCACTTAATAAAATGCTTCACATTTAAAATAGGAAAGTGCTAAGCAATGACTCAAACCAGACAGTGGCAGTCCTTTATGGAGCCTGATGAGACGACAGCCTCACTTGGCGGCACTGCACAAATCCATCGAGTTTTCCGTGGCCAAGTTCAAGAGGTGTGTGGATGTTCTGCGAGTTTTTTTTGAGCTGTAAAGGTTGCACTATGGTCATAGTCTTCAAGAGTCGTAATTATAACAGGTAACAAAAAGTTAGAGCAGCTACAGAGTAGTGGTGTAAAGACGGAGGATACAGAGGATCTTTGCTGCCTTCCTTTCCTCCCGACTGTCACTTCTCTTTCCCACCTCTTACTATGCTCTACACTGCGTGCCGCGGGTGTGCTTTGGCTATCCCGTCCTGACACAACCTTCTTTTCTCCTCGCTTCTCTACTATGCATGTCCGTGAGCTGATTTTTCTTATCCCCTTTTTTCTTGCCATACTGTACTGCATGGGGCTCTGTTATGCATTACCCTCTCTCATCGCCCTCACTTATTTTGCCAACTTCCTTAATACATTATAAATGGCTGCGCTACATGCTTATGCTCCTCTCCTCCTTTTCTCATCACCTTCACATCACTACTCCTCACGCCCCGCCGCGGTGGTCTAGTGGCTAAGGTACTCGGCTGCTAACCCATAGGTCGCGGCATCGTATCCCGGCTTTGGCGGCTGCATTTTCGATGGAGGAGAAAATTCTGTAGGCCCGTGTGCTCAGATTTGGGTGCACGTTAAGAAACCCCAGGTGGTCGAAATCTCCGGAGCCCTCCGCTACGGCGTCTCTCATAGATATATGGTGGTTTTGGGACGTTAAACGTCACATATCAATCACTCAATCCCCACATATCTATCAATCATCGCTACTCCTCACCCCAACTTTTCTTAAATTCCCCGCCTTTTATCCTCGTCCTCACTTGTCTTCCTCATTTCCTTCCTTACAAGGTTACAATTTACCCCTCCTAATTCCATCAATTTTCTTTTCGTTTTCCTTGGTTAGAAATAATTATTAAATACTGTAGGTTGGGTGAGCGCGCGTGGTACCAGCGGCGAGGGGCGGCGTTAGGGACATTATTTAGGATTGGTGAAGGAGCGTCGTCTGATACTTCTGCAAGCGAAACAGCGGGAAATTCGTTTCCAAATACGCGGGTTTTAGCTAAAGCAGCTAGATGAGGGCCAAATGAAGGCTATTTAGTGATGAATAAGGGCCTCGTCTAACAAATGTATTATATATAATTCTGTGCCTACAATAATCAGTGGCGTGGTCAGAGGGTGGCACAGCGAGCATGTGCCGTTCTTACCCCCCCCCCCCCCCGAAAAAAAAATTTGTGTAGCTACTGTTTACAGAGCAAAAAGTGGCGCTCGACCACATCTGCCTGTCCGGCGCCCACTTCAAATCAACGTTATTCGAATCAATTACCTCGAATTTTCACTGACAGCCAACGCTACTTTTTCTTTCATGCCGACGCCGCACCGATACCGCAAGTTCTACGAAACGAGCTATGAAAAATTACCAAGAAAGCACCGGACGACCCAGCCCAACTGCAGAGCTATTCCCGTTTAAAGAGTTTTTGAACACTCAGTTAGGAACCAAAGCAACCAAATATTCTGCATCCTGTGGTCAGTGGAATCGAGCTCCAGGTATGCGTACGTTGCGTACACACAAACCCGCGTTTGTGTGTACGCGTATAGGAGAATAGCAACGCGTATAGTAGTAACGCGTATAGGAGAATAGGAGGAATCAGGTGAAGAGATAGAAAAGGCAAGCGACGGAAAAAAAGAAGGAGATGGGAATGTTGGGAGCCGGTCGAAAAAGCCCAAGGACGGGACGCCACTCGGCGAGAGCTTCACGACGTCAGGAGACCGTAGAAGGTGAACCAGTCGGCGGGAGCTACGCTACAGTGTACTATATAAGCTACGCTGTCGTCGGAGATCGCGGGGGCACAACCGTTCAGCTTGAAATCCTCGTGCTGCAACAACGCGTTACTCTCCCACGTGCTGCAAGCGAGGGCACAAGTCGAGCAGACGAAACTTCGGCAGCCGCAGCCCCGCAGCGGCTTGCACTACGGCTTCCCATACTGCCTTGCGCCCGCCTTTGGCGCGTGCGCAGAAAGCATAACGGCAAAATTTCGAATTGCTGACTAGCAGTGTGGCTGGTGGCCCCTTTGTTTGGTGGTGCTGTTGACTGTGCGGACGATTCCAACCGTTGACAGGATTCTGCTACGATATCGTGTTGGAGTTTGCATGCGATCTTATAGTTGTGGCCTGTCAATTCTGCTGCACTTTTCGCACTGTAGTTTGTTAGATTCTATTTTTTTCCCAAGCGTGCTTGAAGTGTGCGGCTGCCGAAAAGCCAACCTCAACATGGCCCGTGCACTCGTTGCCGATGTTGAAGGACCTCGATCGCAGTGTCTGTCACATTGAGTTCAAGGGCACATGTCGAGGTTTGCTCATTCAGCGGTGTGCGTATCGAGAATTTATTCTCTTTGATTGCTCATTGTCTGGCAGACGTGCACGTGGTCGTCTTTCACGTTGGCGTAACAATGGCCCGCTGATTGCAAGGCTCCGATCACTGATCTCCTGCAGAATTCTTAAGGTCGATCCGTGTGGTGGTGTCTGAAATTCTGCCGAGACAGGCGAGATTGCGCAAGTTCCCGCGGGCGCTGTCCGAGAATTGGAGGCATTCAACGCGCACGCCGGGGAGACGAATGCCATCTTGCGGGCGCTGTGCCGGCTACGGACCGCACACGCGAGTTTTGGCGCGCATGCTGACGGCGTGCATCGGACGAAACGTGGTAGCCAGGTAAGCAATGTGCACGTGACATAGGCGCTAGCTGCCTCGTCGGTTGCAGCTACGGACGATCGTTACGGGTAAGTGCCGAGTAAATTGCGACACACTTTGCAGTTGTTGCATCTCACTTCGATCCTCCGAGAAAACGCGGGCGTCGCTGCAGCGCTACAGTGCACATGCATCATGGTTGCCACCGTTTTCGGCGTCGCGAACGTGCCCGCGGAAGATTAAAATGGGCGAAATTAGGCGCGTGGAGCTGCGATAGCCGTCGTACGTTATAATTTCCGCGCAGTGTGGTACTGCGGCGAAGTCCACGCAAGCGTGGACGTTCTCAAAGTTAGTTGGTGGCGTTCCGCTACGGCCTTTCTCTTGGTGTTCGTTTCTTCTCGCGTTAATTCGTTATGCCTGTCGTCGGAATCGAGCGGCTGCCTGTTGGTCATGTTTTGCAAACGTGGAGCCCTACAAAATTATTTGGTTACAGTGAAACACCGCGTATAGTGCGAATATTTGCGACTTCGGCAATTGATGATATGAGCGGGTTTTGCTGTGGGTTTGTCACCACCGTATATTTGAGAGGCGCCAACAGGTAAGCTTTTCTGGTGCACAGCCCTTAAGTAACAGAAGCTCCCTTACTCTGAAATGCAGAGTAAGCGAGCTCACAAGAACTACTAAAGAGGCCAGTGAGGTTACCTCCCTTATGTGCATTATCTCTGCCATGAGTTAAAAAGCGTCTGGTGTAGATGTGAATTCCCCATTTGGCGTCAAAGGAAAGATTATTACCACAATGACTGTTATTATTATAAACAGACTGATTTTGCCATATTCCATCAAACCAGTAGCTACAAGCTCATTTTATTCTCTTAATTAGAATACTGAAAATTGGATGTCTGGTATGTCTTAGTTGTTTCCAAAACAGGGCAGGAATAGAGAGATATATGCTTTGTCCTATATATAAAGTAAAAATTCTGTAGGGCATCTGTGTAGTTGAAGTTCTTTAGCTTTTTTGCATGCATATTGTATCGCCACCGGGTACGCCATCTGGCAGAGGCAAAGGATGCATTAATGCCAATGTGCTGAATAGAATGTCAAACTAGGCCAAGAACAAAGAAGGGGCTGCTCTATACTTAAAGAAAGCGTGTAAGAATGGGTTACAAGAAATCCCTGTTGTGAGATTCTGTGTGACATATTTCATGAAACTAAAAAGTGGGGAGTCCTCATAACTCAAAGATTAGATGATGAGAATCGGAGAGATTAATCAACTTTTATTAGCCCAACTATATGTTGGTGGTACAGACGGGCACAAGACAAGGTGGTTCACTGGTTCCAGGGCCCATATGTTCCCAGCAGCTTCTGACCCTTGTTCGTAAGTGCAGGCCGAGCTGGTATGATGGGGCTGGACGTCAAGTTCTTCCATCACCAAAAATGTTGGGTATTAAGGGGGTTGGGGGGAAGGGAAGGAGGGGGGGGAAGTCTTAATATCTAAGCACTCTGCCAAGATATGTAACAAGGAGCCTTTTTTTTTCTGCAAGACAGACAGAGCGTGTCATTTTTCGCAGGGCACATGCTGCTAATCTCATTTATTTCACCCTGAGGGTGCATAAAGGCCTTAAAGAGTGTATAGGGTTATACAAAAACAAAAAAAGGCAACAAATGTAACATATAAATACAACATATTATTGAAAATACATGTTCAAAAAAACTAAGTTACGATAGACTGATGACGTAATTGGTTAGTGCAGCCTTGAATGATGATACATCCTTCATGCAGGCGACGGAGGGGGGAAGGCGGTTCCACTCAGTGCTCAATTTTGCTAGAAAGGAGTCTGAAAAAACATTAGTGCGGCAAAAAAAAAGTGAAAACTTCATATGGACGATCAAGACACAATGATACATGTGAGGGTGCAGATAAATATTATGGTTGATCATATTTTGAAAAAGAAATATACGAGACATTTTTCTTCGAAGCTTCAAATTTGTTAGTTCAAGGTCCGATTTCGTTTGTAAAAGGCTAGCTGTGCGGAATAGAAACGCGCTGAATAATTTGAACTGATTCAATGATGGTAATGCTTTTTGCCATATCCCAAACAGAAGCAGTATATTCGAGCTTGGGCCTAATTAATGTTTTGTTGAGTAGTAATTGTCTTCTTTCTTTCTGTGCGTTTCTTAGACTGTCATTAAACAGTTGGTAGTTGGCGCTGTTCTTTCTTCTCTTCTGCTCTCACTGTTTCACAAAATGCTTTTTGCGCATCACTCATTCGCATCAAGGAGCTTTCTGTCGAGTTTTCAAAGGGACGACGAAAACAAGTCACCGAATTCAAGGATGTTGATTGAGCTTATGCCAACTGGCTGCAGCCACTGCAGCTTTGAAGTATTGTGTATTGTGGTCTGATAGAGCATTTGTGTCATTGGCCTTTGCTCGTTGCCGTATAGTGCATCACACTTAGGTGCTCTGTGTAGGAACTCTCCTTTCACGTGACTGTTGTGTTCCACAAATTCGTATTTCGTCTCCCTTAGGAGAGCAAAGTGAGGGAGTTTTGAGTGGGCTTGAAGCCCGGTCAAAATCTAGAACAGAGGATTTCGGAAGTAAGACGGGCTCTGCTACCGCAACTAAATTTTCACAAAAAGATACTGCACTGTAAGGTCGATGAATAGATACACTTCATTGTGCTAATTTTGGCAGCTTCATTTGTTTTTGGTCTCACAAATCCAGCCTGTTTAATCGTTCCATTTTACACTTACTTCTTGTTGCGTGTTTTTATATCTGTGATTCACATGTGCGTAAAAGAACGAAGAAGTTTTTACTAAGCAAGCTTTTGTAATACTTCAGACAATTAAGGAAGAGGAACTCTGCATACAGCATGAGTGATATTACAGTGATAGAAGTGCTGCTCCAAAGTGCAATATTTGATTGTAACTGCTCCAAAATGGTGTTGGCAAACTAAGTAGAATGAAGTTGAACCATGGGACCATCCTCAAGTGGTACACTTGCAAGGGTGTCCACAGCCTGAACACCAGAAAAGTCCAGACTCTCTTGACCCTCCCCGCCCATGATTTACGCCAACTACACAGCTTGTGTACTAGCTGCATATGGCATGTTTAATAATAAATATTAATTAGATGCTTAAGTGATGTTTTAGAATTCAGGAGTCCTGAAGAACATGCATCTGCTCCGAAAACACCAATAGCAACCCTAAGCTATAGCATTTTTTTCTGCTCCGAAGACACTTAAGGCTGCTTCAGAGCACCATTTTTTTTTGCTCCAGAATCTGCTCCAAAGAGCAAAATGTCGCTTCCATCCCTGGACATTACATGTGAGCGTACACCTAGTGTCATACTATAAGAGTGTGATAATATTGTGAAAAGGGCCGTAATACATTACTGGGATCTTATGTGACTAGTAGTGCGTCATTGAGTATCAAAGGCAGTAGATTAAGCTTAAATGTGTTGAATTCCGGTAGCACGTATGGAAGTCTAAATTCATAACCATCTTTGAATTTTCAATCTATAGAGCCATGACGAACTCCAGACCTTGTGCTGAGCAGCAGAGAATCGTAGCGGTGATCACAGGTTTGGTCATTTGGGAAGAGGATAACATTCAAGCTTCAATGATATGCTCAACATGTTAGCTCATAAAGTATGCGTGTTCTCAATATTTCCATTGCACTTTTATTCAGCTGAAATCCTTATGTCGTGCCCTCTCTCATTCATTACAGATGCTTCGGCCACTCTTCTGGCCAGTGCATAGAAGAAAGCATCAAGAGACCAGAGTCAACATATGCTGAGAACAACTTCATACCTTGATATATCTTACTGAATAAGTCTGCTGACATTGCAACACTGCAGTTACTCTCATGCCCTCATTATACATTTTCGCAGAGATGCTGAAGTTTGCGCACATTGATCTAGTCTGTGAAATTAGGGTCTTGTTGGGAATGAATTTGCTCATGAGTATAGATGCCTTACAAATGACATCAATGCAGAAGATTGCCATATTCTAGCCCTCTGGAAACCTTTCTGTAGTTGCATGCTTTACGGCCCTTTAACATGTCTTACCTGGATATTGAAGAACGCACTCTTATATAAATAGTTCTACTGTTTAACCATATTGCCAGACACAACTACTTTTGCAATAATGAAATACTAATGGTGGTAAAATTTTGTAGGCATATAAGTTGCGGCACAATTTTGTCAGACCGTGTACTGTTCTTTTCACCCTTGCCCTTTACTCGAATGCAGACACTGAGATATGTTGCAGCAATATGGCTTACTTTAGTTTAGAATGTTTCAGATGAAAAACAAAATGCACAACTTGCAGTGGTAGGGCACAGAAATGGCATTTGACAAGTAAGGAGATCAGTCAGTCAAGAACTTTATTAAATAGTCCTAATCAGGAGTTTAAGCCACCAGGGTGTTCACAGGGGACACCCTAGCAGCCGCTACTGTAGGCGGCGCCCGAGTCAGGGCGGGAACGTGGTGGCGGTCCGCCAGTTCTTGGGCCCTCTCGACTGCCTTTTGTTGGTTTCGGAGATTGGGGCTCACGAGTGCCTCCACCCAGTTGGACTCACTGGTGAGAGGTCCTTGTGGTAACGCGGGACATTGCCAGAGCATGTGTTCGAGCGAACAGTGCACTTCTGAGCAGTCTGAGTGTTGTGAATCTATTTCCGAGCTGTAACGGTCGAGTCGGCCCCGTGATAGGTATGATCTCGTTTGTAGCATGCGAAAGGCTACCTCTCGCACGCATTCGAACTTTGCATGTGGTAAAGGGTATTGGCTCCTGTCGTTTCGGTAGTAGACGGTAAGTGAGGAGATGTGTATGTTGCTAAAGCATCTAAAGTTTTGCTTTTTTCTAAGCAAAACTTTTTAAGCAAAACTTTTTTTAAGCAAAACAGTCTTTTGCTTTTTTTTAAGCAAAGGACTGTTTCATACAAAGACAAAACGTGTGAGAGTGCACCAGTGTTTCAACTCGCAACTGCTTGTAACCACTGTTTCTGATAATGAGTGTGTAGTAGGACATTGTTTTGTTTGCCTGTTTCAGTTTTCTTGGTTTTAATGTACAGTGTGATTATTCAAACGTTTCTAAACACCTGGCCTCATTCACAGCAGTACTTGGTCAATGCTTGTGACATCTCCTAGCGTGAAGCAAACTTCCTTTGCTTGGATTCCGTAGTTTGAAGTGGACATGTGTATCAGTTCAATTTCTTACTCAGAATGCCATGTACACTGAGTTTTGCTGATACTCTACCACATCCATGAACATGCAGAATAGTAAAATTGATGTTTAGGCCATTTTCTGTATGTGCATTTCATTTGTTTTACTGCCAATTTGTGACTTTTTTTGTCTGCACCTTCTGAGGTTCTGTGCTACACCAAGCTTTCTTCAATGTAACACTTTCAGGGGGAAATAATGGCTCATAAATAGTGTTTGAGGAAGGTTTGGCAACATTTTGTTTCAGACTTCCTGAAACAGTTCGGGGGAAAAAAAACAGAACACTGTATCAATGTCATGACATGGAAGCGAGGAGTCTGTTCAACGCATCATATGGCATGGCAGAAAAGTGGAATCATGCCAGGCATCAAATGATATGAATTGAGCAACGTGTGGGTGTTTCAAATGCTCCCCCTTTACGAAGCACTGTGACATATTTTATCATAATCAGCAGTGAAACCATCAATAAGGTGAACAGCTGTACAGGTTTCCGTGCTGCCCTACGGGTGCTGATTCACAAAGTAAATAGTACTGGCGCACTGGGCACTCAACAACCGTGCGTGCAATAGGCATTCAATTCTACTTTGAAATGGCCAATGTTACATGCACAGTCATTAGTTTCGCTACGGTACAGTTGAAGCATGCAAAGAGAATCGAGGAAGGCTAGCAGTTCATAAGACAATGCCCGATTATGCTATCTCAATCTACTCTTCAAGGTGAAGCTCAAGCATGCTCCAATTCTTTTTGGGGGGCATACAGGTAATGACACTATTATTCTGAGCGCCTTGTGGTGTCGTACAGTGAATGTTAAGGGTGCTAAATGTTTTAGGATTCATCCCATCAGAGGACCCTATGTGCGGAAATTTATAAAAAGCTGCACAGATGCATCCCACTGTTCTTGCTCGCACGTGCTTTGCCATCACAGGTTATAAGTGTTGTGCTTGTTCTTCCAGCATTCAACTCAATGTTTAGTACTTGTAATCCTTATTGTGTCATTTGTTGTGCTTGACAGTGCTGTGTTTTAAGGTGAAAGTCTTCAATGTCTCATACTTGCGGTGTCTGGTCCCCTGGCACAGTGCCAGCTGTGGCATCTCCCGCTCAAACAGGGGAGGATAAATGAGCCTTATGAGCAGGGTTGCCACTGGTGGCTACTTTTCCCCAAATTGCCGAATTTGAGAGGCTCGTGGCGACCTGAAATTGGGGATGGTCACTTGGCGAATTTCCGGCAATTTTCAACTTGGGTCTCGACTGAGTGAAACATTCTACACTAAGTGCCTTAAGAACGATTGAGCGACAACATGTGTTAAACTTGTCGCAGTATCCGACTCTCCAGTAGAAGGGCCACTTCCTACGCAATTCAGCATGTCCATCCTGTTTCTCGTATGTCCTCAATTAACCTGGGTGCTGGAGTCACTGTTGCATCTGCCAGCAACCTTTCAGCAAATTTAAGTCAGCAGATTTCTTCGTGCACCGCGGGGCGGTGGTGTTAGACTACGTTTTTTAGGTGCCTTAGGAAGTTCAAGCTCTTTTAAAGTTTCGCAATTGAAGTGACTAGATGACGGTTAGGCCGCGTGTTCCGACCACATCTCCAACTGTTCTGGACAGCTTGTTGACTTCTTTACTGCTGCAGTTCCCCCTAATTTGGTATGTAGAGTTAAATTTTCTAATGAACATACTTTTTGGTTGGGCCAAGCAGTCGGCTATTTTGGGCAGCCTTCAGAAACTGCACTGAGGCGAATGCGTAGCGTAAGCTTGACCGCACATAAAGCGGGGTGTGGGCATTGCAACGGTTAAGCGGTAATTTCAAATTTATTTCTGTTGTTTTGTAATTATGTTGTTCGCTTATCAGACACATGATTCCACTGCAATTCTCTGAATCTTCGGGAAGGCTATGCTTGCCGTCCCTCTCTTCTTGTAGAGACTGCTTTGTCGTGTATTCGTTCCTCCTGAAACCATCCCAAATTTTTGTTTGTTATAGGATTCAGGGAAACTGATGGGGCATGCATGCATGCTCTCTCACAGTGCTCCCAAGTGAAGCGGGTGATGTCATTCCAATCCCACTAAGCCCTCCCATGGTGAAGCGGGCGATGCGACCCGCATTGAAAAGAGGGGTAGAGAGAGAGAAAGGTTTCGAGAGGCAGGGAGGTTAACGGCAGTGTAATATAGGAGCTATGCAAGGTACTGTAATTCACGGGGCTGTACATAGTTTGCTATTTTATTAGCAGGTACGCGCTCATATAAAGCGGCAACTGTTTAGGCAAACTTTGAAAAAAGAAATGTCAACTTTCGGCAATTTTTCGCTCGTTGTTTGGTGAATTTCACTCGAAAGTCGGTGGCAACGCTGCTTATAAGCTCTGGAACACGGATAGCGTAAGAATACGGATGCATGCAAAATGGAGGCACGTTCGTGTCATGCCTTGCTTGAGTTCACGGTAACAATTAAATAGTAACACGCTCAATTTGCGGGCTATTTCGCTGGGATCGTGGAAGACGTGGCATACTCAGTTGGATGGTCTCAGGCTTTCGCCAAACGCACAAACAGTCTCCTTCGATTTTTCTCATATTTCACAGTGGCCATATTCTCGCCCCATTGTGCAGTAGTTGTAATTATCATTTTACCTGCCTTGCCCTGCAAGACTAACTCTGTCCTTTTGCTGAAAATGCCTCGTTTTGACTTTTGCAGACTTGGAGCACTGTTACCTGGGTCAGTCAGCTTGTAAGGGCTCTCGGAAGACAAAAGTCATGTGGAAGTGTTCCGAGTGTGGCTATACTACAAAACAACACGGTCATATGTCGAGACACCAAATGACACACACAGAGGAGCGTCCATACAGATGTGACTACTGCGCAAAAACCTTCATTCAGAAGTACAACATGGTCGCGCACATTCGCACCCACACCGGTGAGAGACCGTACCAGTGCGACCTCTGTCCCTGGAATTCTGCATGGAGGACAGAGCTTACACGCCACTTGAAGAAAATTCACATGCGCAGCCAACATTCACCTCAGGGTGCACACATGTGAGCTGCAAAGGAAAAGCCTGATGAAGCACACGGTGTATGCGTCTCATTCTGTAACTTCAAGTGCGTTGCCAGAAGTGCTAAGGTGAAGACTACATTGTTCATGCCTCAGAGAAATCTTGAACGGCATCAAGGACACACGTAACTCCAAGACACGTGCCGGCAGTGTGCAAGACTTAGTAGATGTTACGGTAATAGTTGAAGACTTGCTCCTGTATGTGTGTGTTGGACTGTGCGTGTGGCACGTGCAAGTGAATATGTGCTGTAATCCGTGTGTTTGTGCATACTGCAAAGTTGCATTGCATGAAGTGATTTCTGAAGTACTGGTTTCTTAATTCTTAGGATTCAGTCATTACTGCAGCATGAGAATAAGTCCTTTGATGATTTTTTTGCGAATGCCTGTCATTCTTCACAGAGGTGTAGTTTGCGTAGTGGTGTAACAATAACACTCATCTCAAGTGCCTATATTTCTACAATTCTTTACTTGTAGCAGTGAAATTACTTATGATTTCCTAACGAGTGGACATATGTTCTTACTTTCTTCTGGTCAGCTGTGTGGCTTCCAAGTTGTTTTCATGCCTGATGGCAGCTCCTGCCCATTTTTTAGAAAGAATGCTCCTTGGACTTATTGCTACATTATTCAGGTGACCGCCAACAATCTTTTCATTAAACGGAGCCAAAGAGGATGTATTTATTTCATGATGTGTGAATTTTTGTGCACCAGTTGCTATGTTCTATATCACACACATACTGTCTTTTCTTTTTGCTAGGTTTGAAGCACCACCTGCTTTTGTGTTCACATTAAAACGTGAGGGCATTTTTCACGAGCTTTGGCAGGTTTCATTTATTGCAGACTACGTAAGCGAACTTGCACTGCTGCTTCTGTTATTTCCTGTGATATCATTAAGATTACCATGTGCTTATGCATTTATGGAGCTGTACCTCTGAGGCTTCTTAACGTACCCTCATAGCATACACTTTAATGCGAAGAATGAAATCGCTCCTAACTTACTCGGAAAAAGTTATGCAATGTATCCAGTGCCCCTATTTTATTACGACACTGTGCTTGGTTTCTGTTTTCATCGCTTGTCTTACGCATGTCTTCTGATGTGCATTCTTCGTCATTCATCATTACAAGTCTCCTTCTGGCTCTGTTTGTCTACTTGAAGAGAAGTGCACATATTCACTAACTTTTAGCTAGTTGGCAAGATGTGTAAGGGTAATAGATCATCACAAATGTGGCCACAATAAGTCGGGTATCGAAGTAGAGGTGGATATAGCAAATTACTGCTGAGTGCTACCTTCTTGACCTTTCAGAATACCGCTTGTTACACAACCTCAAGTAAATTAAAAAATTCTATGACGTATACAAATTTTTCATTTTGCTTAAGTTAATTGGCTGTGATATTTTACAACTCATTGGAACTTGGCTTCAAGGGACATTAAATTCAAGTAACAATTTACGTCAAAGTGAAAGCTCAATGTATGACAACATCTAAAATGACAATATTATTAACAACAGTGCCCTACTTACAGAGAAATTAATGTAAATGCACAACAACACAAGCGCCGCAGTAGGACATTTTCAAAATGAACCCGATGACATCCAATGGACTGCCTACATTTAATCACTAGTAATTGATCTAAGTGCACTAAATAAAGAACCTTCCCTGCATCGAGAGATGCAATAAAATTCAGCTTGTTTGTTTCTGTTTGATTCATGAAAGAAAAAAAAAAACCCGCCGGACGTTACTTGGGAAATGATGCGAGCGGTTCAAAAATTTAATTTTCGCGTGGTTACATGAGACAGGTGGTGTCATCTAGCGGGGAGTAGTTGAAACAAAAGTGTCTGCAATCTCAAAGCCTATGATGGTAAATTGATCAATGGCCGTTGTGGCCGCTGTGGCTCCCGCTGCTTTCGATCTGCTGCTACTAACGCAGTAAAGCCGGGCAACGTTGCGCACGACAACAGGGACGCGAGACGATCCGGATGATCCGCTTCTTGAGGCGGGTAATTTGAAGTGCGGATGCGGAGCACTAAAACATAATTTCATTTCAAAATAGGCCCATTCTTGGCACGAAAGTAACACTACGAGGTTTCTGGATCGCCATTTAAACAATAAACGTCGACTTTTGCCTTTAGTGTCCCTTCAGGAACTATACAGATATTAGGAATGTAGCAAGTGTTAAATTAACATAGGTACAAAAAATGGTTGGGGGCGAGTCAGCAGTTCTCACTATTCTTTTTTGCCATGGAAATGTCTTTGTGGTGGACTACTTGAAATCTGTAACAACCTATTCACGATATATGTCAATGCCATTTTTGTTGTTTAATATGTTAGGAAATATTGCAGGAAATACACAAATAAATAATTGCAAGGCTGCCTTTTTTATGTGTTTTGACATGCTTTCTCACTTATGACGATGTTGTTTAGGGTGGGAAATGCTAAATGGAAAACCGGTGGCAACAAGACATGGCGGTGTTACATGGGACCAAACGAAAGACATGAGCTTCCCTCTGCTTCATTTTTGTATTGTGTGAGAGTCATTGTGCCTTACGTTTCATTGCAATTGGTTCACTTGACCAAAGTGCTCACAATTTTCTGTCATTGCTGGATGAATAAGCCGTTCTGCTGCATCTTAACCACTTCACAATGTTAGCTCCAGTACTAGTAAACAGACTTTCGATAGAAAGCCATATTATAGCGTTTTGTAGCTTTAAGATCGCAAACAAAGTAAAGGGTTCTTACGTTGATGCATGTGCAGCCTTAAAATTATGCATAAGGGTTCTCTCACATTGTTCAGGCAACAACGCCTCACGTGTAGACGGCAACACAGGTTATGAAAGTTCCGTTTTTTCAAGCAGTTATGTGAATCTTCTTGTCATAATTCTGTTTCCTCACTTTTCGCTGTTACTACCTTTCAACTCCAGTCTAGAGTAGTTGTACTTGATAGCTTTCCTTCAGTAACAGCTTTGTCCATTGCGAAATATTCACCCTTTTTCATCACGCAGACTCGGCTGCTGTACGCCGTCGCCCTGGTAGGCCACCTCGTGTGGGATCTCCCACAGAAGAGCGTGTGTTCAAGTGTCAAGTGTGTGGCTATACTACAAGGTACAGGCTTAATCTACGGAGACACCAAATTATTCATACAGGCGAGCGTCCATTCAAATGCGGTTACTGCGGAAAAACCTTCAGTCAGAAGACCCACGTGGTCGGGCACATTCGCAACCACACCGGTGAGAGACCTTACCAGTGCCACCTCTGTCCCTGGGATTTTGCACGGAAAAGTGAGCTTACACGCCACTTGAAGAACATTCACAAGTGCAGCCAACACTCACCTCAGGGTGCACACGTGTGAATCGCAAAGAAAAAGATTGAGGAGACGTCTTGTTCTGTGGCTTCAAGTGCGTTGTCAAATGTGCTAAGGTGAAGACTACATCGTTCATGCCTCGGGGAAACCTGCAACTGTGCTGCTTGAACGACATAAAGGACGTGTGTAACTCCAGGACACGTGCCAACAATATGCAAAACTTAGTGGATGTGATAAATGTTGAAGACTCGTTTATGTAGGTGTGCATTGGACTATGTTTATGGCACGTGCAAGTGATTATGTGCTCTAATTCGTGTCTTTGTGCATGCTGCAAAGTTGCATTGCATTAAGTGATTTATAAAGTACTGGTTTGTTAATGCTTAGGATTCAGTCATTACTGCAGCATGAGAATAAGTCACTTGATGTTTTTTTTGCGAATGCCTCTCATTCTTCACAGAGGTGTGCTTTGTGTCGTGGTGTAACGATAACACTCATGTGTCTATATTTCTACGATTCTTTACTTGTAGCAGGGAGATTACTCGTGATTTCCTAACGAGTGTACATATGTTCTTACTTTCTTGTGGTAAGCTGTGTGGCTTCCAAGATGTTTTCATGCCTGATGGCAGCTCCTGCCCATTTTTTAGAAAGAATGCTCCTTGGACTTATTATTACTTCACTCAGTTGACCGCCAACAATATTTTCGTTGAACGGAGCCAAAGAGGATGTATTTCATGATGTGTCAATTTTCGTGCACCAGTTGCTATGTTCCATGTCACACACATACTGTCTTCTTGCTAGTTTTGAAGCACCACCTGCTTTTGTGTTCACATTAAAACGTGAGGGCATTTTTCGCGAGCTTTGGCAGGTTTCATTTATTGCAGACTATGTAAGCGAACTTGCACTGCTGCTTCTGTTATTTCCTGTGATATCATTAAGATTACCATGTGCTTATGCATTTATGGAGCTGTACCTTTGAGGCTTCTTAACGTACCCTCATAGCATACACTTTAATGCGAAGAATGAAATCGCTCCTAACTTACTCGGAAAAAGTTATGCAATGAATCCAGTGCCCCTATTTTATTACGACACTGTGCTTGGTTTCTGTTTTCATCGCTTGTCTTACGCATGTCTTCTGATGTGCATTCTTCGTCATTCATCATTACAAGTCTCCTTCTGGCTCTGTTTGTCTACTTGAAGAGAAGTGCACATATTCACTTACTTTTAGCTAGTTGGCAAGATGTGTAAGGGTAATAGATCATCACAAATGTGGCCACAATAAGTCGGGTATCGAAGTAGAGGTGGATATAGCAAATTACTGCTGAGTGCTACCTTCTTGACCTTTCAGAATACCCCTTGTTTCAAAATCTCAAGTAACTGAAAAAGTTCTATGACGTACACACGTTTTTCATTTTGCTTATGTTAATTGGTTTTGACATTTTACAACTCATCAGAACTTGGCTTCACAAACTGTACAGATATTAAGAATGTAGCAAGTGTCAAATTAATATTGGTACAAACAATGTTTGGGAGTGATTCAGTGGTTGTCACTACTGTCTTTTTGTGGTGGTCTACTTGAAACCTGTGACAACCTATTCAAGATATATGAAAATGACACCTTTCTTTTTTGATATGTCAGCAAATATGGCAGGGAAATGCACAAACAAACACTTGAGAGGTTTTTTTTCTGTGTTTTACATGCTCTATCACTTGTTTCTCGATGTTGTTTAGGTTAGGAAATGTTGAATGGAAAGCCGGTGACAAGACACGGCGATGTGACATAGGACGAAACGGAAGACATGAGCTTCTTTTTTGTGTGTGTTTCGCGGGAGTCATTGTGCTTCATATTTCATTGCCAGTTGTCTTATTAACACTGCATCGGAAGTGATAACATTTTTCTGTCATTGCTAAATAAATATTCCATTCCTCTGCTGCACCTTATTTAACCACTTCACAATGTCAGCTCCAGTACTAGCAAATAGACTCTCGATAAAAAACATCAGTGTAGCATTTTCTAGCTGCAATGTCAGAAACAAAGGAAAGGGTTCTTATGTTGGTGCATGTGCAGCCTTAAAATTATCCATAAGCGATCTTTCGCATTGTTCAATCAACATTGCAGCAGATGAAAGCCTCATGCCATACCTGAAAACGTCGGGAAAGGGAACATGGAAGTTTGCTATGAAAATAATACGCAAACAGGGTTTGTGTGCAAAAGCGAACATTTCAGTCAATGGACTTGTAGAAACCTCGGCGGGAGCACACAACTGCTGTTAAACGATTTTTTTTTATCATCACATACGGGCAGCTTAATACCTTGAATTGTCGTGCCAACTCTCATTTGCTGGTATGATCTCTTTCTGATTGTTAGTAAGAAGCATGGCGTAGAGGTGAGATCTGGTCTACATACTGTATAGCTGTTGAAACAGTAGTGTGGCAAGACACAATGTTAGTCGTACTGAGTACTTCTTAATTGACTCCATCAATGAAAATGATTCTTGTGCACTTGTTTAGGCATATGTAAGGAAATTCAGGTGCACCCCCAGTGTTCTTCCTTATGTGTAAGCGGCAATGCAGATTACAATAGTTGTGTTTCTTCGAGCAGTTATGTGAATCTTGTTGTAATTATATGTTTCCTCACTTTTCGCTGTCACTACCTTTTAACCCCAGTGCAGAGTAGTTGTTCTAGCTAGCCTTCCTTCAGTAAGAGTTTTGTCCTTTGCTAAATATTCACCGTTTTTCATCACGCAGACTTGGCTGCTGTACGCCGTCGCCCTGGCTGGCCACCTCGTGTGGGATCACCCATAGAAGAGCACGTGTTGAAGTGTCAAGTGTGTGGCTATACTACATGGAACAGGCACTATCTATGGAGACACCAACTTATTCATACAGGCAAGCGTCCATTTAGATGCGACTACTGCAGCAAGACCTTCAATCAGAAGTGCAACTTAGGCACGCATATTCGCATCCACACAGGCGAGAGACCTTACCAGTGCCATCTCTGTCCCTGGAGCTTTTCGTGGAAGGCATACCTTGAACGCCACTTGCGAACTCACAGGCGCAGCGAACATTTGCCTCCGGGTGCACACGGTGTGAACCGCAAAGAAAAAGGCTGAGGAGACACGTGGTGCATACGTCTTGTTCTGGGGCTTCAAGTGCATTGCCAGAAGTGCTTAGCGTGGGGCTACTTTGCCTATGCCCCGATGAAATGTGCAACTGCACAGCTTTAATAGCTTAACGAATACGCATGACTCTGGGCCAAGTAAAAGCAATTCGCCAAACTTATTTGATGTTATGACGAATCTCTAAGACTTGTTCATGTAGGTGTGCATCGGACTGTATGTGTGGCGCGTGTGAATCATTATGTATTCACATTCGTGTGTTTATGTATTCTGCAAAGTTGTAATGCATCAAGTTATCAATAAAGTACAGGTTTGACAAGGTTTTGGATTGAGTCGTTTCTGTGGATTGAAAATAAGCCACTTTGCGTGCATTGTTTTTGTGATAGTGAAGGCTTACTGTTTTTCACTGACCAAAGTTCTGTGCGACTGTTTGGGCTTAACATTTATTTCAATACAGAAACTATCTGCATTTATATGATTCCTTAGCTGTAGCAGTGAAATTTTATGTGATGTCCTTTAGAGTGGGAGCATATGTTATTGACTCTCTTCTGGTCAGCTGAGCGTCTTCCAGAATGTTTTCGAGTGGGACGGCAGTTCCTTTATATTTGTCAAGACGAATGCTCCTTGGGGTCACTAATAGTACTATAGGTGACTGTCAACAGAACTTTCATAAAATGGAGCCAAAGAGGACATATTTAATTATGTGTTAATTATTGTGCACCAATCGCTATACTATTCCATGTCACACACGTGCTTTTGCCTTAGTTGGAAGCACCACCTGGTGTGTTTAGATGAAGAAGGGTGGACATTGCATATTTTTTATAATGCTTGCACTCTTACATTTATTTCAGGTTAAGCTAGTCCATGTGGTGTTGTTATTGGGGATGTTATCACAATGTAAAGTGCTCATGCGTTAATAAAATTATATTTGAGGCTGTTCTTGATAGCATGCATTTTAACATGTAGAACAGAGGTGCTCCCAAGTGCATCATGAAAAAGATCAAGGCAGCTTCATACTATTCTTGCCAAGCCTAAAGAATGTGTGAAGCTAGGCAGCTTTCTTTGTTTCTCTTTGGTATTTTCTCTTCTTTTCCATTTTTTTTGTCCTTTTTTACTCTCTTTGCTTTGCTTTGCTTCCCTTGATACATGGCACGTACCACTTTTGGGGATTGGCCGGAAATGCAACGCAGAGACTGTTAAGTGTTATTTTAGGTATGCTATGAAATTTACAACCTATAATAAAGAAATTAAACGGCAATAATACGTAAAATATTCAATTTAACTACAAGTAATATGCTTTTGAGCCTGTATTCCAGACTGCTGTAATAATCTGACAAGAATAATTTTGAAAACTTAAGTTTTAACCTAATGAAATGACAAAGAATTTTAAATACCAGATTAAAATGGTACTTGTTGAGTACTTATAATGAAATTACACACAGCATCAAAGGCATCTTTGTGGCAGTATCTCAAACCTGAGGCACCAAAGCTTGAAACATTTTCCTCCGATAAGGTCAAGCCTTTTTTTCTAAAAGAAGTAAATGTGTGATATTTTCCAGTTCACTGCAGAATTAATAAAGGGGTGATATCGTCAGACCAGCCCTGTAACAGTACAAGTTTAACAGGGGGACACGACATCGAAATCTGGTGATCATCATTTCTGATTGTCAAGAATGGCTCCACTGCAATTTCCATAGATACTTGGGTGATTATATTCCGTACACGTAGTTATTGCTTCCATCCTATCTGTGTGGATTGCTGATCTTCTAAACCTGATTGCGGTGAATTATTCTAGCGATGAGCGTGCTAAAGCGTCGGCCATTTCATTTAATGTTAACCCACAGTGACCTGGGACCCATACTAATTTCAGGTACTTCAGCTGAGACGGAACTAAAGATCGTAACGGCGTGATGGCACGAGAGGTGTGAGAAGTTGTAAGAGCTGTGCATACTGAGAGCGAATCAGTAATTATTACTGCACTGTTCTCAATCCTCGGAAGTTTTAGCAGTGCCATGATGACTGCCATTAGCTCCACCTCAAAAACAGGAGTGAAATCGGGTAGCCTCAGGGCAAATGACCAGCCAATTGATTAGAAGACTATTCCTACGCCTGCCCTTTCCTCATTGACAGAAGCGTCTGTGGCTATTATGTTACGTGTCTGTGTATGCTGCAGGAAATCTGCTAGCCTGTTCTCAAAGAATTTACGGGATTGTGGACGAAAGATCTCATCATATTCTATCTTAAGGGTATGGTTTGAGATATCAGATGCAATTACCTCACTAGTGTTGACATTTATACTTGTCAGTTTTTTTTGTACATGGATTATCTGTGGTGTATGAAAACGAGGCCATTGTACGAGAAAGAACGAATCCGGGTCACTGATGAAAATGTATTCAACTCTTATCACTGGTAAGCTGTAAAATTTTAGAAATGTCTGTACTGTTAACAAGCGGAATCGACAGAGCAATGTAGACAGACACACTTCCTGATAAATAACGTTCATTGCAGTAAAGCTAGGTAGCCTCAGATACAAGCGCAGAGCTTCCCGCTCCAAGAGAACCAACTGCTTAGTTTTGTACGCAGGTCCTCCTGAGAACAAGACACATCCGAATTCTAATATTGGGCGCATATACATTTTGTACAACATTAACATGGTGTCTCGACGAATGCCAAATTTGCAATTACTCATTCTTCGCAGTAAGCCTAAAGCCCATTGAGCCTTAGCCGTAATGCACTTTATATGTGAACTTCAGTCAAGTTTTTCATTGTACAACACACCCAAATATTTAACAGAGTCTACTTGCGGAATGGGTTCCTGATTATATACAATGGCGATATAAATGGGACCGGCTATGGAAAACGTTAAGAGAGCACTTTTATTTAGATTTAGAGTCATTGAAATTGACTGCAGCCATCTTTTTAGCATGTTCAAATATATTTGTAATTTTTGCTGTAGAGCGTAAATATTATTGTTAGCAGAAAAGAAGGCTATATCATCAGCATATACATAGACTTAGATATCCTGGCAGTTCGGTATGGAACTCATAAGTATATTAAATAGAAGAGGTGAAAGAACTGCTCCTTGGGGAACTCCGCGATTCTGTTTGTATCTAGATGACGAGCATCCATCTTCAACACAATAAAATTCCTGTGAGGTCAAAAACTCTGCTAACCACGCCATCATGTACTGTGGGAAGTTTAAAGTCATCAGTGTGTTCAGCAAAATCGAATGTTCAATGCTATCATAGGCTTTTGCAATGTCAAGAGTCACTAGCGCCGTGTAATCTCTTCTTTTTTTAGCAAGCTATATTTGGCTCTCTAAGTCTGCATGGCACACCAGATTGAACAATCGAATCTAAAGCCGATTTGTTGAAGTTTTAGTATTGACTTGCCTTCTATCCAACTAGTGATCCTGCTGTGCAGAACCCTTTCTATGAGTTTGACCATGTTAGAAGTTAAGGATATTGGTCTTATATTTTCTATGTTGAATCCTGATTCCTGTTTCTTAGGTATTGGAATTACCTTTGCTATTTTCCAATCATAAGGAATCTGTGCATGCTCTAAAGAATAATTTATAACATTAGGAATTTCACAGGGAGATATCCTAAATAATATTTGGATCAAAGGTACTGTAACTCCATCCAGACCTGGAGCTAAAAGGGGTAACTGCCTTATCACGTTGGATAGTTCCGACATTGTAACTTCCTCAAAATCAGCCTGTTTGTACGAATCTGAAGTTGATGTAAATCTGCCCTCTAAGCCTTTAGCAGATAAATCTAGAGCTTCAGTTATTTGCTCGGAATATAGAAGTTTATAACTTGAATTTACTGATGATTGCACGATCTTTCTTCTTTTCATGTATAGAAACAGTGCTTTCTTATTTTTCGGTTGTGAGAGAAAGTCGTAATGTCTACGATAATATTTTTCTTTTGCTTTAGCACTGTGCATTTAAAATTAGCTGCTATAAATTTATAATCAGACCAGTTTTAAGGGGATTGATTGTGAATAAGCGGCGTACAAGCTGCCTGGCGACGGCGATGATCTCATGTGCAATTCATTCCACCAAGGACTAGAGAGCGCCCTTTCGGCTGACTCAACGATAAATTGAGCTCTTTTATAGGCTCTTTTAAAAATTGCATTTAAGTTCATCGCTTTGCAATCATTACTGTCGTTGGAGGAAGCTGATGAAGATGATGTTAGGTTATCTCTAAATTTTTTTGTAATTCACAAAGACTCTGACTTGAGGGCAAGGAAGGGTTCTCGGGCAAGAAATTTCAAGACTTATAGGAAAATGATCACTACTTGTGGCACAGTCCAGCGCTGTCCAGGACAAGCTTGAAATACTCGAACTTACGAAACTTAAATCTAAGGCTGATCAACATCGATCTCGAATAAATGTGGGGGTTCCAGTGTTTAAGCACCATAGATAATTATCTGTTGCCCACTCCCACAGACATTTACCGCACCAATAAGTTTTAAAACCCCAACGCGTGTGATGAGAGTTAAAATCGCCGACTACAATTTTCTTCTAACACCATGATCTGATTGCCATATCCAGTCATCTAGTGTCTTGTACACCATCCGGAAAGTACACATTAATTACGGAGAAAGGTTGGCAACCAGGTAATGTGACGTCTATCGCAAAAATTTCACATTCTGGGGACATGTACTACATTTTTGCCTTTGAACTGATTCTTCTAGAGATGAAAATTGCTAGTCCTCCACCTCGAGACGTGCGGTCTAGCCTAAGCGAATGGTAACTGGTTAAATAAAACGGTTTATCTACAGAGAGCCATGTCTCCTGTAAAGCAATTACATCTGGGGTGTATTTCGAAGACAAATATACTAGATCAGTTATTGAAGAGTGAATTGATCTGCAATTCCAATGGAGGACCTTAATTGACCCTATTTTTCTGAAAGAATTGCCTCTGTGACTGCTTTATCCAGAATGGTTTCTTTTAAGAAATCTACCTTTGAGAGGCTTGTCTTGTCCTTTAGCCATTTTTTGTTTTTGCATGCTTTGTTGAGGATTTTTTTCGATAGAGGGGACCAATGCATTTTGGTGATCTAGAGTCCAACTACATGTTATGAGACTCTTCAGTTTCGTCATTTACATCATTCCGATATGATTCCGGTTACATCATTCCGGTTATTTTAGGTATGCTATGAAATTTACAACCTATAATAAAGAAATTAAATGGCAATAATACGTAAAATATTCAATTTAACTACAAGTAATATGCTTTTGAGCCTGTATTCCAGACTGCTGTAATAATCTGACAAGAATAATTTTGAAAACTTAAGTTTTAACCTAATGAAATGACAAATAATTTTAAATACCAGATTAAAATGGTACTTGTTGAGTACTTATAATGAAATTACACACAGCATCAAAGGCATCTTTGTGGCAGTATCTCAAACCTGAGGCACCAAAGCTTGAAACATTTTCCTCCGATAAGGTCAAGCCTTTTTTTCTAAAAGAAGAAAATGTGTGATATTTTCCAGTTCACTGCAGAATTAATAAAGGGGTGATATCGTCAGACCAGCCCTGTAAGAGTACAAGTTTAACAGGGGGACACGACATCGAAATCTGGTGATCATCATTTCTGATTGTCAAGAATGGCTCCACTGCGATTTCCATAGATACTTGGGTGATTATATTCCGTACACGTAGTTATTGCTTCCATCCTATCTGTGTGGATTGCTGATCTTCTAAACCTGATTGCGGTGAATTATTCTAGCGATGAGCGGGCTAAAGCGTCGGCCATTTCATTTAATGTTAACCCACAGTGACCTGGGACCCATACTAATTTCAGGTACTTCAGCTGAGACGGAACTAAAGATCGTAACGGCGTGATGGCACGAGAGGTGTGAGAAGTTGTAAGAGCTGTGCATACTGAGAGCGAATCAGTAATTATTACTGCACTGTTCTCAATCCTCGGAAGTTTTCGCAGTGCCATGATGACTGCCATTAGCTCCACCTCAAAAACAGGAGTGAAATCGGGTAGCCTCAGGGCAAATGACCAGCCAATTGATTAGAAGACTATTCCTACGCCTGCCCTTTCCTCATTGACAGAAGCATCTGTGGTTATTATGTTACGTGTCTGTGTATGCTGCAGGAAATCTGCTAGCCTGTTCTCAAAGAATTTACGGGATTGTGGACGAAAGATCTCATCATATTCTATCTTATGGGTATGGTTTGAGATATCAGATGCAATTACCTCACTAGTGTTGACATTTATACTTGTCAGTTTTTTTTGTACATGGCTTATCTGTGGTGTATGAAAACGAGGCCATTGTACGAGAAAGAACGAATCCGGGTCACTGATGAAAATGTATTCAACTCTTATCACTGGTAAGCTGTAAAATTTTAGAAATGTCTGTACTGTTAACAAGCGGAATCGACAGAGCAATGTAGACAGACACACTTCCTGATAAATAACGTTCATTGCAGTAAAGCTAGGTAGCCTCAGATACAAGCGCAGAGCTTCCCGCTCCAAGAGAACCAACTGCTTAGTTTTGTACGCAGGTCCTCCTGAGAACAAGACACATCCGAATTCTAATATTGGGCGCATATACATTTTGTACAACATTAACATGGTGTCTCGACGAATGCCAAATTTGCAATTACTCATTCTTCGCAGTAAGCCTAAAGCCCATTGAGCCTTAGCCGTAATGCACTTTATATGTGAACTTCAGTCAAGTTTTTCATTGTACAACACACCCAAATATTTAACAGAGTCTACTTGCGGAATGGGTTCCTGATTATATACAATGGCGATATAAATGGGACCGGCTATGGAAAACGTTAAGAGAGCACTTTTATTTAGATTTAGAGTCATTGAAATTGACTGCAGCCATCTTTTTAGCATGTTCAAATATATTTGTAATTTTTGCTGTAGAGCGTAAATATTATTGTTAGCAGAAAAGAAGGCTATATCATCAGCATATACATAGACTTAGATATCCTGGCAGTTCGGTATGGAACTCATAAGTATATTAAATAGAAGAGGTGAAAGAACTGCTCCTTGGGGAACTCCGCGATTCTGTTTGTATCTAGATGACGAGCATCCATCTTCAACACAATAAAATTCCTGTGAGGTCAAAAACTCTGCTAACCACGCCATCATGTACTGTGGGAAGTTTAAAGTCATCAGTGTGTTCAGCAAAATCGAATGTTCAATGCTATCATAGGCTTTTGCAATGTCAAGAGTCACTAGCGCCGTGTAATCTCTTCTTTTTTAGCAAGCTATATTTGGCTCTCTAAGTCTGCATGGCACACCAGATTGAACAATCGAATCTAAAGCCGATTTGTTGAAGTTTTAGTATTGACTTGCCTTCTATCCAACTAGTGATCCTGCTGTGCAGAACCCTTTCTATGAGTTTGACCATGTTAGAAGTTAAGGATATTGGTCTTATATTTTCTATGTTGAATCCTGATTCCTGTTTCTTAGGTATTGGAATTACCTTTGCTATTTTCCAATCATAAGGAATCTGTGCATGCTCTAAAGAATAATTTATAACATTAGGAATTTCACAGGGAGATATCCTAAATAATATTTGGATCAAAGGTACTGTAATTCCATCCAGACCTGGAGCTAAAAGGGGTAACTGCCTTATCACGTTGGATAGTTCCGACATTGTAACTTCCTCAAAATCAGCCTGGTTTGTACGAATCTGAAGTTGATGTAAATCTGCCCTCTAAGCCTTTAGCAGATAAATCTAGAGCTTCAGTTATTTGCTCGGAATATAGAAGTTTATAACTTGAATTTACTGATGATTGCACGATCTTTCTTCTTTTCATGTATCGAAACAGTGCTTTCTTATTTTTCGGTTGTGAGAGAAAGTCGTAATGTCTACGATAATATTTTTCTTTTGCTTTAGCACTGTGCATTTAAAATTAGCTGCTATAAATTTATAATCAGACCAGTTTTAAGGGGATTGATTGTGAATAAGCTGCTTACAAGCTGCCTGGCGACGGCGATGATCTCATGTGCAATTCATTCCACCAAGGACTAGAGAGCGCCCTTTCGGCTGACTCAACGATAAATTGAGCTCTTTTATAGGCTCTTTTAAAAATTGCATTTAAGTTCATCGCTTTGCAATCATTACTGTCGTTGGAGGAAGCTGATGAAGATGATGTTAGGTTATCTCTAAATTTTTTTGTAATTCACAAAGACTCTGACTTGAGGGCAAGGAAGGGTTCTCGGGCAAGAAATTTCAAGACTTATAGGAAAATGATCACTACTTGTGGCACAGTCCAGCGCTGTCCAGGACAAGCTTGAAATACTCGAACTTACGAAACTTAAATCTAAGGCTGATCAACATCGATCTCGAATAAATGTGGGGGTTCCAGTGTTTAAGCACCATAGATAATTATCTGTTGCCCACTCCCACAGACATTTACCGCACCAATAAGTTTTAAAACCCCAACGCGTGTGATGAGAGTTAAAATCGCCGACTACAATTTTCTTCTAACACCATGATCTGATTGCCATATCCAGTCATCTAGTGTCTTGTACACCATCCGGAAAGTACACATTAATTACGGAGAAAGGTTGGCAACCAGGTAATGTGACGTCTATCGCAAAAATTTCACATTCTGGGGACATGTACTACATTTTTGCCTTTGAACTGATTCTTCTAGAGATGAAAATTGCTAGTCCTCCACCTCGAGACGTGCGGTCTAGCCTAAGCGAATGGTAACTGGTTAAATAAAACGGTTTATCTACAGAGAGCCATGTCTCCTGTAAAGCAATTACATCTGGGGTGTATTTCGAAGACAAATATACTAGATCAGTTATTGAAGAGTGAATTGATCTGCAATTCCAATGGAGGACCTTAATTGACCCTATTTTTCTGAAAGAATTGCCTCTGTGACTGCTTTATCCAGAATGGTTTCTTTTAAGAAATCTACCTTTGAGAGGCTTGTCTTGTCCTTTAGCCATTTTTTGTTTTTGCATGCTTTGTTGAGGATTTTTTTCGATAGAGGGGACCAATGCATTTTGGTGATCTAGAGTCCAACTACATGTTATGAGACTCTTCAGTTTCGTCATTTACATCATTCCGATATGATTCCGGTTACATCATTCCGGTTATTTTAGGTATGCTATGAAATTTACAACCTATAATAAAGAAATTAAATGGCAATAATACGTAAAATATTCAATTTAACTACAAGTAATATGCTTTTGAGCCTGTATTCCAGACTGCTGTAATAATCTGACAAGAATAATTTTGAAAACTTAAGTTTTAACCTAATGAAATGACAAATAATTTTAAATACCAGATTAAAATGGTACTTGTTGAGTACTTATAATGAAATTACACACAGCATCAAAGGCATCTTTGTGGCAGTATCTCAAACCTGAGGCACCAAAGCTTGAAACATTTTCCTCCGATAAGGTCAAGCCTTTTTTTCTAAAAGAAGAAAATGTGTGATATTTTCCAGTTCACTGCAGAATTAATAAAGGGGTGATATCGTCAGACCAGCCCTGTAAGAGTACAAGTTTAACAGGGGGACACGACATCGAAATCTGGTGATCATCATTTCTGATTGTCAAGAATGGCTCCACTGCGATTTCCATAGATACTTGGGTGATTATATTCCGTACACGTAGTTATTGCTTCCATCCTATCTGTGTGGATTGCTGATCTTCTAAACCTGATTGCGGTGAATTATTCTAGCGATGAGCGGGCTAAAGCGTCGGCCATTTCATTTAATGTTAACCCACAGTGACCTGGGACCCATACTAATTTCAGGTACTTCAGCTGAGACGGAACTAAAGATCGTAACGGCGTGATGGCACGAGAGGTGTGAGAAGTTGTAAGAGCTGTGCATACTGAGAGCGAATCAGTAATTATTACTGCACTGTTCTCAATCCTCGGAAGTTTTCGCAGTGCCATGATGACTGCCATTAGCTCCACCTCAAAAACAGGAGTGAAATCGGGTAGCCTCAGGGCAAATGACCAGCCAATTGATTAGAAGACTATTCCTACGCCTGCCCTTTCCTCATTGACAGAAGCATCTGTGGTTATTATGTTACGTGTCTGTGTATGCTGCAGGAAATCTGCTAGCCTGTTCTCAAAGAATTTACGGGATTGTGGACGAAAGATCTCATCATATTCTATCTTATGGGTATGGTTTGAGATATCAGATGCAATTACCTCACTAGTGTTGACATTTATACTTGTCAGTTTTTTTTGTACATGGCTTATCTGTGGTGTATGAAAACGAGGCCATTGTACGAGAAAGAACGAATCCGGGTCACTGATGAAAATGTATTCAACTCTTATCACTGGTAAGCTGTAAAATTTTAGAAATGTCTGTACTGTTAACAAGCGGAATCGACAGAGCAATGTAGACAGACACACTTCCTGATAAATAACGTTCATTGCAGTAAAGCTAGGTAGCCTCAGATACAAGCGCAGAGCTTCCCGCTCCAAGAGAACCAACTGCTTAGTTTTGTACGCAGGTCCTCCTGAGAACAAGACACATCCGAATTCTAATATTGGGCGCATATACATTTTGTACAACATTAACATGGTGTCTCGACGAATGCCAAATTTGCAATTACTCATTCTTCGCAGTAAGCCTAAAGCCCATTGAGCCTTAGCCGTAATGCACTTTATATGTGAACTTCAGTCAAGTTTTTCATTGTACAACACACCCAAATATTTAACAGAGTCTACTTGCGGAATGGGTTCCTGATTATATACAATGGCGATATAAATGGGACCGGCTATGGAAAACGTTAAGAGAGCACTTTTAGATTTAGAGTCATTGAAATTGACTGCAGCCATCTTTTTAGCATGTTCAAATATATTTGTAATTTTTGCTGTAGAGCGTAAATATTATTGTTAGCAGAAAAGAAGGCTATATCATCAGCATATACATAGACTTAGATATCCTGGCAGTTCGGTATGGAACTCATAAGTATATTAAATAGAAGAGGTGAAAGAACTGCTCCTTGGGGAACTCCGCGATTCTGTTTGTATCTAGATGACGAGCATCCATCTTCAACACAATAAAATTCCTGTGAGGTCAAAAACTCTGCTAACCACGCCATCATGTACTGTGGGAAGTTTAAAGTCATCAGTGTGTTCAGCAAAATCGAATGTTCAATGCTATCATAGGCTTTTGCAATGTCAAGAGTCACTAGCGCCGTGTAATCTCTTCTTTTTTTAGCAAGCTATATTTGGCTCTCTAAGTCTGCATGGCACACCAGATTGAACAATCGAATCTAAAGCCGATTTGTTGAAGTTTTAGTATTGACTTGCCTTCTATCCAACTAGTGATCCTGCTGTGCAGAACCCTTTCTATGAGTTTGACCATGTTAGAAGTTAAGGATATTGGTCTTATATTTTCTATGTTGAATCCTGATTCCTGTTTCTTAGGTATTGGAATTACCTTTGCTATTTTCCAATCATAAGGAATCTGTGCATGCTCTAAAGAATAATTTATAACATTAGGAATTTCACAGGGAGATATCCTAAATAATATTTGGATCAAAGGTACTGTAATTCCATCCAGACCTGGAGCTAAAAGGGGTAACTGCCTTATCACGTTGGATAGTTCCGACATTGTAACTTCCTCAAAATCAGCCTGGTTTGTACGAATCTGAAGTTGATGTAAATCTGCCCTCTAAGCCTTTAGCAGATAAATCTAGAGCTTCAGTTATTTGCTCGGAATATAGAAGTTTATAACTTGAATTTACTGATGATTGCACGATCTTTCTTCTTTTCATGTATCGAAACAGTGCTTTCTTATTTTTCGGTTGTGAGAGAAAGTCGTAATGTCTACGATAATATTTTTCTTTTGCTTTAGCACTGTGCATTTAAAATTAGCTGCTATAAATTTATAATCAGACCAGTTTTAAGGGGATTGATTGTGAATAAGCTGCTTACAAGCTGCCTGGCGACGGCGATGATCTCATGTGCAATTCATTCCACCAAGGACTAGAGAGCGCCCTTTCGGCTGACTCAACGATAAATTGAGCTCTTTTATAGGCTCTTTTAAAAATTGCATTTAAGTTCATCGCTTTGCAATCATTACTGTCGTTGGAGGAAGCTGATGAAGATGATGTTAGGTTATCTCTAAATTTTTTTGTAATTCACAAAGACTCTGACTTGAGGGCAAGGAAGGGTTCTCGGGCAAGAAATTTCAAGACTTATAGGAAAATGATCACTACTTGTGGCACAGTCCAGCGCTGTCCAGGACAAGCTTGAAATACTCGAACTTACGAAACTTAAATCTAAGGCTGATCAACATCGATCTCGAATAAATGTGGGGGTTCCAGTGTTTAAGCACCATAGATAATTATCTGTTGCCCACTCCCACAGACATTTACCGCACCAATAAGTTTTAAAACCCCAACGCGTGTGATGAGAGTTAAAATCGCCGACTACAATTTTCTTCTAACACCATGATCTGATTGCCATATCCAGTCATCTAGTGTCTTGTACACCATCCGGAAAGTACACATTAATTACGGAGAAAGGTTGGCAACCAGGTAATGTGACGTCTATCGCAAAAATTTCACATTCTGGGGACATGTACTACATTTTTGCCTTTGAACTGATTCTTCTAGAGATGAAAATTGCTAGTCCTCCACCTCGAGACGTGCGGTCTAGCCTAAGCGAATGGTAACTGGTTAAATAAAACGGTTTATCTACAGAGAGCCATGTCTCCTGTAAAGCAATTACATCTGGGGTGTATTTCGAAGACAAATATACTAGATCAGTTATTGAAGAGTGAATTGATCTGCAATTCCAATGGAGGACCTTAATTGACCCTATTTTTCTGAAAGAATTGCCTCTGTGACTGCTTTATCCAGAATGGTTTCTTTTAAGAAATCTACCTTTGAGAGGCTTGTCTTGTCCTTTAGCCATTTTTTGTTTTTGCATGCTTTGTTGAGGATTTTTTTCGATAGAGGGGACCTATGCATTTTGGTGATCTAGAGTCCAACTACATGTTATGAGACTCTTCAGTTTCGTCATTTACATCATTCCTTTGATTCTGGTTGTCATCTAGAGAGGGTCCAGCGTGGACAAAGTCACACGATGTGGTTGCGGTTTCTACTTCATTAATCGGTCGTGGAAGCTCTGCAGTCTGAGAGATTATATTATTCGCCGGCTTTCCAAATATTTGAGCCATTTGGTTGGTCAAAATCTGACATAGAGTCTTACAAATGTTTGCAACAAGGCGCTTCATAGTCTTTTTCATTGTTCTTTCGACACCACTTCCGCTATTGATTGAGACAAAGATGCATCGGCCAACGTGGTATGACAGGCTGCCACCCCTGCATAGCCCTAACTTCTAGCCTGAATTTCAGCTAAGGCCTTTTTTCGGGAGCAGTGTCTGCAATCTATGATTTCGAGAATTTCAATTTTTCGAGCCTTAGCAGAGCAATTTGAATTGTCCACACTGTGCGCTTCATTGCATAGACATTTTTTTTCTTTGCTCTGACACTCATTTGCGCTGTGAGGCTCCCCGCACATGTGGCATCTAAGAGCGGACCTACAGCCTTTCACCGTGTGGCCATAACGCAAGCACTTTACACACTGCAATGGTCGAGGCGAGAGCGGTTCTACTCGATAGATAAGAGGCCTTGCCTTGATTTCCGTTGGTCGGCTCGATCCAGTAAATATCACAATTACAGACTCCGTAGGGACTTTGGTCTTATCAACCACACGGCTACACCTCAGAACAGAGAATGCACCAGCTGCTGCAAACATCTCCACTACCTCCGATGGAGTCAAATTAATGTCTACGCCTCGCACAAACCCTTTCACGCATGCTAAGGAATAAGAGATGAATGCGCTCACCAGCTTGGATGCAAATATAGAACACTTCAGGAGGTTTTCCACTTTTTACTTTATTTATTTTTTGGTCTGTCTGTCCTTCTTTACAATTTTTTTTCTTGCTCTGTGTTTCACATGTACCTCCTCTTTATTTCTAATTTTTATGTGTGGTTTTGCCTGCATTACGCCAAACACACAGGGGTTGTTCTTTTGCCAATGATGGTAAGCGCTCATCGTCGAGACACTCAAAGAACAAGTGGAAGAAGACGTCTCCAGTGGGTATGAGTCACAAGAGAAGGTGAATAAGAGCGCACGCTCGGTATGCTACAAATGTGAGCGTTATGTCTTGTGACAAGGACAGCACACTAAGCTGTACTACAGCACGGCCGCCTACAGTGCTCCGCACATAAAGGTGATGCGCAAAAGCCAGTGCACATATTTTAGTGTCACACTGTGTTCGCTTTCTGTTTTCATTGCATTTGTAACCTAGGTCCTGTCACGTGTGTGCTTCATCATTCATCGTTTCAAGTCTGCCCTGTTTTTCTTCTTGGAGAGAAGTGCACATTTCAATTTGCCTTCAGCTCCAAGAAGTATTATTGCGAAAGTGAACACAATTAGTAATATGTCTAAGTGGGGTTGCATATAGAGAATTGACCCAGAGTGCTACCTTCTTCTTGAGGTTTCAGAGTACCTTTCTGCAAAACCTTTGGTGATACAACAAAGTTTATGTGCTGTTTACAGGGTATTTGCATGCTGCTTTGGTTGATTGGCTGTGTTATTTTGCAAGTAATCATAAATTGACCTCAAGGACTGTACAGAGTGTGCCGGTTGTGAAATTGAAATTTGCACAAACAATGTTTGGGATTGAGTCAGTGATCACTTTTCTGGCGTGGTAACCATAGGTCGGCAAAAGAAAGTGCAACTCGCAGACTCACTCAAGAAAAGTATCTTGCCATTTGAACTGGCACTCGCAGATATTTTCTTCTACAGAACTCACATGGACACAGACTTAACAAGATATTACTCACCCTGATTCACTCAGACTCAAACATACAGCTCAATCCGAGTCTGAGTGAGTCAACACAAGAGTGAGTCTGCCGACCTGTGGTGGCAATGTCTTTTCATGGTGGTGTACTTAGAGGCTGTAAATGCTATTCCCAGCAAATTGGAAATGGTATTTTTTTACTGTTTAACACACTGGCAAACTAGAAATACACAAGAATGTTTATCAAATATGTCACGCCCTCTGACTGATTGAACCATTAATAGGTGCGGTCATCGTTCTTTTTGTTTCTTCTCAGGGAAGAGACATAAACACATTTTCAAGCCATAATTCATTGTGTATTGAATTGTAGGGTGATCTGAAAATAAGTGGCAACAAGGTACACACGATTGTTACATGGAACGAAGTGGCAGACATGAAGTCACCTCTGTTTGCATAGTGTTCTTTTTTAATCATTGTGCTTCACGCTTCACAAATTCTTTAGTTTCCACTGCATCTGAAGTGCTGAGATCTTTCTGTTGTTAGATAAATATGCTATAAGGAGTTTCACTTGATGCCCTGTTAAACCTTCAGCTCCAGTGTTAGCGAAATAAGGATGTGCTAAAAATTATATCAGAGTCGTTTAAAAGAATAGCATTTTGAGTGTTCGTTTCTTTGTTTGGAGCAACCTTTATAAAAAACCAGAGATAATGAAGTCACAGAAGGTATAGCGAATGCTGAATGTACTATTTTAAGTATATTGTAATTGTGGTGTAGATGTGAAGTAAGTAAGGTAGAAAACAAAGAACTTGCTGCCAGCAAGGACCAGACCTTTAATCTTCGAATGCGAGGTTTCAGGGGCAGTTCCTGCCGGAAATGCATATGGTATGTTTGTGTAAGCATATATAAGTAAATTGAGGTTTACCCTCAGCATTCTTTCTCACATGAAGACTGGAGCAGTTTATGAGTTTTGTTACTTCAAGCAGCTTGGTGACTGCTCCTGACAAATCTTTATTTCCTCACTTTTCAATGTCACCACCATTTAACCCCAGTGGAGGATAATTGTACCAGCTAGCCTCTCTAATTTGCCTTTCATTAACCATTATGTCATTTGCTAAAGATTCACAATTTTTCACTGCGCATAGTTGGCAGCTGTAAGTCATCACCATGGCCAACCACCTAGTCTGGGATATCCCCCAAGAGAGCGTGTGTTCAAGTGTCAAGTGTGTGGCAAGAAAGAAATATGCTTTACACAGACACCAACTGATTCATACGGGCGAGCGCCCACACAGATGCGATGACTGCGGCAGAACCTTCAATCAGAAGCTTTTTGTAGTATCCTGATAGCATATATTTTAATCTGAAGAATGAAGGGACTTCCCAGTTCATCAGAAAAAGTTATGCATAGTACCCAGTGCACCTGTTTTGTTACGACGCTGTGTTCCCTTTCTGTTTTCATTACGAGACATGCGTTCTTCCTCGTTCATCATTGAAAGTGCCCTACTCTGTTTGTCTGCTTGGAAAGAAATGCATGTTTCCACTTTCGGCAAGTTGGCAAGATGTGTAAGGGTAGTAGATCACCACTGAAGTGACCAGAATAAGTCAGGTGTGAAAGCTGCAACATTCGGATCCGAAGATTGCAGGTTTGGTCCCTGCTGGAAATGATTATGGTTCACTGGTGTAGGTATGCATCAGGAAATTTAGCTTTGCCCCCAGCATTCTTTCCCACAGTAGACTGCTGCACAAGTTATAAGAGTTGTGTCTCTTCAAGCAGTTATACATATGTTCTCGTCATTTCTATCTTTCCTGACTTTTTGCTGTCACTACCATTTAACCACAGTGTAGAGCAATAATGCGAGCTAGCCTCTCCATCTTGCCTTTTGATAACGACTCTGTCATATTCTAAAGATTCAGAATTTTCCATTGCGCAGACTTTGCTGCTGTACGTCATCGCCCTGACTGGCCACCTCGTCTGGCACCTCCCACGAAAAAGCAGGTGTTGGAAGTGCCAAGCGTGTGGCTACGCTTCAAGAAGGAAATGTGATATTGTCACGATGAATCACAAGTACTGGGGGTTTGTTAAACCACCGAATAGCTAGCGCTGGGACGATGCGTCAGTCGTGGCTGGCTCTCGAGTCGAGAAGATTCAGGCAATCTTTTTTCTTTCCTCCAGATGGTAGAGCCGCTCTTGCAGTCAACCCACTACGTGTGGGCGGCAATATGCAGAGAGACACCAAATGATACACACAGGGGAACGCCCATACAAATGCAACTACTGCAGCAGAGCCTTCTTTCATAACAGCCACTTGACCACGCACATTCGCATCCATACTGGTCAGAGACCTTACCAGTGCCATCTCTGTCTCTGGAATTCCGCACACACACATATATTGAAGGCCATACAATGATGTGTACAAAACGTCCATTATTCTTTTAAATTCTATGGCTGGTAACCACTACACAGTGTGCTATTTCAAAGTAGGAGCATAAATAGCTTTCAAACAGCTGCTACAGTATACAATACCGGCTAAGTAATGATATTCTATGTGCGCGTTTGTGTGTATGTTTTCATCTGTGGTTCATTCATGCTTTTATGTATGTTGCTGTTGTTTACTTGCCATGATAATTACATGATGTAAATAGTGGTCACTAATTTGTCTACGTGGAAAATTGCACTTCACTTATTATTATATATGTACGTACTTCTTTAGTGTAATGATCTTGATGTGGCAATATACATGCACATACAAGCGCCCGTTCAGTAGTGTAATAAGTATTTGAGTCAGTTCCATTTACGAACGACTTTGCAAGCTAGTAATTTCAATAATCAGCATTTTTATATTTTCACTTAGCATTAGGTTAGTGCTTTTTGTGACATGTAAACGGTGTAGGCTCAGGGCTAAGGGTCGGCTGAAGCCGCCAGAAAACAGACAGAGGTAGCGTTAGGAGCATGACCTTTACTGATCGCGCCCAAGCTCAACTGCTTGGCGGCCGTCTTTTTCCGTGCCCGCGTGAACCAAGAACCAGGGTGATACCCAACCTGGTTAGTATTTAGTTAGTAATTAAGCAGGCCTTTTTAAAGTGCATGTTCAAATGAATGATGTTTTAATATTGTTTGAGTTTAAATGCGTTAATGATAAAATGATGACTTAGCAAATCGTCGCGCTGGGATTCGAGGATGCTCCACCTTGGTTACGTGGGATCGCCTGCTAAAGCTGGTTACCCAAACCAATGCTTTCAAAATTCTATCATGGGCTCTCTCTATACGGTTCAGCTTGTACAACAGTTCATCGCGCACACAGTTCACACAGCACACAGTTTATCATGTATAAATGTGCGCCGCGCTGACCTACGTACCTTTGCGATAGAGTTTCAGGCGAAGGCACCCATGTGTGTGGGCAGGGGGGACGGTATTGCAAAAAAGGGGGATAATATGTGGTGAGATTACGCGCAAGCTGGTTACGAAAGCTTGCAGTAAATACAATCATAGCACCGGTGTCATCACAACTTAGAAAAGCGCTTTTTCGAATATGCGTCGGAGTCGCCGACAGCGGCAGAAGCAAAAACAAAGTCAAGGGGGTGGAGCCAGCAGGTGGCTGCGGCAGCGAGGGGAAAAAATCACAAGGTGTAAGTTGGGTATGCCGCCAACAGCGCAAAGCTGCCTTGATTGTTTTGTTGAGGTGCTCCATGCGGCCACTTGTTTTTGAAACGTAACCGTCAAACGAGATTGCTATGTTTTAGAATCGGCATCCCGTTTTCAGTGATTCTGGAGATTGGTATCCATGTGTTTGAATCCTGACAACACATTCTGTTTGGAAATGACACATACACGACACATGCAAAAGGCTGTGTTTCAAGAGATGTAAGCTGACATTCTGTGCAAACTACAGCTATGCTCCATCTCTTTACTATTTTCATTATTGTAGAAATAAGTTCTCGTTGAGTGACCTGCTAGCTGAAATGAGTTTGAGATCCTTGACTTACAATATCTTGGCAGCGTCTTTTGAAGGCTCTAAGTGATAGTTCCTTCTTCTCTTTACTGTATACGTACGATGAAGTGTGAAAGGTGTTTTTTGCACGCATACTCACATGATATAGAAAAGATTAAAAGTTTACTAGTGTTATACCTGGGTGCTATTGCAGGTGTTATAAATTGTATAAAGTTGTTTCTTTTGCATTTCTCGTGCTTATAAAGACAGGTAACAATTTTGTTTAAAGAATTTGAGTAGCCACATGCCACACAGTGGCGCTTCACCCAGAAGATTCATTCCCTTTTGGACTCCATGCATCAACTATTCTTCCATTAGAAATAGCTGCCCTGACTTGTTGCTCATTACTTAGTGCTTTCATAGTCTTGGGCCGCTAATTGGTCCATGCCCCAGTGAAATCTGTTAATAGAGCAAAGACAGGCATGATACTTGCACAGCTGCAGGCAAGGCACAAGATCTGTCGATCTTTCTAACAAAGTATAGCAATTGGCCATGTGTGTGTAGGGTGCGAGTGATTTACTTACATTAATGTATTTCTGTATATGCTAAAATTGTATTAAACGAACTCTGTTGTGAAACACTGTTCGAATAATGTGAAGTATTGTACTTTACCTGAAAACTACCTGCTTTGTGTTTCAATTTTCTTTGTTTATCTTTTATTTTTTTATTTAATAATACTGTCAACCCTCACTTGAGGGTCATAACAGGGAGGAAGTACAATAGTAAGTAGAAACAGAAAACCAATACAAATGGCACTCAAATAGCAATGCACACAAGAATCCAAAATTGGCAGTACTAGTTCAATTCAACCATGACCAAAATAAGCATCAATTTCTCTGTCAAAAGATTGCACATCGGTACTATAAAAACACGATGGGGTAAACGATTCCATTGTTGTATGGCACCTGGAAAAAATGACCATTTAAAGATGTCAGTGCGAGCGTTGAAAGGTTTAATGGGAACGTCATGATTCAATCTAGCACTCCGTTTTCCGGGAAGGCGTACGTACTCGTCTTTAGGTATTTTTAGGTTTAGGTTTTTTTGAGAAGGCAATGGTGTCAGCTTGTCAAGTAAGTTTTTCAAATATCATGCAGCAAAAATTTCTTTGCCATCCATCTCAGGCTTTTGTTTGGAAATCCAGCAAGTTCTGTGCCATAGGAAATGTTATTGTCCTTGTTCCAGCTAATCACCTGCGCCGTATTGGTATTCCCGTGAAACTTGCTTCAGAATCTTTGCATACATTCAGAAATGTGATGATTCCCAATTTAAAAGTGGCATAAGCAATATTGGAGGGAGTCTAGTTTTTTCATTTATTTATTATCACGATTTGCGTGTTTATGTTGAAAACATACACAGTGGTTGTTTAACAAGCTGTGCTTATCGGCAAGCTGTACTTATGCACTGTGCAACCTGTGCTTTTTCCTGCTGCTGAACACCTTAACAAGCATAAAATATAAGCAAATTCACAACTTGTTCCCTAAGGGTAATACATTGTTATCTAAAAGAAAGACATCTGAACCAACTAAGCAAGGCAGATTTCCTCAGTTACGTCACACATGTTGATTGGACGTTTCAATGAACTAAAGTCACGAAACGTCTACTTTTCATTTCTTTGACGTGCTTAGGCATGTTTGAAAGGCACAGTTCTTTGTGTGGTATGGAAAAATGCTGCACGAGGAACTAGAAGAAACACTGTTCTGAGTTTAAGAAATGTTAGAAGTGTTTTATTGACAATATCTTCAATTCATGAGCTGTCTAACTAATTCGTGGCAATTCACGTTAAATGAACACACAATTGTGCCCGCAGTACGTCAACATGTCGAGATTGTATAGCACCATGCACGCTACACAAGGCACTGCGCACTCATATGCATAGCCTGAGATTTGTAACAAAAAAAAGGTGGGCTATTCGGGTCTACCTAAGTGCTAGTTAGGCTCCTTATATCTGCTAGTTGTATTTATTAATTTCAGCATACTGTCGACCTTCAGGCCATTACAAAGATGTGTTACAGTTGTTATAGCATACAATACCAAACTCAACAGCCTTTCAAATACACTAAGTATGACATGTCAAATAATATGCAGGATGATCAAGCAATACAACAGAGCAAAATATAGTGCAAAACAATACAGTGTAACACAATACAGCCGCCCAGTTATTTGCTGCTTTTCTCATCACATTAACGTAGCAAGAGTGACAAAATAACAGTGTTAACATAGCAAAGTCAATATGTCAATATTTTAGTTCAAGCTGATTGAAATACTGCTTGAGTCCACCCTTGAAATTTAAAAATGAGGTACATCAGAACAGCAAAGATGGTAGTGAATTCTATTGTCGTATAGTTTTTGAGAAGAATTAATTTGCATATATATTGAGGCATTTCTGAGGTACTTCATACATATACTCATTAATTCTCAGAATTCTTACTCTTTACAGCATTAAGTAGTAATTTATATTTACATTTAGTTTAGTTTTTTGGCAGCTAGAAAAAAGAATTTTGGCTAGCTTGTTTTTGATGAAGGCTGTCCAGAAGGCCCACGATGCGGCGGTGAGGCTGGGCCTTTCCGTCCCAACGTGGGAGCGGCCCGCGATCCTACCCCTATAAAACAGGGGTGGAATCCTTCAGGACCCCAATAAAAGTTTTTCATCCATCCATCCATCTTCTAATGTTGGAGGACCCAGAGTACGTACGTCTTCTGTTATTGGTTCTTTTGAGAAGTATTTTGAAAGGATGAACCTAGCGACTCTCCTCTGTATTCTTTGTAGAATTTTTATTAGTCCAATGTCTGAGGGTTGCCATATACGATATTTGCATATTTCAGAGTATTTAGTCTACTATAACTGATAATTCACTATATTGTACATCATAACGAGGTTCAACTACCCAATGTTAAGGTTGCAATCATGAGAGCACCCAGACTTAATTAAGTGGCTAGATAGAACACTAGTCAGAGCTAGTCACCTTTGGCTTGCAATCAAATGCTCTGCACATAAAATAGTTAAGTTCTGAACAATGACGTAATGCAGAGCCCGACCTGGTGAGATGACAGCCTGACTTGGCGGTAATGCTGAAATCCATCAAGTTTTCCATGGCTGGGCTGAAGAGGTGTGAGGGCGTTCTGAAAGTTCTTGAATGCTCGAGGTTCGACCTTTGCAGTCTTGATCAATGTCTTCAAGATTCGTAACTAAAACAGGAAGCGTAGCTCCAAATTGGTGCAGCGGCAAACTATAGCAGTGTAAAACTGAGGGGGCAGTGGATCTTTCGCTCTTTCCATCCTCTTCATCCTCACTTCTCTGTTCCTCCTCATGCTATACTCTACAATGTGCGTCTAAGCATTGCCCTTTTCCTATCCTCACACAACCTTTTTTTCCCACCCCGTGATGATTCCCACTATACCCTGTTTCCTTGCCATATGTTGTATCATTATGTGCTATATATTATGTATTACCATTCCTCCTTGCCTAGTTTTTTTCTTTTGCCAGCTCCCTTACTGTAATATACATGGGTATGCTACGCTTTCCCCTCTCTCCCCTCCTTATCACTGCTCTTCACACTAACTATATATATATACCCACTTTATATACCAACTATACCCACTCCCGCATTTTTCAAAGGCGGCTCCCTGGGTGCCGCCATAGTCCATTTCGAGCAGCGCAAATTGGCGCGACTATGCTCTGTAGCGGGACCTCCAAAAATGCACTGCTGAAGCTTTGACTTCAGCTACAGTGTAGTACACTATACCCGAACGTATAGTGTAAACTGGCAAGTGTTCTGTGACTATACTTCAGCCTTTGTACTCTCGCGCGCAGCCCAACATGGCGGCGTTTTTTTTCCCCTCTTCCGTGGAAAGGGTATCGCTCACTCTCGGAAGAGCTCTGAAGTTAAAAAATTAAAATGAAGCATTTTTTTTTACCATTCTTTGACCAAAATCATCACCGCTTTGTGTGAGACGGGGGTGCAGGTGATCGGGTCATGTTCGAAAGCTTCGTTCTTTAGTGTAATAATGCTGTGAAAAATCGATTATTCTCCATTTTCCGTCGAGAACCACCTCTATCGAACCTCCAATAGCTCCATCGCTATCAGCAGAAGCAAGAATTTGCTGCAAGAATTCGCTATCAGCAGCAAGAGGCCCTGACGTCACTCGTTGAGAAGCCGCACGGAGAAAGGAAAGGTTTTTTTCTTCCTCTGTGAGAAGCCGCAATAAAGCCGGAAGTCGGCCATATTGACTAGGCAAATTCTCCTCTCTTGTTTACATATGAATGCGAAGCAGAAGGCGCGACTCCCTCTCCGGCTCGGAAAGCACGTGGGCTGCGCAGCGCGTGCGTCGTGACGATCCGAAACTAATGGAACTGGGCTCATCACTCTTAGCCAGCGGGCCACCTTCACCGAAATCGCTTCGTCCGAGTAATAACAGGGAGTAACAGCTCGCCGACAACGAAGCAACTACGAGAGAACGCGCGCTAGATGCACTGACAACGGCGAGTGCTTTCACGTCATTAATTCAGCAACTGTACAGACAACACGATCGTGCGCCTTCTACGGTTGCATTCCGCCACGCGGCCGACGCAGCGTCCTGCCACTGTGTCCGTGTTCCGCGTGAAACTCACCGGCGTCAGCATTCTGCGACCGTGGTGACTTTGAGCACGGTGCTAGTGACAGTTGAACGTGGTTGCTGTTACCTTGAGATTACACGCAATGCTGGTGGAGAGTGTACCAAGCGGAACAGAAAAAAATGTTTCAATACGCACATGCAAGTTGTTACTGTACACACAAAACACGAAACTACGTATCTGCACATGGTCCTCACGGCGTCTTGCTGGGCTCAACAGCGTCGTCCGTTGTCACAAGCAGGAGCACTACTCAACCGTCACTGACCTGCAAGGCGTTCGTCGTCATTCAGCTTCGTCATGGTGCCCAACGCAATTTCACTGAACACTAACTGCTTCATCCGCCGCACGACACATGGATATGCACTTGTTCTACGCACTGTTGAAACCCCGTGATGGACAATGGGATTTGTAAACGTTGCTAAGAGTAATGTAACAGCCAGGAGAACACTGCGTAACCAATAACGCGGCGCAGAGCACAGATATTGTCCGCCACGGCTCAGCACGAGACCTGGGGAGGCAAACATTCAGCCGCGGCCGCTCACTGCTGGACCAGCTCCACTGCGCAACACGTAACTATAGCAACGCCGCCATTATGCTTAGTGAATATGGCCGCCATGATGTCATTTCCGCCCCACTTTTCACGCCCCGCGCCGTCCGGGCATGCCTTCTCCTACTCCATCGGTGTTCATTCTAGTTTGGCAGGCATGGAGGGAAAGGAGTGGCAGTTTGAAAGATAGACACATGCTGTTCATTTAAATCATTAACTTGCACTCTTTGCAGTTGTTTATAACCTGCGAGTGTTATTTCCGTGTGCATACAGTCGGCGGGACAGCCTTCAATTGTTGCTATGTGGCCAAGCTTCACGGGGGTGAAAAGCAGCGATGACTCGGAGACTGGAACCTTTCTTTCATGATGACAACGAAAACAACTCTCCGAATGGTTGATGACATGTTGAGTGAACTTGTGTGGCTGCAGCTTAGAAGTTGCCCCGTGTGTTGTGACCTAACAGAGCGCTTACTGTATCGTGTGCTGTCATTTCTACTTGCGTGTTGATTCCCTTTTAGTGCATCGCACTTAGTTGCGCTGCATAGGAACTGCCCGTTCTCGCGACTGCTGCGTTTCAGAATTTCGTGTTTGGTTCCGATTTGTGGAGCGTCTTTACAGCAGTCATGCCGTGCGCGCGTTGATTATGCCGTTGTCAGACGGGCGATTTCAATCGCGATTTGACTCCCGGAGCGCGATTAGGATTAAGCAGCGACCATTGTTAATAGCGATGATCGATTCCGCTCCATTAATATTTGGGCCAGGGGCGGCGCCGAGATTTCTGTAGAAAGATGGGTGGGAGTTCGTCGTTGTAGCCGCGAGATTGGCAAGTTGTGCGTTGTGTTTTGACAATGTTTGGACTTCGGAGAGCAAAGTGAGGAAATATGGAGTGAACTTGAGCCCCCTTGAAATGCAGAACATGGGATGAAAAGCTAAAAGGCGGCCTCATCTCTCAACTTAATTATCAGAAAAGGACACCTAGCTGAAAGGCTGATGAATTGATACACTGCGCTGAGCTAATCTGACGTCAGCTCCGCAAATCCTGCCTGTTTTAACGCTCCTGTTGTACATGTGTGCAAAGAAATGTTTTTTTGGCCGCGCCCATAGTGCTGGCAGCCAGCATAATGTCCCTGAAAACGAGTTGCCGGCAGTTTTTCCTTATTGGCTGCCCATGACCATGAGACTTATCTGCCGGCACATTTCTGGTGAGCCTGTTTTTCCGGCTTGCTGTATCTTTAGCTTTAAGCCGTCATATAGCGATTTTTGCTCTCTGACATTTCGCAACACTGATCACTATAGTCAAGGACCTGAGCTTCCCTGACGTAACCTAACCTAATGTGCCCCTCAGGCATTGTCCAGGCAGTATGCGTCTAGCTCGCAGTGCCGCTTGTTTCAAGTGTGCTTCATATCATGAGTCGAGCATCTCTCAGGTGGACAAGATCGCACCTATGTCCCGGTATTCCTCTAGCCTGGGCAGCTCCTCGCCGTTCGGCAGTACCAGACCAGCGCCTCGGCCAACTCTCTAGAGGACGTCACTTGAAATCCTCCATAGGACTGAACTGCCAGCATCCGGTCGGTCGATATACTCTACCAGCTGCCGGCAATATAGACACTGCCCTGTTTTTTACTGGGCTAGTTTTTGTTACACTTCAGACAGTTAAGGGAAAGAACCTGCATACAGCACGATATTTTAATTACAGTTACATTGCATGTGGACATGCACCTAATATCACACTTTAAGAGTGTAACAATATTGTGATACATTACTTTGATTTTATGTGACTAGTACGTCAGTAGGTATCAAAGACAGTATATTCAGTTTAAAAGTGTTGAATTCCGCTAACACGTATGTTAGTCTAAATTCGGAACCATCTTTGAATTTTTAATCTATAGAGCCATGACTAGTCATGAACTCCAGACCTTGTGCTGAGCAGCAGAGAACCGTAGTGGTGATTACAGGTTCGGTAATTTGGGAAGTATAACATTCAAGCTTCAATGATATGCTCAACATGTTAGCTCATAAAGCATGCGTGTTCTTGCACTTTGCACTTTTATTCAGCTGAAATCCTTATGTCGTGCCCTCTCTCATTCATTACAGATGCTTTGGCCACTGTGCTGGCCAGTGCATGGAAGAAAGCATCAAGCGACCAGAGCCAACAAATGCTGAAAACAACTAGAGACCTTGATATATCGTGTTGAAGAAGTCTGCTGACATTGCAACACTGCAGTTACTCTCATGGCCTCATTATACATTTTCGCGGAGATGCTGAAGTTTGCGCACATTGATCTAGTCTGTGAAATTAGGGTCTTGTTGGGAATGAATTTGCTCATGAGTATAGATGCCTTACAAATGACATCCGTGCAGAAGATTGCTATATTCCAGCCTTCTGGAAACCTTTCTGTAGTTGCATGCTTTACGGCCCTGTAACGCATCTTACCTGGATTTTGAATAACTGCACTCATATAAATAGTTGTACATGTGTAACCATATTGCCAGGCACAACTACTTTTGCAATAATGAAATACTTATGTTGGTAAAAATTTAAGGCATATAAGTTGTGGCACAATTTTGTCAGGCCTTGTGTTCTTTTCACTCTTGTCCTTTCCGCCAATGCAGACATTGAGATATGTTGCTACAACATGGCTTACTTTAGAATGTTTTGGATGAAAAACAAGACTAGCAACATGCAGGGTTATGGCACAGAGGTGCAGCTTGAGAAGTGAGAAGATGTATATGGTTTTTGTTTCCCTATTCAACTGTTGTGTTCTTGTGATGTGCAGATAGTTATTACCTTTACAAATGATCTAAAAGTAGTTGCTTTTTTTTTTGCATGCTAAGCAGCGGGTGAACCGACATCATCTGTCGGTTCACCCGACAGATGATGTCTGTGTTCGCTAGAGGCTTCCTGACATTTTGCTATGGCTTTCTTAACTTCCGCATCCCACCAACTTTTGGGTTTGTGTCTTCTTTTCTGGAGTGACTTGTCACATGCCTTAATAAGCTCTAGCTCAAACAGTCTAATTAGATTTGTGTATGTCCACACTGTTTTATTATCCTCAGTGATTATTTTCTCAATTTGTTTAGTAGCTATTTCTATTTGCCTTTCTGAATGAAAATTTTTCTATAGTTGCTCATCTTTCCACTGTAGCGCCATCATCACCATCATCATTTCTCAATCACCGCACCGCGCATCTCGCGCAGCTGATGCTACCTCGAGCTGCGCGAGATGGAGAACGAGCTGACACGCCTGGCGTGGCGGACGCTGGTAGCCGACGTGGCTCCGCTTCAGGCCTAGAATAAAGTGGCGAGATGCCCCATCGGCCGCCTTCGACGTCATCTCACGTCTCCTCTTCTCTCGCCGCTACATTGGTGACCCGGAGAACACGCCCTTCGCCGAGCGGCCCGCGGCCATGTTCCCGCAACTCTGCCCGCCAGTGCCGCCGTACCAATCGACTTACCCCAAGGTATGGTTTATGCAGCTCGACGCCGTTCTTGCGGTGAATGGCATCACGGACCAGCTGCTGATGCACGCCATTCTTCTCGACGCCCTTCCGGTAGAGTTGCGCCATCTCTCTGGCACTTCAACCTCCAGCCAGCAGCCTTACGATGACCTCTGCTCGGCGGTGCTTGCCAGACATGGCCTCACATACAGTCCGCTTCCGTTTACTCGCACCAGGCAGGTTTCCCAGGCGTCGCAGAGCAAGGTACGAACCGGTCCGCAGCCCTCCATGGACCGCTACCTCGGTACCCCGGCTTCGACTACTTCTACACCTGATCTGGTCATAGAAACATCCACTCCTGCCACCTGCACGTTTTCCACAAAAGCGACGGCACGTGACAACGTGGCCCTCGTCGTTTCCGCGACCACCAGCTCAGACGTCTCGGCCTCCTCCTCGCCGCAGCTACTGGTCAGCTCCTCGACGGTGCCCCCTGCCGCTCCGCCACCTGCCACTGGTGCCAGCAATGGCCTGCCGGGTGCCTCGCCACATTCCACTCGCACCTCCCCGGCCAGCAGCCGACCACCCTCGGCGTCCCCGCACCACGCCCCTGTCTCTGTTTCGTGGTCTACGACGGGCCCCAGCGCCGTGCCTTCGCGGAGCCAAAGCCTGCCCTCATCGTCGGCGTCGACACCGGCAACCATCAAAGCTCACGTCTTCTGAGCTTCACAACTATCCCCCAGAGCACTTGGTGCCGGATGCAGTCCGCCACACAGGCTCGTTGGTAGCAACAGCGACGACGTGCGGTCCAACTGCATATCTGCCGCCCTTGAGAGTATGCCAACGAAATCATCACGTTAGGCATAATACAGAGAGGCCCTTTTTCAAGCCTCTTGCTAAACAGTCATGTGTTGCAGCCTTGGCCTTCAAGACGGCACAAACACCAACGAGGTTTTCCCGACGCAAGGGCCAACCACTTGCCGTGCACATGACTAGCCGCAATGCACGGCGTTTCCGCATCCGTCGACTCGGCCACACGCCCCGGCATGCCGGTCGCAGTGCTACGCGGAGGCCGATCTTTCATCGACAGAGACGTCCGCACCAGCACGACCAAGGCGCTGCTCCTCGTCGACAGCATGCTCGGCACCCTGTGCGCTGTCCGAGACCCCGCTGTGGCTGTGAAACTTCAGTGCTCGGTCATCATGGGTGCGTTCCGATCCTTCACACTATTTCGCCCACATTGCCGGCGCGAGCTCTTCAGCGCCTGTCCACAGTTCCAGCTATGGGCACGTTTGTCAGCCGCGTCTACTCAAAACGGCGGGTGCGCATTCGAATGGTCCCGCCGCGTAATTGTGGGATGGACGTATCTATGAACACAGCGACCCGGCACTTTATTCTTCGTCCCTTGCGCTTCTCCCAGAGTCGCCCACCGGAGACACGCTGCCTACTGATGACCCATAAAGGTTGACAACCTGGACTGACCAAATGAACACTTTATGGATCGCCATTCATGTATATAGCATTTGTCACTCTCTTTCTTTTTCATATACCTTCAGATCGCGCAAAGCGCTAGGGGGGGAGCCCTGTAGCGCCATCATCACCATCATCATTTCTCAATCACCGCACCGCGCATCTCGCGCAGCTGATGCTACCTCGAGCTGCGCGAGATGGAGAACGAGCTGACACGCCTGGCGTGGCGGACGCTGGTAGCCGACGTGGCTCCGCTTCAGGCCTAGAATAAAGTGGCGAGATCGGCACGGCCCCATCGGCCGCCTTCGACGTCATCTCACGTCTCCTCTTCTCTCGCCGCTACACCACTTTCACTGCTCTTCCAAAACTTAGCTTGATACGTTTGTGATCACTACCCAGACTTCTGGAGCCAGATTCATCTATGTGCATTCCCCTTAGCTTATCATACATCTTATGTGACATGAGTGCATAATCTATCGTCGTCTGCAGCCTTCCTACCTCCCATATTATTTGCCCTTCACACTTCTCAGTACTGTTGCAAATGATCAAATTATGCTTTTCACACATATCCATGATTATTTTGCCTGTTGGGTCAGTATACCCATCTATATCTTCTATGTGTACATTCATATCTCGTAGTATAATTATCTTGCACTCTCCTCCTAATTCCTCAATGTCCTTTAGTATACACTGCACCATTGCCTGGTTTTCCTCTCTGGCTTTTGCTCCCGTCCACAAGTATACCAAACCAAGGAGTGTTATCTGCCCAGCTACTTTCCCTCCTAATTATAAATGTTCCATGCATCCCTGCTTGACTCTATGCCAACACATGCTTTTATGTATGAATGCACCAATTCCACCCCCTTTTTTGCTGCCTTCTGTTTTATTGCAATATTCGCATACGTAGTCCGAATAGCAAGGTGGTTGCTCCATGTCCAGAAGATGTATCTCCACAACCCCATATACCATCAGATTCTCCTGCCTCAACTGCTCTTCTATCTCTTCCCACTTTAACCTATTCCTGCCACCCTGCATGTTAATATAGGCTATGTCTGACTTAGCTCGACCCTTGTGCTTACGTCGATTTCTTCTCCCACGGACTCCGTGCGGCTTGAATATTTGTGCCCCTTTAGAACCGTCTTCGGCTACACTGTTGGCCTCAGAGCTCTGGGTCCCCTTAAAAAAGCTGTGGCTTGACGAACCATCCTATTACCAACCCTCCTACCCGTCGCACCACTGTACTGAATGCCATCCTGTGCAAAGGGGCGAGCGGCGGGCTCGTACACGTCTTGGTTCACCTTCATTATGCTGTATCCGAGTTGGTGTCTCATACCCTTCATCACACAGTTGGCCACCACTACTCTCCTTTCAGTCCCACGAGACTGCCCCCGGACCTCTGGGACTGTGCACATGGTCACATGCACACTCCCACAGGCTTCTCGGAGCTTACGCATCCCATCTTCTAACTGTCTCTGAAGGTTCTGATCCTTGCCATAATTGCACATAATTGAGCCCAGCATGAATAATGACGAGATTTTCGCCCTCCATGCTGTCTTCTACAACCTCCTGAGCTTTGGCCAGTGCATCCACCATGCTCTTCCCTGACTGGGCCTCCACCCTCACTCTCCCATCTTCCTTCACTGTCTTGAAGACATTATCCCTAACCCTGGTCACGTTAGAGCCCCCCACCACCACGACCCTTCTACGTTCTAATCGCTGGCTTCCTGTTTGTGATGGTGCCCTTGTTTGCTTCACCTGTTTCTCTCTCTGCCCTCTGTCCTGTGTTCCTGCCCTGCTCGAAGACTGCCGCACCATCGAGCTGTATGTTCTCGGAGCCTCCGTGCTGTGGCCAGACACTGCGGCCCCCTGACCTCCCTTCTCGGCTGTTTCTTCCTGCTTGTCGCCTTCTCCGCTACTCACGCCTTCCATCTTTTCAAGACTTCACGGGGCAAAAGATTTCAAGACTTCACGGGCCATGACGACAAATTCCAAATCAAACGAATCCTTCTTCCTCTGATAAGTGTATATCTTTTATTCACGTGCACATACACTATTCCAGACTCCGCTTGTTCGCTTCACAGATACACTTGATGACAGTGACCACACGGCATGAGCAGGCGATCGAGAAGGCGAAGTGCACGCTGCCATTATTTGTGTTTTGTTGCTTGACGTCATCACAACTAGCCAGACTGCTGCGTGAAGTCGTCAGGAGTAGTACTGTAGCCTGACGTCAAGTTAGTGTCGATGTCTGAAGGTGTGCCCCGAGAAAATTGACATGAAATATCAGCATTTTCTGAGCCTCGTACTTGCTGAGAGCTGTCTCTGTATACAGGAGATTTGCATGGCAGAGTAAACTCTCCTCCCCAAAAAGATGTCAGTACCTTTTCAATACATCATATATTGCATGGCTGAGGCATAAAATCGTGCCAAGCATCAAAGGATATGAATTGAGCAACAAGTAGGTGTTTTAAAGACTCGCACATTACGAAGCGCTGCAACATATTTTATCATTGTCAGCCGTGAAACCATCAATAATGTGATCATCTGGGCAGGTTCGCGTGCTGGCTTACAGAAACAAAGTGAGGTTTTCGCTGATTTGCAAAGTAAATAGTACTGGGAACTCTACAAGTGTGCTTGCAATAGGCATTCAATAGCACTTTGAAACAACCGATGCTAGGTGCACAGTCATTAGTTTCCTCATGTTACAGGCTGAGGCATGCACCAATAATTGAAGAAGGCGAACAATATAAGAGGCATTGTGCACGAGGACCGATTACGCTATTTCAGTCGACTCTTGATAGCGAAGCTCAACCGTGGTCCAAATTTTTATTTGTGGGGTTGGGGGTCATACTGGCATCGGCACTGTTGTTCCAAATGCATAGTAGTGTCATACGGAATGTTAGCCGTGCTAAACGTTTTTTAACTTACCCATTGGGGGATCCCATGTTCAGGTATTTATGGAAAGCTTTAAATTCATTCATACTGCTCTTACACGCACATGCTTTGCCATCATAGTTTATAAGTGCTGTGCTTCGCCTTCCTGGACTCTGTTCCATGTTTAGTACCTATTGTCCTTCTTGTGTAATTTGTGGCACTAGATGTTGCTGCTTTTTGAGGCAAAAGTTTTTAACGTCTCATACTCATGATATCTGGTCTCCTGGCACGGCTATGGCGTCTCCCCATGAAGCACTGGCAGTGTAAAAGACAGACATGGCATAGTCAGTCGAACGGCCACAGGCTTTTACAAAAGACACTTAGAAATTGAAAACTTTTCTCATTTTTCACTGTAGCGATACTCTTCCACCACTTTGCTTTAGTTGCACTTTCTGTCTTGCTAAGACTAACTCTGTCCTTTTGCTGAAAATGCATTGTTCTGACTTTTTCAGACATGTTGTGCCGTTGTTCAGGCCAGCTAGCTCATCTGGGCTCTCGGAAGGTAAAACACACGTGGAAGTGTTCCGAGTGTGGCTATACTACAAGTAGACACGGTCATATTGCAGAACACTGAATGACACACACAGGTGTGCTTCCATACAAATGCGACTACTGCGAAAAAGCCTTCAACAAGAAGAGCAACTTGGACAATCATATTCTCATCCACACCGGCGAGAGGCCTTACCAGTGCCCCCTTTGTCCCTGGGATTTTCCATTGAAGACAGACCTTAAACGTCACTTGCGAACTCACAGGCGCAGCGAACATTTGCCTCAGGGTGCACCGCAAATGAAAGGGCTGAGGAGACACGTAGTGCATACGTCTTGTTTTGGGGCTTCAAGTGCGTTGCCAAAAGTGCTAAGCCTGGGGCTACTTTGTCCATTCCCCGATGGAATCTGCAACTCTGAGCCATGTAGAAGTAGTTCACCAAATTTATTCGATGGCGTGACGAATTTCGAAGACTTGCTCATGTAGGTGTGCATTGGACTGTGTGTGTAGTGGCTGTCAATCATTATGTATTTTCATTTGCGTGTTTATTTATGCTGCAAATTTTTAATGCATCAAGTAATTTATGAAGTACTGGTTTCTCGTGGTTTAGGATTGAGTCGTTCCTGTGGCTTGAGAATAAGCCAATTTGTGGGCTTTTTCTTTGTGATAGTGAATGCTTATTGTTTTTCACTGACCTGTGTTCTGTATGACTGTCTGAGCTTAACATTTATTTCAACACAGAAACCTTCCGTAGTTATATAATTCCTTAGTTGTAGCAGTGAGATTTCATATGATGTTCTTGAAGGCCTCGTAAACCAGCCAGAGGCAGAAATTCAGTTGTGGTGGGGAAATTGTGCATGTGTGCGTGACGAACACGGAGCCGTAAGAATTTTTTTACATGATGCAGTAATAGTGGAGTTAGACGTGTTTGATTATCCCAACAAAGCGTGACGACCACACCTTTCACTCTCTCCTGAGCTTCTCTTCGCTGGTATCCTCTTTTATGCCACTTTGCTATTTCCCCGAGTGCCTCTCCTATAGCCCTCCCAATCTCTCACGGCATATGTCATCATTGATGCGCTGCTTGAAACGTCTACTTCTGGTTGCCGCGACTCCGGTCGTCAACTCCCTTAGTTTTGTTATAGCTGCGTGCTTGTTGGCGAATTGTGGCGGTATGGACTCTGCGTTGCACACACGATTTCAAAGGATCGCCAATGCAATGGAATGGTAGGGTGACGCGTCGTGCCCTGCACATGCTGCATGCATGCGGCGAACACGACGAACAACAACAAGCAGCGCAGACAGCTTCTTGCAGACTGACCGGGAGTCGTAGGCTCTTGCTTGGCCACTCACAGTAGATTTGGCATGTTTGTCCGGTGTGTCAGAGATGTGGCACGGCGTGTCATGTGGAGGCCGAAAGGGCCGGAAAGAAGGAGGGATTGTTTTTTGGAATTTGTGGCACACTGGCGGCTCGTGGCGCTGCCTTGTGTAGAATCATTGATCGCGACTGCATTCCACATACGATGCGCGTGTTTACTTGAAATGCTTGAAGAAATATCCGAGGTGGTTTCCGGGCCCGATAAAAGTGGACGCATACTAGTGTTATTGACTCTCTTCTGGTCAGCTGTGTGGCTTCCGAGATGTCTGATGGCAGCTCCTGTAAAAAAAAAAAAATGCTTCTTGGGCCTAATATTACTACAGGTGATGGCCAACAAACCATTTGTTTAGTGGAGCCAAAAAGGATGTATTTCATGATGTGTTAATTTTTGTGCACCAGTTATGTTCCATGTCACACATATATTGTCTCTTTCTAAGCTTTGAAGCACCGCCTGGTTTTGTGTTAACATTTAAAAGCAAGGCCATTTCTCATGATCTTTGGCAAGTTCCGTTTATTTCAGACTACATCAGTGAACTTGAACTGCTGCTGCTTTTATTTTCTGCAATATCATTAAAATTACCATGTGCTTATGCGCTTATAAAGTTATGCCTCTGAGTCTTCCTAACGTACTTTGATAGCATACATTATCATGTGAAGAACGAAATTGCTGCCCAGTTCATCAGAAAATGCTATGCACAGTACCCAGTGCACCTATTTTATTATGACACTGTGCTCCTTTTCCGTTTTCATCACGTGTCTTGCGCATGTCCTCTAACGTGCGTTCTTCCTCATTCGTCATTGCAAGTATCCTCCTCCGTTTGTCCACTTGGAGTGCACCTACTTTCAGCTAGTTAGCAACATGTGTAAGGGTAATAGATCATTACCAAAGTGACCACAATAAGTCAGTTATCAAAGCAGCGGTGGATATAACGAATCACCCCCGAGTGCTACCTTCTTGATCTTTCAGAATATTCCTTGATGCGAAATCTCTAGAAATTGAGAAAATTTTATGCCGTAGACAAGTTTTTCAATTTGGTTAGGTTGATGGAAGGTGGAAGCCTGCAAGGAAGATGGGAGCGTTGCAAGCTTAAGATGGAAGCTTGCAATGAAAAAAATCCGTAAGCAGGGTTTGTGTGCAAAAGCCAACGTTTGAATCAGTGGACTTGTAGAAAGCTCAGCTCGAGCACACAACTGCTGTTAACAGTTTTTTTTTATCATCACATACCTGCAGCTTAATACCTTGGGTTGTCGTTCCAACTCTCATTTGCTGGTATGACCTTTTTCTCAGTGGTTATTGAGAAGCATGACGTAAAGATTAAACCAGGTCTATATGCTGTATAGCTGCCGAAACAGTAGCATACCAAGACGCAATGCTAATTGTACTGAATACTTTCAAATGGACTCCATAAATAGAAATGATTATGGTGCACTTGTTAAAACACACGTAACTAAGAAAATTTGGGTGCACCTAAAGTGTTTTTTTTTTTTCACATGTAGATGTTAACACAAGTTATGAGTGTTATGTTTTTCAAGCAGTTATGTGAATTTTCTTGTCATAATTCTATGTTTTCTCACTTTTTGCTGTCACTACCTTTCAACCCCAGTGCAGAGTAGTTGTTCTAGCTAGCCTTCCTTCAGTAACAGGTTTGTCCTTTGCTAAATATTCACTGTTTTTCATCACGCAGACTTGGCTGCTGTACGCCGTTCGCCCTGGCAGGCCACCTCGTGTGGGATCTCCCACAGAAGAGCGTGTGTTCAAGTGTCAAGTGTGTGGCTATACTACAAGGTACAGGCTTAATCTACAGAGACACCAAATTATTCATACAGGCGAGCGTCCATTCAAATGCGGTTACTGTGGAAAAACCTTCAGTCAGAAGACCCACGTGGTCGGGCACATTCGCAACCACACCGGTGAGAGACCTTACCAGTGCCACCTCTGTCCCTGGGATTTTACACGGAAAAGTGAGCTTACACGCCACTTGAAGAACATTCACAAGTGCAGCCAACACTCACCTCAGGGTGCACACGTGTGAATCGCAAAGAAAAAGATTGAGGAGACGTCTTGTTCTGTGGCTTCAAGTGCGTTGTCAAAAGTGCTAAGGTGAAGACTACATCGTTCATGCCTCGGGGAAACCTGCAACTGTGCTGCTTGAACGACATAAAGGACGTGTGTAACTCCAGGACACGTGCCAACAATATGCTAAACTTAGTGGATGTTGTGATAAATGTTGAAGACTCGTTTATGTGGGTGTGCATTGGACTATGTTTATGGCACGTGCAAGTGATTATGTGCTCTAATTCGTGTCTTTGTGCATGCTGCAAAGTTGCATTGCATTAAGTGATTTATAAAGTACTGGTTTGTTAATGCTTAGGATTCAGTCATTACTGCAGCATGAGAATAAGTCACTTGATGTTTTTTTTGCGAATGCCTCTCATTCTTCACAGAGGTGTGCTTTGTGTCGTGGTGTAATGATAACACTCATGTGTCTATATTTCTACGATTCTTTACTTGTAGCAGGGAGATTACTCGTGATTTCCTAACGAGTGTACCTATGTTCTTACTTTCTTGTGGTAAGCTGTGTGGCTTCCAAGATGTTTTCATGCCTGATGGCAGCTCCTGCCCATTTTTTAGAAAGAATGCTCCTTGGACTTATTACTACATTATTCTGGTGACCGCCAACAATCTTTTCATTAAACGGAGCCAAAGAGGATGTATTTATTTCATGATGTGTGAATTTTTGTGCACCAGTTGCTATGTTCTATATCACACACATACTGTCTTTTCTTTTTGCTAGGTTTGAAGCACCACCTGCTTTTGTGTTCACATTAAAACGTGAGGGCATTTTTCACGAGCTTTGGCAAGTTTCACTTATTGCAGACTACGTAAGCGGACTTGCACTGCTGCTTCTGTTATTTCCTGTGATATCATTAAGATTACCATGTGCTTATGCATTTACAGAGCTGTATCTCTGAGGCTTCTTAACGTACCCTCATAGCATACATTTTAATGTGAAGAATGAAATTGCTCCTAAGTTTATCGGAAAAAGTTATGCAATGAAGCCAGTGCACCTATTTTATTACGACACTGTGCTTGCTTTCTGTTTTCATCGCTTGTCTTATGTCTTCTAATGTGCATTCTTCGTCATTCATCATTACAAGTCTCCTTCTAGCTCTGTTTGTCTACTTGAAGAGAAGCGCACATATTCACTTACTTTTAGCTAGTTGGCAAGATGTGTAAGGGTAATAGATCATCACAAATGTGGCCACAATAAGTCGGGTATCGAAGTAGCGGTGGATATAGCAAATTACTGCTGAATGCTACCTTCTTGACCTTTCAGAATACCGCTTGTTACACAACCTCAAGTAAATTAAAAAATTCTATGACGTATACAAATTTTCATTTTGCTTAAGTTAATTGGCTGTGATATTTTACAACTCATTGGAACTTGGCTTCAAGGGACATTAAAGTCAAGTAACAATTTACGTCAAAGTGAAAGCTCAATGTATGACAACATCTAAAATGACAATATTATTAACAACAGTGCCCTACTTACAGAGAAATTAACGTAAATGCACAACAACACAAGCGCCGCAGTAGGACATTTTCAAAATGAACCCGATGACATCAAATGGACCGCCTACATTTAATCACTAGTAATTGATCTAACTGCACTAAATAAAGAACCTTCCCTGCATCGAGAGATGCAATAAAATTCAGCTTGTTTGTTTCTGTTTGATTCATGAAAGAAAAAAAAAACCCCGCCGGACGTTACTATGGGAAACGATGCGAGCGGTTCAAAAATTTATTATTCGCGTGGTTACACGAGACAGGTGGTGTCATCTAGCGGGGAGTAGTTGAAACAAAAGTGTCTGCAATCTCAAAGCCTATGGCGGTAAATTGATCAATGGTCGTTGTGGCCGCTGTGGCTCCCGCTGCTTTCGATCTGCTGCTACTAACGCAGTAAAGCCGGGCAACGTTGCGCACGACAACAGGAACGCGAGGCGATCCGGATGATCCGCTTCTTGAGGCGGGTAATTTGAAGTGCGGATGCGGAGCACTAAAACATAATTTCATTTCAAAATAGGCCCATTCTTGGCACGAAAGTAACACTACGAGGTTTCTGGATCGCCATATAAACAATAAACGTCGACTTTTGCCTTTAGTGTCCCTTCAGGAACTATACAGATAATAGGAATGTAGCAAGTGTTAAATTAACATAGGTACAAAAAATAGTTGGGGGCGAGTCAGCAGTTCTCACTATTCTTTTTTGCCATGGAAATGTCTTTGTGGTGGACTACTTGAAATCTGTAACAACCTATTCACAATATATGTCAATGCCATTTTTGTTGTTTAATATGTTAGGAAATATTGCAGGAAATACACAAATAAATAATTGCAATGCTGCCTTTTTTATGTGTTTTGACATGCTCTCTCACTTTTGAAGATGTTGTTTAGGGTGGGAAATGCTAAATGGAAAACCGGTGGCAACAAGACATGGCGGTGTGACATGGGACCAAACGAAAGACATGAGCTTCCCTCTGCTTCATTTTTGTATTGTGTGAGAGTCATTGTGCCTTACGTTTCATTGCAATTGGTTCACTTGACACCGCATTCAAAGTGCTCACAATTTTCTGTCATTGCTGGATGAATAAGCCGTTCTGCTGCATCTTAACCACTTCACAATGTTAGCTCCAGTACTAGTAAACAGACCTTCGATGAAAAGCCATATTATAGCGTTTCGTAGCTTTAAGATCGCAAAAAAGAAAAGGGTTCTTACGTTGATGCATTTGCAGCCCTAAAATTATGCATAAGGGTTCTCTCACATTGTTCAGGCAACAACGCCTCACGTGTAGACGGCGACACAGGTTATGAAAGTTCCGTTTTTTCAAGCAGTTATGTGAATCTTCTTGTCGTAATTCTGTTTCCTCACTTTTCGCTGTTACTACCTTTCAACTCCAGTCTATAGTAGTTGTACTAGATAGCTTTCCTTCAGTAACAGCTTTGTCCATTGCGAAATATTCACCCTTTTTCATCACGCAGACTCAGCTGCTGTACGCCGTTGCCCTGGCCAGCCTCCTCGTGTGGGATCTCCCAGAGAAGAGCGTGTGTTCAAGTGTCAAGTGTGTGTCTATAGTACAAGTAGACACAGTCATATGGTAGAACATCAAATGACACACACAGGCGAGCGTCCGTTCAAATGTCAGTACTGCGGAAAGACCTTCAGTCAAAAGTCCAACATGGTCGCACACGTACGTATCCACACCGGCGAAAGACCATACCAGTGCCACCTCTGTCCCTGGAATTCTGCATGGAGGGGTGAGCTTACACGCCACTTGAAATTTCACAAGCGCAATGAACATTTGCCTCAGGGTGCACACGGTGTGAACCGCAAAGGAAAAGGCTGAGGAGACACGTGGTGCATACGTCTTGTTCTGGGGCTTCAAGTGCGTTGCCAGAGGTGCTAAGCCTAGGGGTATTTTGTCTATGAAACCTGGAACTGCACAGCTTCAACAGCATAACGAATAAGCATGACATTGAGCCATGTAGAAGCAGTTCAACAAACGCGTTAAATATTGTGACGAATGTCGTAGACTAGCTCATCTAGGTGTGCATCGAACTGTATGTGTAATATGCGTGCGAATCATCATGTACTCTTATTCATGTGATTATGTATCCTGCAATGGTGTAATGCATCAAGTTAGTTATGAAGTACTGGTCTTTCAAGGTATAGGATTGAGTAGTTCCTGTGGTTTGAGAATAAGCCACTCTGTGTGCTTTTTTTATGCGATAGTGAATGCCTAATGTTTTTCTCTGACCTGTGTTCTGTATGACTGTCTGGGCTTAAAATTTATTTGAATACAGAAACCTTTTGTATTTATATTGTTACGGGGAATAAATTATACGCAATAAAATATATTGGCGAGCAAATGCGTACAACGCTGCTGCAGTCCGTGCATGTTCCCCTCAGCACTTCGTCAGCGTCATTCTCAGGTATATACTCAGCTCGTGACATTACCCGCCGGCGGCAAAAGGATCGTTGTGATCAATTCTCGGGGTGGGAGTAGTGTAGTTTAAGTCGCGAGATGTGCACTATATCGGTTGGGATTGAAGGTGTTGCTGACATGTTAAGGAATATAGAAATCTCTAAGGTCATGCTGGTGACCTTGCGTATGACGCGGCAAGGGCCAACGTAACGGGACATGAGTTTTTCGCGAAGACAGACTCGTGATGGTAACCACATCAAGATGAGTGACCCCTGGGTGTACTGTACGTTGCGTTGCTGGCGATTGCAAGCACTCTTTTGGTTAAGCTGCGAGGCACATAAACGATCCCGGGAGACTTGGTGGGCGATGTCAGCACGGGCCAGGGCATCACGAGCATAGTAGGCAGTTGATGAGGTGGCGTCGGAATGGAGCTGGGGGTCCATGGGTAAAGGCGGGTCATAACCAAAGAGTAGGTAAAAAGGTGAAAATCCAGCTGTATCGTAACGTGAAGAGTTGTATGTGAAGGTAACGAAAGGTAAGTGAATATCCCAATCTTCGTGCTCCTTGAAGATGTACATCACAAACATATTTGTCAGGGTACGGTTGAGGTGTTTGGTGATGTCGTTGGTTTGTGGATAGTACGCTGTAGTGAACTTGTGGTGGGTAGAGCAGGAGCTTGTCGACTACTTTAGATAAAGAAGAGTGGCCGCGGTCGGTGATTAACTGACGAGGAGCACCATGACGCAGAATGATGTAATGAGGAATGAAATCGGCTATATCAGTAGCTCAGCTGGCGGAGAGGGCTCGTGTAACGGCATACCGCGCTGCATAGTCGGTAGCGATGGCAATCCGCTTATTACCGGAGGTCAACGCGGGAAAAGGTCCTAGAAGATCGAGGCCGACTCGGAAAAATGGCTCATCTGGTATTTCAATGGGCTGGAGGGTACCAGCATGCCCCAGTGCAGGTGTCTTGCGGCGCTGGCAGAGGTCGCACGCCGTAACGTACTGTCGCACAGAACGGTAGAGGCCAGGCCAAAAGAATCGTCAGCGAACACGGTCATATGGGCGTGACACCCCTAGGTGTCTAGTGGTGGGTGCATCATGAAGCTGGGCCAAAACGTCTGAGCGAAGATGGGCAGGAACAACGAGCAAAAGCTCAGCACCATTTGGGCGGGCGTTGTAGTAGTGCAAGATGATGTGAAGAAGGAACATCTGTAAGGAGTGGTCATGGTGGGGAGATTGCATGCAGACCATTGATAATAGGAGGCAAAGAGGAGTCGCAGTGTTTTTCAGCAGCTATGTTGGAGAAGGTTGTAACTGAGCTTGGTCATTGAAGCTTGGTCGAGGTGATGAGGTCCAATGACTGCGGCAATGGCGAGCGATATGTCCTATCCGATGGCACGTGAAACATATAACCCGATCAGCATGAGTGCGTCGTTCGGCTGGGTTTCATCGTGGCGTGAAGGTGTGGCTCGGAATAGCAGCCGCAACGACTGGAGCTGAGCTGGAAGTAGCAGAGGCATTTTGATGAGGTGGCGAAATGGCTATATTCGCGTTCTCTTGGCGAACCACGGCCTGTATCATTGAAACAGCAGCGATGTTGTGTCCTGGAGCACTGACGCTAGACATAGCAGGTGCCATAGCCTCAAGTTTTCGATGGACTATTCTGGTGACAATTTCTGGCGCTGGTGGTTGGTGTAGTGTGGGCAAATCTGTTGATGTAGTGTGGGCAGGAGGACGTAGTCCCTCTGTTGAGAAGGCGGTCAAATTGGTGAGCGACGCACCTACTTTTCGCCTGTTCGAAGCGACGACATGCATGCTTCAATGACCGACTTCACTGTCGAGCAGTCCTTGCACAGCAGGAAATTGAAGGCCTCATCGGCAATTCCTTTCAGGATGTCTACGACTTTGTCCTTCTCAAGCATGTCCTTGTCGACCTTGTGGCCAACATGTCCTGGATGTATGCAATGTACTGCTCTGTGGATGTCTGGGCACGAGTCATAAGCTCTTTTTTTGAGGCCACTTTTCGTCCAATGGGTTTCCCAAATAGATAGCGTAATTTCCGCTTACATATGTCCCAGCTGATTAACTCTTGTTGATGGGTCTCGTACCAGAGTTTTGCCATGCCATGCAAGTAGAAGATGATGTTCGCCAACATAAGCGCGGAATCCCAATGGCTGCTGCTGCAGCTGCTGACGTGCTCATGCAGAACCAGCCAGTTATCGACGTCTATGCCACTTGTGCTGTTGAATAGACCTCTACCAGGGTACGTCACAGCGTGACATCTCTGGTGCACGTGCAAAGGGTTGATTTAGAGTTACTGTATATGCTACCTTTAGGTAGCATGTACAGTAACTATAGGGCGGTTGGCAAATCACTCACGCCAGTGGCCGAATGGGGTGCAGTCGCTTGGTGCCTGGGGAAAACATTTTTTTTCTTTTTGAAAGCTTAATTTTCATCTCAAAGTGGAAACATTCGCTGTGGTATGCGTCAGAGAACATCAAGGAGTGTGGTAAAGTGCGTGATGAAATATTTGGCACGCTGGCTGACTGTTTGTCTCGGAGAAGTGAACACGCGTGGCAGCCTGTGCGAGAACAGCAGTAGGCATGATGATGAGGAACAGAGTAGGTATGAACATAGGTAAGATGTTGTGAGAGGAATATGGTAATGGGTCATGGTTTTTGGTCTGACGTTCGGAAATGTGGTCTTGTGCATGAGATCAGAAGTTCAAGAAAGATTAGAAATTAAGCAACGTGGAATAGGTAGGCTTGTCTTAGGAGCTCACGGGAATACACCAAATCAGGGTGTACAAGGTGATATGGGATGGACATCAATTGAGGACAGGGAAGCTAGCAGCAAGATAAAATTTGAGAAGCGATTGAGAGAAATGGGGGAGGAGCGTTGGGCTAGGAAAATATTCAGCTACTTGTACATGAAGAATGTCGATACAAAATGGCGGAAGCGAACCAGAAAATTGACTGGTAAATACTTGGAAAACAGCAGGAGGCCAAACCAAAAAGAATTATCGGTTAAGAAGAAGGTGAAGGAAGCTGAGACCGATATGTGAAGAATTGGCATGATTGAGAAGTCCGCACTAGAGATCTATCGAACTTATACTTATACTCCCGTTCTGGCCTCTACTGTTTGAGGCCAGAACGGGAGTATTGCGAACAAAGACATATCGGGCCAAATACGAAGTGGTAGACACGGTATGCAGTGCGTGTGGAGAGGAAGAAAAAACTGCCGAACACTTGATAATGTTCGGTAAAGGGCTTCACCCTGTAGTTCAGGTTGATGGCGCAGAGTTTTTCAAAGCACTGGGGTTTAGGGACAGTGACGGCAAAATAGACTTTCAACGGGTAGAATTAACTAGAAGGAGGTTATTTGATTGGTGGCTAAATTCAAGGCACGAGTGAAAATAAACCCTTAACTGCAAAAAGCCAGTCCTCAACTTTACTATTTAAAGAAAAAAAAAAGATAAATCTAGTTGCTGGTTCGCTAAGTATTATGGCTAGGTGGCGTTAGCCGCCGCCGCCCTATCTAAAGGGTACAGCCACATCAATCCATCCAGCGGCATCGTCTTCGAAAATGTGGAGTGTTGACTGTGGAGTGTAGTGTGCCTTGAAAGGCATCGACAATATTGGTTCACCTTTAAGGACGGTGAAACTGGGAATATTGTGTGTGGTGTGTGCAGTGTGAATAACGCGATGCGGCCTGTTTGAGAAAGCACTGGTATTCGTTGCGGGCCGGTTGCAGTAACCGGCTGTCGAGGGAACTTTACCATCTGACATTTTAGTCAAGTTAAAAATACATTTGACGCGACCATCTGCGAGCGGGTACACCTCGGCGTATATATGCATGGTGTGCAGAAAAGTAAAAGTGCATGATCTCCGAGTGATATATACGGCTGCGCATGAGCTATAAGCATGTTGTAGCGTTGCCGAATCTGCATATACGGTTCGTTACGGCAATAACCTCTATTATCGCATACCTGTTACGTGTTAATTAAAACAACGGAGATTTTTATAATTTCTTATTTACTTTCTACTTTTACGACTCGATCCTTATGAAGTGACAATGCGCATTAGAAGTTTGTGTATATAGGTACGAAAACACGTTTTAGGTGTCAAATGCAGCAAGGTAACTGTGTCAGATAATATTATATAGTATTAAGTTGTTGGGTTTTACATCACTTAAATTTTCACTGGGTTATTGAGAAACGCAGCGGCAGAATTTCATTTTATTTTTTACGAAGATATGTTAACCTCAGCCTAATGCATGGCAGGAAGTGTCTTGTTTTTTTTTTTTCATTCATCTCAGATCAGACTTTTGTGCAATAAGTGAGAATCATATGACGTCGCGCACAGAAGCTCAAAACCATGCTGCCGCTAATGCTGCACCTCATTTAAAACTGCATTGCACATGCCACGATGGAAATTGAATAAGTTTACACCCATGCCATGCAAATATTTCTCAAAGTGCCAGTCATTGTGTACATACAAAACGTTCGCTTTTAAAAAAGATCAGACTTTTTTATGGCTGCCATCTATGCGGGTGAAGCCCACTGCGTGCTAGTCGCGTCTCTCACTACTCTAAATAAAGTTTCTCTATGCATCCAACTACGATGAGCAAATTTCCACACTATGAGTAGTGACCCTTCCGCAACCCCCTTCTTTCAAAAGCTGTGACTTTAGAACATAGCAATGTAGAAATTTATGTCGAAGGAATGCAGACATGCAGCTCTGCTATGCAGACAGGTGTGGCCGGCGGAACTTTTTTGCTAGAGTTACTGTATATGCTACCTAAGGTAGCATATACAGTAACTCTATTTCTTGCCAACCAGCACCTGCTCCGAGAGAGGGTATGGTGGACGGGGTGCTCGCAGTGACGTCACACTATTTACAAACAGGGAGAGGTCTATTGGCTTGGGTCACGAAGTATAGGTGTTCTGTGGTTGCACCACAATGATCGGCTACGGGGCTGACGGATCTTGTTGTCATTGAGTAGCCTGGTCAGTCGTGGTAGCTGCAATGCGCCGTCTGCTGCGAAAATCCAGCTCTTGGGGCTGTATAGTGAGTAGTACCCCACAGTTCCTCCAATGATTTTACGGGGAATAAAGTATACGCGATCAATATATTGGCGAGCAAATGCGTACAACGCTGCTGCAGTCCGTGCACCTTCCCCTTAGCACTTTGTCGTCGTCATTCTCAGGTATCTACTCAGCCCGTGACATTTTGGTTCCTTTGTTCCACCAGCGAGATTTGATATGATGTTCTTAAGAGTGGGCAAACACTGTTATTAACTCTCTTCTGGTCAGCTGTGTGGCTTATGAGATGTTTTCATGGCTGATGGCAGCTCCTGTCTTTTAATAAAATGCTTCTTGGGTCTACTATTACTACAGGCAGTGACCGAACTTTTCTTTTAAACAAACTTTTTGTTAAAGGGAGCCAAAGAGAATGCGTTTCATGATGTGTTAATATTTGTGCACCGGCCACACCGGTGTCCCTTATGCCGACTTGTCACTTACACTTATAACAATGCATCTTATAAAGGGCCTCAACTGAATTTAGTTTCGATTTATGATCACCTGGCCTCCCTGTTGACACTATTTGGAGTCAGCTAGTTTCATTTACGGTGCAGTAATTGTCGCATTTGGTCACTTACGATCTGTATCTGTAATGCTCATAGAGTTGTTACTCAGAGTCAAAGGAAAGATCGGTCACGAATGTTAATTGGTCATTCAGAGTGCAATGTGGCTGAAGTTATTCATTTCTTTGTTTTGTTTTTTCTGTTCTGCCCCCTGTTTGAGATGCTTTCCAAAATGCGGGCAACCAGTAGCATTTCGTATGATGTCAATAGAAAATAATACTAGAAGAATAACTTGTCATGTCTGTAGACATAGCAGCATCTGAACGAATCTTATCATCCCCGCTCTATTATATAACAAGCAGATATGTTTCATTACTGCTTCCTAAGGATGCCACTGAGTTTATTGTGCGCCAATTAGTTCCTAAGGCAACGTAGTATTGTTCTTTGTGTACTTTGAATTGTTATGTGTCCATGTTGCACCTGTGTGAAATTCATGCTCTAGTATCTTTGAAAATCTTGAACATAAGATCAGTGCAGCAGGCAGGCTTTATCAACAATAGACTCTATGTTGCCATCTAGTGCAGAGGTGCCGAACACACGTGGACCGTTCTCTAGCAAGGTGTGGCCTGCAGATGAGTCTCTGCGTCTAATATTCTTTTTTTTTATTAATTAGTATTTTCATGAGCTTTTCTTGCACGACTGTTTCAAAACTTTCTTTTTCTTTCCTCTTTTAAAGGTAGAACACTTTGTAGGGGCCGGCGGTCCTATGCTGTCGTCATCGTTGGCATAATGCAGGCATAAGCACGTTTAGCGTAGCCAGCTGGAGCACATCAACCGTGCTTGCTTCAACGAGAAGTCTTCTTTTTCTTCGTGTGCTTTGATGATGATATAACACAGGGAAAGCTACATGCAGTATAACCAACTGTCGCATATTGAGCGCATTCATGATTACGAGAAGTCTTCTTCCTCTTGTTCTTCGAGCAGCTTGATGAGGATATAAAGTGCGGACATTACTATAGAAGCACGACAACACACACAACGCATAAAAATTGAATGAGGAAGCATGTGAGAAATCAATAGAGAGAGAAATAAAAAAATAGGAAGAACAATACAAGTACATAAATAGCAAAAAACTGGAAAAGAGGAAAATGAAGACAAAAGAGAGAAGAAAGAGAAAACTGAAGAGAAACAAATAAGGCTGCCTAGTTCTACAATTCCTTCAGATGTGGCACCATTTGAGCGAAGCTGCCTCAGTTGTTTTGTTGAACGCCCCATGCGGCCAACAAGTTTCGAAATGTAACTGTGAAACAAGACTGCGATGTTTTAGAATCGGCGTCCTTATATTAGTAATTCTGGAGATTGGTATCAGTGTGTTTGAAATCCGACAACACATTCTGTTCAGAAATGACACATACATAAAACTTGGGAAAAGGCTGTGCTTCAAATGATGTAAGCCTATCATGTCGACTTGTCTACAAGTTTTGCAAGTGCCATACAGTAAAAATTTTCTATTCATGTGATTGAGCCTCTTGAACAGAAATGCTGCAGCGTCCTTGCCGTAGGAAATCTTCTCGTTCTGGCTAATCACTTGTGCCATATTGGTATTTATGTAAAACTTGCTCCAGCATTCTGTAAATATTAAATAATGCTGTGATTATTCATTAAAAAGTGGCATAAACAAAGTTGGAGCGAGTCAGTGTATTTCATATTTTTCTCTTTTCTTTGCATGTTGATGTCAAGACCATATACAGTGGTTGATCGACAAGCTGTGCTTATTGGTAACCACTATTTATGTACTCTGCAAGTAGTGCTTTTTGCTGCTATTGAACACTCTAACAAGCATGGCATGGAAACAAGTTCACAATTTCTTTTTGGCATGAAGGGTAACATGTTTGTGTTACTCAAAGGCAGAACATCTGAAAAAATTAAGCAAGGCAGAATTCCACAGTAACGTCACACTCTTCGATTAGCGGGTTGAACAAATGGTACTTATTAAATGTCTTCTTTTCATTTCTTTGAAGTCAAATGTACTTAGGTATGTTTGAAAAGCACTGTTCTTTGTGTAGTACTTAAAAACTGCAAGGAACAGTAGTGTTCATAAATTTTGTGCATTTAAGAAATGTAAGAGCTGTTTAACTAATTGACAATAACTTCAATTCATGACCTGTCTAGCTTACGCGGGCAGTGCACAATAAACAAGCATAACATTGTGCCCACAGTGCATTGGCACCTCGACCTAATGCTGCGCCATGCTACACATGGCACTGCACGCTCGTATGCGTAGCCTCAGATTTGTAACAACAACAACAACAAAAAAAGATTGGCTGCTCAGGTAAACCTTAGAGTGTTCATTTTTTTGTGGTGGCACCCTGTTGGCCCTCAGCCCAGTACAGGGGTGTGTTATAACTTACAAAATTATACCATACCATACTAAGCAACATTTCAAGAATAATTAAGTATGACATATCAAAATGCAATATTTCAAGCAATACAACACAGTAAGATACAAGACGAACCAATACAATATTTTATAATTCAGGAGTGCAGTTATTTGCAAGCTACTTCATGACATTGACATCGCAAAAGTTAGACATAGCAAAATTGACGTAGTAAAGTCAATGTGTCAATCATTGGTCTTAGACTGAACGAAATATTACTTGAGCACTTCCTCAAAGTTTTCCAGGGAGGTACATCGAAACAATGGTGAAGGTAGCGAATTGTATTGTTGAATAGTTTTCGGGAAGAGTGACTTAGCATATATATTTTGGCATTACGGAGGTGCTTCATATGTATATTCAATTATGATTCTCAGAATTCTTACTCTATGCAGCGTTATGTAGTGAACTATGTTTAGTTTACTTTTTGACGGTAGGAAAATGAATGTTAGCTTGGCCAGTTTTCGACAGTCTGCTGGAAAGGGAAGTCCCAGAAGGTATACCATTTGTGTTACTGGTTCTTCCTAAGAGTACTTTCAAAGGATGAACGTAGCGATTCTCCTTTGTACACTTTTTAGCATCTTTATTAGCCCAACTTCTGAGGGCCGCATGTGATGTTCACATAATCCAGAGTATTTATTTTGATGTAACGAGTTATTCACAGTATTGGGCTATGTTGTAAGAAGGTCACATTGTAAGAACTGCTCAATGTTAGAGATGCAACCATGAAAGCACCCTGACTTAATTAGGCATCTAAATAAAATGTTAGTCGGAGGCAGTCAAGTATTTCTGGCTTTCAATTAAATGTTTATTGTTTAAAATGGTTAAGTGCCGACCAATGACGTAATCGAAACAAACAGTGCCGGGCCTTGCAGGAGCTTGGTGACACGACAGCCGCACTCGGTGGCACTGTAGAAATCAATCGAATTTTCCATGGCCGGGTTAGGAGGTGTGCAGACATTCTGCCAGATAATAATGCAAAGCATTTCTTTGCGTACTGCAGGCACTTTGAGCATCTATCTACGTATGAATCTATCTAGCCACCTACGTCTCGATGTTGCCATGATCACCCCCTTAAAAACCTGGGATTAACCAAATTTAGTATAGAAGGGTAAGATGGTTTGGTGAATACGGATCTCTGGTCACAAGATGAATAATGTCACAATCTCGTTGCATACATCATCAAACACTTTACACCAGACAATGACACTTACCCGCGGGCGGTTATGTGCTGCTGGTATGCATGTATGTGTCACAAGTAATTGACACTTTATATCTACCCAGGAACCTTGAGAACACACACAGGTCATTTTAACATGTCAACGTTTAAAAAAAGCTGACATCATCAGTGTTGACGCGATTAATGCGAAAAATGTCAGGGTCCCAGCAAGAATCGAAATCGTGCGTTCCGAATGGCAATCAAGTATTCTGCCACGCTGCCACGCCAGGTCTCGGAACTACATTTCAAATTGATCCCAATGTTCGTGAAATGTCAATAATTGTTGGAATACTGGCTATCCAATTTTGTAAACAATGCATGTGTACTCCTATGACACAGAAGTCATATCGGGTCAACGTCAGTTATAGTTAGGTGCCATTCACTGAAGTTTATTTATCTAGCAGTATACAGGCCTACTATCCTCATGAGCAACAGTGCTTTATATTGACTTATTGCTTCTGGTGTATCTAATATCCAAATTGGTGTTGGCATTGTTACCAACAGCAATTGTAACAGCAAACTGTTTACAGACAACTGTAAACAACTGGTTATGTATAAAACATAATCAGCTGTTTTACATATGTCTGTGAGTGCACTTGTACATATCTTTAGCGCTACTTTGTGATGTTTAGCTCAATAAAAAATTGTGACAGCTACCTTCCAAGCCCATGCTTCGCATAAGCGCTCTATCATATAACATCGATTTCCAAGGTGTCTACACTGTAGTGGTGCGAAGACTGAGAAAACGTAAAAGCGTGCTTAAGGTTTTAGTTCTCCCAGTGGTGTTCTATTTTTGAACTTCCTGCACGAGTCGTCCGGTTCACGCCGAACAAGCGCACATTTCAAATAAACGCTACCAGGTGCCACACTCTGAAGTCTTGTTACTTGCGTGATCTTAATACAGAAGGTCACATATGTTGGGCTGACACTGCTGGCTTTAAATCGGTTGGCTTGCAAACGCTGGCAGTGTGACGTCACGCTTCCTCCTTTATTTTTATTCTTCCATGTCATGCAACCTTCCTTTCCCACCCCTATGTATGTCCTGTGACTATTTCCTGTATTCTCTCTTTCCTGGTCATGCTGTACTATGTAGGGCTATGATTATATATTATACTCTCCTTTCTCCCTCACTTCTTTTACCACTTCCATGGCTCTGCTATGCTTTCCCCTATTTTTTCCTCATCACATCACTACCCCCTCACCCTCACTTTCCTTTCCTGCCCCTCTCATGTCATAGCTAAGCTATGCATCTTCCTCTCTCCTCACCCTCACTTCTTTTTTCCACTCCCTTACTGACATGGCTGCGCTATGCTTTTTAAAGACGATAGTACGTCTTTCTTGCGGTACTTCTATGCAAAAATTTTGTCCGTCTGTCTGTACATTTGTATGTTTGTGTGCCGTAATGATACCTTAAACGGCCCCACACGATACCCCAAATGGCCAACCCCATCCACAGCGCCCACCATACTGCTCAAGTTCCAGCATTTATACTTGTGTGATTGTCAATTAAAAACAATTATTGCACATATCTGAGGCATCGTAACAACACCTCACTATTCTGTATGTGTGTCTTTATACTAGAGAAGGGATACATAAGTAATTTTAAGGACCGTAGCATTTATCACGCTGCGCTGACAATGCAACGCTATGCCTAAAAAGGCAAGTGTTTCTAACGCTTTGCTAAGACAACACGGTGGTGGCACCTGTCCATCGCTTTGCACACCTTATCGCCTCCGAGACATGCGGGCCTGCCTCCCTTCATTTTCGAAGATAACTGCCAGATAGCGCTCGTGTCTAAAGTCCCTCGATGCGCTGGTTCACCTTTGCTGCACAGATCGAGACACTTTAACACGAGGCCTCCAGAATGTAAGTCACCGATTTTCTCACACAGAACATCAAATGGACGTTTTGTTTACAATCTTCAGACGCAATACTATCGTCTTTCGACGACATTTGCAGTGAAACATGCAGATAGACGTCAGACTCTGGAGTTTTGTGGACACGCAGCGCCACCTGTCGATGATGTTTTGAGTAGTGCAAAGCCCGACTCCCTTGCACAAATTGCTGCACAACCTGGTGCAACTACAGCGTATGAAACAATGATTGAGCTAAATTTTAGTTGTATTTGCACGTTGAACACTCAGAAAGAGAGCTACGAATTTCTCTCTGCTAGTCTGACGCATCACCGAACCGCCGCGAAGTGCTTGCTGGTTTACTCGTCTGAACAAGGCCGAAAACAGGAGCAGATGCAAAATTTCCGCGCTCTGTGAAAAAATACCTCAGTCTGCATGCACTACTGTTGCGTTGTAAATTGCCACGGACGTAAATTACTTGAGTTTTACTGATTTCTGCAGCTTTCACAAAGCTGCAGAATGGCGAAAGTGCTAAATACAGGGCGTTGCGGACATGTTGGGTAAGCATATATATTACTTGCGTTATCCACAGCAGTTTGCTTGAGTAAGTGTAATAATGTAGGTCTCCTATTATTGTTTTGAGTAACCTTGACGGAGAACCGTGGTAACTTTGATTATGAAGCTTTACAGACCTTCTGACCGTGGTGCGCGGCGTGCAACAGTAGACGGGTGACGGCCGCGATAAACATCGCACACGCCGCGACCATCGATAATTTGAAATTGGCGCCACCACGCATCATTACGCACATAGAGCTTTGAAGGCTCTGTAGGTCCCGCCTTTAACCAGGAAATGCGAACATGTGCGTCATACAGGTAAATCGCAAAATGATCGCAACCATGATCACTTTTTTTTTTGCCGTTGCTTTTTGCGGTTATCGGAGCAATCTTGGAGGCATCAGTTTTGCCTTTCGATGTACACTCAGAAAGTGGACAAGCATGTATTCTCATTCGCAGTATATACAAACACCAAACATGCCCATCAACAGAGCATTCAAGCATGCATAATAAAACAGTTCAATACACAAGAAGCGAGAAATCGATGGAGAATGCAACTGCAAAACAAAAATCATCAGGGCCATTCGCGCCGGATAAAGTAAGCTTCATACCATGCACGCATAGATTGCTCGTGCATGCACTTCATCACTTCGGAATCGTGTGTATGCCCAAGTTTAACGCATTTAGGCTTTGCACTCTTAATTTAGTCCCGCTTAAAGGGCTAGATATAATCAGGAAACATGACACTTTTCGTTTATAGTTTTCTAGATATAGCCAGCATTTAACCAGGACTTGATTTAGAGTGTACAGAATGCACGCTGGAGTGTTTGCCTCTAACTCGATGTCATGGGATTCTCGCTTGCACTTAAATTGCGAGTTGCAGAATGCCGAAAGAAACAAACATATTTTGCATTGTGCCCGCATTTCATTTTGATGAACTTCCGACATTTATTAAGCGAGGTTGGATTGAATGAAGAAGCTTGTCAGGCCCTTAATTTTCAAGAAACCATGCCTAAAGATTAACGAAAGAGAAGGGCCTATGCACATTCGCTTGCGACCGGCTCTCTGTGCGCTACCCATTTATGACCAGCACGGTGATGGGGGCGCTGGTGGAGGCATTTCTCGCAGCACGACCTGGGTATAGTCTGACTATATATACTGGGCCATTTTTTTTCTCCCCTCTCCTTTCCCTATCACCTTGACATCACTACTACTAATCCTTTCAATCCCCATTCTTGTGCAAGTATATCGGTTGAGGTGAGGTGTCTCGAGTTAGTGTATATGCTACCGTAGAAGGTAGCATATACAGTAACTCTATAGGTGTCCTCACATAAGAGACATTTATCATGCAAATGATGCACACTACACACCATTTCCTTACCTTTTCTTATTTTTTCCTAACGGCACATTCGGGTCGTTTGCGAGCGTTCTGACTGTTCGAAAGTGATGAATTCAGCCGCTTTAAGGCATTACAACGAGAACAAGAAGGCAGCAGGTTATGTCATTTTTTTTTTGTGATCATGTATTTGCCCCATTATTTTAGTGGCAGTGCGGGTATGTCACGATTGTGATGGTGGTAGTGGTTAGAAGAAAAAGTAGGCGCCTAATAGCCCGTTAGAAAGCACGGCGCAGCGCCTGTTGCTGACCTACGCCCTCTCACCTTCTTCTCTAGGCATTCCTCCCCGCTGCGTCTCGCAAAGCCGACGCAGGCAGCGTACCTGCTAACAAATTTCTTGATTGAAAAAAAAAAAAAAAGACTGCACGCGTTGCACAAGCGCTCGCTAGCCACGCCGATATCGACCTCCAGTAGTCTCGGTGGGAGATTTCTCCTGTGCGTTGTTGAACAACACAAAAATTCGCAGCATGCGCGTGAACTAAAGATTACATCATCTCTCCCGAGCATGGGGTGATGCGGAACATCGCGGCAGTTCCCAACACAACGTTCACGCGTTGCGTAGCGAACCAAGTTCACGACGTTCACCGCAAAGATAACACTGCAAACCGGTAAACACCACCGTTAAAAAGACCGTTGAAACCATGGAGGAAGGAAAGGCTCTCCCCGCGATGCTCCTCATGCTTCGAGGAGAATGTGAGTTGGGGCTGGTGGTACACGGGTAGGGGCGTGTTCAGAACTTCTTAGTCGTTTAGGGTCATAAACTTGTGAAAGTTCAAATACCCCTCAAATCCTGTTGAGAGCTATCTCTATCTGCCACGGAGGAAGGAAAGTGGGACGTGCTATCTGCCATAGCAACGCCAGGCTATGCTCTATCAAACCTCCATCCACGGAGGAAGAAAAGGTGAGGAGAGGCCCTGACGTCACTCGTTGTGAAGCCGCGATGAAGCCGGAAGACGGCCATATTGACTAGGCAAATTCTCCTCTCTTGTTTACATACGAATGCGAAGGAGAAGGCGCGACTCCCTCTCCGGCTCGGAAAGCACGTGGGCTGCGCAGCGCGTGCGTCGTGATGATCCGAAACTAATGGAACTGGGCTCATCACTCTGAGCCAGCGGGCCACCTTCAGCGAAATCGCTTCGTCCGAGTAATAACAGGGAGTAACAGCTCCCCGACAACGAAGCAACTACGAGAGAACGCGCGCTAGATGCACTGACAACGGCGAGTGCGTTCACGTCATTAATTCAGCAACTGTACAGACAACACGATCGTGCGCCTTCTACGGTTGCATTCCGCCACGCGGCCGACGCAGCGTCCTGCCACTGTGTCCGTGTTCTGCGTGAAACTCACCGGCGTCAGCATTCTGCGACCGTGGCGACTTTGAGCACGGTGCTAGTGACAGTTGAACGTGGTTGCTGTTACGTTGAGATTACACGCAATGCTGGTGGAGAGTGTACCAAGCGGAACAGAAAAGGTGTTTCAATACGCACATGCAAGTCGTTACTGTACACACAAAACACGAAACTACGTATCTGCACATGGTCCTCACGGCGTCTTGCTGGGCTCAACAGCGTCGTCCGTTGTCACAAGCAGGAGCACTGCTCAACCGTCATTGACCTGCAAGGCGTTCGTCGTCATTCAGCTTCTTCATGGTGCCCAACGCAATTTCGCTGAATACTAACTGCTTCATCCGCGTCATCCACCACACGACACATGGATATGCACTTGTTCTACGCACTGTTGAAACCCCGTGATGGACAAAGGGATTTGTAAACGTTGCTAAGAGTAATGTAACTGCCAGGAGAACACTGCGTAACCAATAACGCGGCGCAGAGCACAGATATTGTCCGCCACGGCTCTGCACGAAACCTGGGAGGCACACATTCCGCCGCCAGCCGCGGCCGCTCACTGCTAGACCATAGTCTCCTATATACTTTCTGTGCCCGCTCGAAGGAGGCAGATCCTCCGTCCACGCTCTCCCACCGGCTGACGCCGTTCCCCAAGAGATGGCGCCACCAGCCCTGGGAAGCGTGAAGGCAGTTCGTTTTGGTTCCCCGCAGGCCGCAGTCGATGTGCGCGTTGTGTTCCCACAATTGAAGAACTTGTGCGTGTTCTCGTGATGCCATGGCCTACAGCTGCGTTCCAAAGTGCAAATCTGATGCGAAACGTAAGGTACCGCGCATTTAGTTTCATGAAATTCCTAGTGACAGTGAAGCGAGGGCAGCCTGGTTGAAAGCCATCGTTAGGAAAGACTGGATGCCGAACACGACATCACGCTATTCCGTTGTGTGCTGACATTTTCTCCTGACGGACTACAAAGAAGGATGTAAAACTCGAAAACTCAAGAGGAGTGCAACTCCCAGCGTATTCGATGAGTACCCGGAGTACATGCAGCCGAAGCCGAAGAAACCGCGGAGTGATGCGGCTTCGAGGAAACGAGCGCTTGCTACTGACAACGCTGCTGCGCGGCCTCTCGAGACAAGGACTGCAACAGGCCTTTTTATTGGAGCCGATGAAGACACCGTGCCTGCGGATGGACTTACTTCAAGTTTTAGCTATCCGGGTCTCGCAGAAGTTCCGTGCTTCACCGTACCATTACAAGTTTAGGTGGATGCTCCTTCTGAACCTACCTCAAAGCACGAAGCCACCCAGGCACTTGCTATGGTGGGAGGATTCGTGGCCCGTGTCATACAAGAAAAGATTGCTTGCAGCTCCTGCATTTCAATTGTCACAAAGCCAGCGTCCTCAGCCCCCATTGACAGTCTGATTAGGCACCAAGACAGAGGTGGGCTACTGTACCCCTCAAGTGAGCTTGTTCATGTTTTGTACGCGCTAAAAAAGTACACTGAACTCAATTTAAGCAAGCGCAGAGCAATACCAAGGCCTCTGCAGGAAACAGTCAGCAATGCTGTTTCTGCTATGGCAAACAGTGAAGTTTTAAGTATGTTTGCATTGCCCTTGTCGAGAAATGTTCTAAAACTGTGAATTGTGTTTTTGCAGCTGCTTGACTGACTGTACTATTTTTCTTTTACTGATGTTAGGAATTTCCTATGCAACATATGCATCTTCAGAATACCAACAAAATAAAAGTTGATGTCCAGAACAAAGTAACAAGTGTTGTCACTTGAGTTTAGGGTTTTACTGCAAAACCGCAATGAAAATGCGAGGCATGCCGTAATATAGGACTATGGATTAATTTTGATCAGATGCGACTCTTCACAGTGGCCGTCAAGACTGCACGCTGGCAGGAAACCTGCTGGCGAAAAAAGGCCATGTTTTAACGCACACGTACGCAGCATATTTGCATTTCATATTCGTCAAAATGCGACTTTGAGGCTGCGAAACCAACCCGCAGCTTTGTGCTTCACAACGTAATCCCGCTAAAGTAAGGAGCCGTCAAGTGGTGCTGTCATGTCGCTTTCTTATATCTTTTTAAAGCGGCGAGGCAGCTACAAGCATTGTGTATTCACCTAGGAACCTCTTGGGTACCGGGGACTTAATATCCTTGGGGACGAGTATGAGTTTAGCGCATCAGTTTATCGTGAACACGACGCAGCGCGTCCACAGAGAACGCGATACGCAATCCGCATTCATACGCTTATGTTTACTTGTATGATGCATTTCTACTCACGGTAATGCTTGCTGACGATGGTAAAGTTGTCGAGGATGAATATAATAGTGCGTTTTTACATTTTCGTCGAAGATATTTATGCTTTCTGGGATGCTCACTGAGTAAGCAGAAAGACTACGCGTCGTCTGCACTTCCCAGGGCTGCCGGCGCACCCTGTCGGCTCGGCTCGAACTAGACGCGACGGTGCAATAGAATGGAAGGCGCGGGGATTGAGCGGGCACAGAAAGTATATAGGAGGCTATGGCTAGACCAGCTCCACTGCGCAACACGTAACCATAGCAACGCCGCCATTGTGCCTAGTGAATATGGCCGCTATGATGTCATTTCCGCCACACTTTTCACGCCCCGCGCCGTCCGGGCATGCCTTCTCCTACTCCATAGGTGTTCATTCTAGTTTGGCAGGCATGGAGGGAAAGGAGTGGCAGTTTGAAAGATAGACACATGCTGTTCATTTAAATCATTAACATGCATTCTTTGCAGTTGTTTATAACCTGCGAGTGTTGTTTTCGTGTGCATACAGTCGGCGGGACAGCCTTCGATTGTTGCTATGTGGCCAAGCTTCACGGGGGTGAAAAGCAGTGGTGACTCGGAGACTGCAACCTTTCTTTCATGATGACAACGAAAACAACTCTCCGAATGGTTGATGACATGTTGAGTGAACTTGTGTGGCTGCAGCTTAGAAGTTGCCCCGTGTGTTGTGACCTGACAGAGCGCTTACTGTATCGTGTGCTGTCATTTATACTTGCGTGTTGATTCCCTTTTAGTGCATCGCACTTAGTTGCGCTGCATAGGAACTGCCCGTTCTCGCGACTGCTGCGTTTCAGAATTTCGTGTTTGGTTCCGTTTTGTGAAGCGTCTTGTGTGCGTGCGGACTGCGATGTGACAAGATCTCGTGCGCGCGTTGGTTATGCCGGTGTCGGACGGGGGATTTTAATCGCGATTTGACTCCCGGAGCGCGATTAGGATTAAGCAGCGACCATTGTTAATCGCAATGATAGATTCCGCTCCATTAATATTTGGGCCAGGGGTGGCGCAAAGCGCAAAGATTTCTGTAGAAAGATGTGTGGGAGTTCGTCGTTGTAGCCGCGAGATTGGCAAGTTGTGCGTTGTGTTTTGCCAATGTTTGGACTTCGGAGAGCAAAGTGAGGAAATATGGAGTGAATTTGAGCCCCCTTGAAATGCAGAACATGGGATGAAAAGCTAAAAGGCGGCCTCATCTCTCAACTCAATTCTCAAAAAAGGACACCTAACTGAAATGCTGATGAATAGATACACTGCACTGAGCTAATCTGACGTCAGCTCCGCAAATTCTGCCTGTTTTAACGCTCCGGTTGTACATGTGTGTCTTGCATGTGTGCAAAGGAATGTTTTTTTGGCCGTGCCAATAGTGCTGGCAGCCGGCATATTATCCCTGAAAACGAGTTGCCGGCAGTTTTTCCTTATTAGCTGCCCATGACCATCAGACTTATCTGCCGGCACATTTCTGGTGAGCCTGTTCTGCCGGCTTGCTGTATCTTTAGCTTTAAGCCGTCATATAGCGATTTTTGCTCTCCGACATTTCGCAACACTGATCACTATTGTCAAGGATAGTCAAGGACCTGAGCTTCCCTAACGTAACCTAACCTAATGCGCCCCTCAGGCATTGTCCAGGCAGTATGCGGCTAGCTCGCAGTGCCGCTTGTTTCAAGTGTGCTTCATATCGTGAGACGAGCATCTCTCAAATGGACAAGATCACACCTATGTCCCGGTATTCCTCTAGCCTGGGCAGCTCCTCGCCGTTCGGCAGTACTAGACCAGCGCCTCGGCCAACTCTCTAGAGGACGTCACTTGAAATCCTCCATAGGACTGAACTGCCAGCACCCAGTCGGTCGATATACTCTACCGGCTGCCGGCAATATAGACACTGTCATGTTTTTTACTGGGCTAGTTCTTGTTACACTTCAGACAGTTAAGGGAGAGAGCCTGCATACAGCACGATATTTTATTTACAGTTACATTGCATGTGGGCATACACCTAATATCACACTGTAAGAGTGTAACAATATTGTGATACATTACTTTGATTTTATGTGACTAGTACGTCAGTAGGTATCAAAGACAGTAGATTCAGTTTAAAAGTGTTGAATTCCACTAACACGTATGTCTAAAGTCTAAATTCAGAACCATCTTTGAATTTTCATTCTATAGAGCCATGACTAGTCATGAACTCCAGACCTTGTGCTGAGCAGCAGAGAGCCGTAGTGGTGATTACAGGTTCGGTAATTTGGAAAGAGGATAACATTCAAGCTTCAATGATATGCTCAACATGTTAGCTCATAAAGCATGCGTGTTCTCAATATTTCCATTGCCCTTTTATTCAGCTGAAGTCCTTATGTCGTGCCCTCTCTCATTCATTACAGATGCTTCGGCCACTCTGCTGGCCAGTGCATAGAAGAACGCATCAAGGGACCAGTGTCAACATATGCTGAAAACAACTTCAGGCTTTGATATATCTTACTGAACAAGTCTGCTGACATTGCAACACTGCAGTTACTCTCATGGCCTCATTATACATTTTCGCAGAGATGCTGAAGTTTGGACAGATTGATCTAGTCTGTGAAATCGAGGTCTTGTTGGGAATGAATTCGCTCATGAGTATAGATGCCTTACAAATGACATCCATGCAGAAGATTGCTATAATGTGATCATCTGGGCAGGTTTGCATGCTGACTTACAGAAACAAAGTGAGGTTTTTGCTGATTTGCAAAGTAAATAGTACTGAGAACTCTACAAGTGTGCTTGCAATATGCATTCAATAGCACTTTGAAACGGCCGATGCTAGGTGTACAGTCATTAGTTTCCTTATGTTACAGGCTGAGGCATGCACCGATAATTGCAGAAGGCGAACAATATAGAAGACATTGTGCACGAGGACTGATTACGCTACATCGATCGACTCTTGATAGCGAAGCTCAAGCTGGTCCAAATCTATATTTGCGGGGTTGGGGGGGTGGGGGGTCATACTGGCATCGGCACTGTTGTTCCAAATTCCTGGTAGTGTCATACGGAATGTTAGCCGTGCTAAACGTTTTAAAATTTACCCATTGGGGGATCCCATGTTCAGGTATTTATGGAAAGCTTTAAATGCATTCATACTGCTCTTGCACGCACATGCTTTGCCATCATAGTTTATAAGTGCTGTGCTTTGCCTTCCTGGACTCGGTTCATGTTTAGTACCTATCGTCCTTCTTGTGTAATTTGTGGCACTAGATGTTGCTGTGTTTTAAGGCAAAAGTTTTTAACGTCTCATACTCGTCATATCTGGTCTCCTGGCACGGCTATAGCGTCTCCCCCTGAAGCGTGGCCATTCCACTGGGAGTGCAAAAGACAGACATGGCATAGTCAGTCGAACGGCCACAGGCTTCTACAAAACACACTTGGCCATTCAAAATTTTCTCATTTTTCACAGTAGCGATACTCTTACACCACTTTGCTTTAGTTGTACTTTTTGTCTTGCCAAGACTAACTCTGTCCTTTTGCTGAAAATGCATTGTTCTGACTTTTCCAGACATGTTGTGCTGTTGTTCAGGCCAGCCAGCTCATCTGGGCGCTCGGAAGGTAAAACACACGTGGAAGTGTTCCGAGTGTGGCTATACTACAAGTAGACACGGTCATATTGCAGAACACCGAATGACACACACAGGTGTGCGTCCATACAAATGCGACTATTGCGAAAAAGCCTTCTACAAGAAGAGCAACTTGGACAGGCATAATCTCATCCACACCGGCGAGAGGCCTTACCAGTGCCCCCTCTGTCCCTGGGATTTTCCATTAAAGACAGACCTTAAACGCCACTTGCGAACTCACAGGCGCAGCGAACATTTGCCTCAGGGTGCACACGGTGTAAACCGCAAATGAAAGGGCTGAGGAGACACGTAGTGCATACGTCTTGTTCTGGGGCTTCAAGTGCGTTGCCAAAAGTGCTAAGCCTGGGGCTACTTTGTCCATTCCCCAATGGGATCTGCAACTCTGGGCCATGTAGAAGTAGTTCACCAAATTTATTGGATGGCGTGACAAATTTCGAAGACTTGCTCATGTAGGTGTGCATTGGACTGTGTGTGTAGTGGCTGTCTATCATTATGTATTCTCATTTGTGTGTTTATTTATGCTGCAAATTTTTAATGCATCAAGTAGTTTATGAAGTACTGGTTTCTCGTGGTTTAGGATTGAGTCGTTCCTGTGGCTTGAGAATAAGCCACTTTGTGTGCTTTTTCTTTGTGATAGTGAATGCTTATTGTTTTTCACTGACCTGTGTTCTGTATGACTGTCTAAGCTTAACATTTATTTCAACACAGAAACCTTCCGTAGTTATATAATTCCTTAGCTGTAGCAGTGAGATTTCATATGATGTTCTTGAAGGCCTCGTAAACCAACCAGAGGCCGAAATTCGGTTGTAGTGGGGAAATTGTGCATGAGTGTGTGACGAATACGGAGCCGTAAGAATTTTTTTACATGATGCAGTAATAGTGGAGTTAGACGTGTTTGATTATCCAAACAAAGCGTGACGACCACACCTTTCACTCTCTCCTGAGCTTCTCTTCGCTGGTATCCTCTTTTGTGCCACTTTGCTATTTTCCCGAGTGCCTCTCCTATAGCCCTCCCAATCTCTCACGGCATATGTCATCATTGATGCGCTGCTTGAAACGTCTACTTCTGGTTGCCGCGACTCCGGCCGTCAACTCCCTCAGTTTTGTTATAGGTGCGTGCTTGTTGGCGAATTGTGGCGGTATGGACCTTGCGTTGCACGCACGATTTCAAAGGATCGCCAATGCAATGGAATGGTAGGGTGACGCGCCGTGCCCAGCACGTGCTGCATGCATGCGGCGAACACGACGAACAACAACAAGCAGCGCGGACGCTTCTTGCAGACCGACCGGGAGTCGTAGGCTCTTGCTTGGCCACTCACAGCAGATTTGGCATGTTTGTCCGGTGTGTCAGAGATGTGGCACGGCATGTCATGCGGAGGCCGAAAGGGCCGAAAAGAAGGAGGGATTGTTTTTTGGAATTTGTGGCACACTGGGGGCTCGTGGCGCTGCCTTGTGTAGAATCGTTGATCGCGACGGCATTCCACATACGATGCGCGTGTTTACTTGAAATATTCGAAGAAATATCCGAGGTGGTTTCCGGGCCCGATAAAAGTGGACGCATACTAGTGTTATTGACTCTCTTTTGGTCAGCTGTGTGGCTTCCGAGATGTCTGATGGCAGCTCCTGTCAAAAAAAAAATGCTTCTTGGGCCTAATATTACTACAGGTGACGGCCAACAAACCATTTGTTTAGTGGAGCCAAAAAGGATGTATTTCATGATGTGTTAATTTTTGTGCACCAGTTTTGTTCCATGTCACACATATATTGTCTCTTTCTAAGCTTTGAAGCACCGCCTGGTTTTGTGTTAACATTTAAAAGCAAGCCCATTTCTCACAATCTTTGGCAAGTTCCGTTTATTTCAGACTACATCAATGAACTTGAACTGCTGCTGCTTTTATTTCCTGCAATATCATTAAAATTACCATGTGCTTATGCGCTTATGAAAGTTATGCCTCTGAGGCTTCCTAATGTACCTTGATAGCATACATAATCATGTGAAGAACGAAATTGCTGCCCAGTTCATCAGAAAATGTTATGCACAGTACCCAGTGCACCTATTTTATTATGACACTGTGCTCACTTTCCGTTTTCATCACGTGTCTTGCGCATGTCCTCTAACGTGCGTTCTTCCTCATTCGTCATTGCAAGTATCCTCCTCCGTTTGTCCACTTGGAGTGCACTTACTTTCAGCTAGTTAGCAACATGTGTAAGGGTAATAGATCATCACCAAAGTGACCACAATAAGTCAGTTATCAAAGCAGCGGTGGATATAACGAATCACCCCCGAGTGCTACCTTCTTGATCTTTCAGAATATTCCTTGCTGCAAAACCTCTAGAAATTCAGAAAATTTTATGCCGTATACAAGTTTTTCAATTTGGTTAGGTTTATGGAAGCTTGCAAGGAAGATGGAAGCGTTGCAAGCTTAAGATGGAAGCTTGCAATGAAAAAAATCCGTAAGCAGGGTTTGTGTGCAAAAGCCAACGTTTGAATCAGTGGACTTGTAGAAACCTCAGCTCGAGCACACAACTGCTGTTAACAGGTTTTTTTTATCATCACATACCTGCAGCTTAACACCTTGGGTTGTCGTTCCAACTCTCATTTGCTGGTATGACCTCTTTCTCAGTGGTGATTGAGAAGCATGACGTAAAGGTGAGACCAGGTCTATATGCTGTATAGCTGCCGAAACAGTAGCATGCCAAGACGCAATGTTAATTGTACTGAATACTTTCAAATAGACTCCATCAATGGAAACGATTATGGTGCACTTGTTAAAACACACGTAACTAAGAAAATTTGGGTGCACCTTCAGTGTTTTTTTTTCACGTGTAGATGTTAACACAAGTTATGAGAGTTGTGTTTTTCAAGCAGTTATGTGAATTTTCTTGTCATAATTCTATGTTTTCTCACTTTTTGCTGTCACTACCTTTCAACCCCAGTGCAGAGTAGTTGTTCTAGCTAGCCTTCCTTCAGTAACAGGTTTGTCCTTTGCTAAATATTCACTGTTTTTCATCACGCAGACTTGGCTGCTGTACGCCGTCGCCCTGGCAGGCCACCTCGTGTGGGATCTCCCACAGAAGAGCGTGTGTTCAAGTGTCAAGTGTGTGGCTATACTACAAGGTACAGGCTTAATCTACGGAGACACCAAATTATTCATACAGGCGAGCGTCCATTCAAATGCGGTTACTGCGGAAAAACCTTCATTCAGAAGACCCACATGGTCGGGCACATTCGCACCCACACCGGTGAGAGGCCTTACCAGTGCCATCTCTGTCCCTGGAATACTGCACGGAAAAGTCATCTTACACGCCACTTCAAAACTCACAAGTGCAGCCAACACTCACCTCAGGGTGCACACGGGTGAATCGCAAAGAAAAAGATTGAGGAGACGTCTTGTTCTGTGGCTTCAAGTGCGTTGTCAAAAGTGCTAAGGTGAAGACTACATCGTTCATGCCTCGGGGAAACCTGCAACTGTGCTGCTTGAACGACATAAAGGACGTGTGTAACTCCAGGACACGGGCCAACAATATGCAAAACTTAGTGGATGTTGTGATAAATGTTGAAGACTCGTTTATGTGGGTGTGCATTGAACTATGTTTATGGTACATGCAAGTGATTATGTGCTCTAATTCGTGTCTTTGTGCATGCTGCAAAGTTGCATTGCATTAAGTGATTTCTAAAGTACTGGTTTGTTAATGCTCAGGATTCAGTCATTACTGCAGCATCAGAATAAGTCACTTGATGTTTTTTTTGCGAACGCCTCTCATTCTTCACAGAGGTGTGCTTTGTGTCGTGGTGTAATGATAACACTCATGTGTCTATATTTCTACGATTCTTTACTTTTAGCAGGGAAATCACTCGTGATTTCCTAACGAGTGTACATATGTTCTTACTTTCTTGTGGTAAGCTGTGTGGCTTTCAAGATGTTTTCATGCCTGATGGCAGCTCCTGCCCATTTTTTAGAAAGAATGCTCCTTGGACTTATTACTACATTATTCAGGTGACCGCCAACAATCTTTTAACGGAGCCAAAGATGATGTATTTATTTCATGATGTGTGAATTTTTGTGCACCAGTTGCTATATTCTATATCGCACACATACTGTCTTTTCTTTTTGCTAGGTTTGAAGCACCACCTGCTTTTGTGTTCACATTAAAACGTGAGGGCATTTTTCACGAGCTTTGGCAAGTTTCATTTATTGCAGACTACGTAAGCGAACTTGGACTGCTGCTTCTGTTATTTCCTGTGATATCATTGAGATGACCATGTGCTTATACTTTTATGAAGCTGTACCTTTGAGGCTTCTTAATGTACTTTGATAGCATACGTCTTAATGTGAAAAATGAAATTGCTACCTAGTTCATCAGAAAAAGTTATGTACAGAAGCCAGTGCACCTATTTTATCACGACACTGTGCTCATTTTCTGTTTTCATTACAAGTCTTACGCATGTCCTGTGCAGTGCTTTCTTCAGTCATCATTATGAATCTCCTCCTTTGTTTGTCTACTTGGAGAGAAGTGCACATATTCACTTACTTTCAACTAATTGGCAAGAATTGTAAGGGTAATAGATCATCACAAATGTGGCCACAATAAGTGAGGTGTGAAAGCAGGGGCGGATATAACGAATCACCTCTGAGTGCCACCTTCTTGACCTTTCAGAATACCACTTGTTACACAACCTCAATTAAATTAAACAATTCTATGACGTATACAAGTTTTTCATTTTGCTTAAGTTAATTGGCTGTGATATTTTACAACTCATTGGAACTTGGCTTCAAGGGACATTAAAGTCGAGTAACAATTTACGTCAAAGTGAAAGCTCAATGTATGACAACATCTAAAATGACAATATTATTAACAACAGTGCCCTACTTACAGAGAAATTAACGTAAATGCACAACAACACAAGCGTCGCAGTAGGACATTTTCAAAATGAACCCGATGACATCAAATGGACCGCCTACATTTAATCACTAGTAATTGATCTAACTGCACTAAATAAAGAACCTTCCCTGCATCGAGAGATGCAATAAAATTCAGCTTGTTTGTTTCTGTTTGATTCATGAAAGAAAAAAAAAAAAAACCGCCGGACGTTACTATGGGGAATGACGCGAGCGGTTCAAAAATTCAATTTTCGCGTGGTTACACGAGACAGGTGGTGTCATCTAGCGGGGAGTAGTTGAAAGAAAAGTGTCTGCAATATCAAAGCCAATGGCGGTAAATTGATCAATGGCTGTTATGGCTGCTGTGGTTCCCGCTGCTTTCGATCTGCTGCTACTAACGCAGTAAAGCCGGGTAACGTTGCGCACGACAACAGGGACGCGAGACGGTCGGGATGGTCCGCTTCTTGAGGCGGGTAATTTGAAGTGCGGATGCGGAGCACTAAAACATAATTTCATTTCAAAATAGGTCCATTCTTGGCACGAAAGTAACACTACGAGGTTTCTGGATCGCCATTTAAACAATAGACGTCGACTTTTGCCTTTAGTGTCCCTTCAAGAACTATACAGATATTAGGAATGTAGCAAGTGTTAAATTAACATAGGTACAAAAAATGGTCGGGGGCAAGTCAGCAGTTCTCACTATTCTTTTTTGCCATGGAAATGTCTTTGTAGTGGACTACTTGAAATCTGTAACAACCTATTCACGATATATGTCGATGCCATTTTTGTTGTTTAATATGTTAGGAAATATTGCAGGAAATACACAAATAAATAATTTCAAGGCTGCCTTTTTTATGTGTTTTGACAAGCTCTCTCACTTTTCTCGATGTTGTTTAGGGTAGGAAATGCTAAATGGAAAACCGGTGGCAACAAGACATGGCGGTGTGACATGGGACCAAACGAAAGACATGAGCTTCCCTCTGCTTCATTTTTGTATTGTGTGAGAGTCATTGTGCCTTACGTTTCATTGCAATTGGTTCACTTGACACCGCATTCGAAGTGCTCACAATTTTCTGTCATTGCTGGATGAATAAGCCGTTCTGCTGCATCTTAACCACTTCACAATGTTAGCTCCAGTACTAGTAAACAGACCTTCGATGAAAAGCCATATTATAGCGTTTCGTAGCTTTAAGATCGCAAAAAAGAAAAGGGTTCTTACGTTGATGCATTTGCAGCCCTAAAATTATGCATAAGGGTTCTCTCACATTGTTCAGGCAACAACGCCTCACGTGTAGACGGCAACACAGGTTATGAAAGTTCCGTTTTTTCAAGCAGTTATGTGAATATTCTTGTCGTAATTCTGTTTCCTCACTTTTCGCTGTCACTACCTTTCAACTCCAGTCTAGAGTAGTTGTACTAGATAGCTTTCCTTCAGTAACAGCTTTGTCCATTGCGAAATATTCACCCTTTTTCATCACGCAGACTCGGCTGCTGTACGCGGTTGCCCTGGCCAGCCACCTCATGTGGGATCTCCCAGAGAAGAGCGTGTGCTCAAGTGCCAAGTGTGTGCCTATACTACAAGTAGACACAGTCATATGGCAGAACATCAAATTACACACACAGGCGAGCGTCCGTTCAAATGTCAGTACTGCGGAAAGACCTTCACTCATAAGTCCAACATGGTCGCACACGTACGTATCCACACCGGCGAAAGACCATACCAGTGCCACCTCTGTCCCTGGAATTCTGCATGGAGGGGTGAGCTTTCACGCCACTTGAAATTTCACAAGCGCAATGAACATTTGCCTCGGGGTGCACACGGTGTGAACCGCAAAGGAAAAGGTTGAGGAGACACGTGGTGCATACGTCTTGTTCTGGGGCTTCAAGTGCGTTGCCAGAGGTGCTAAGCCTCGGGGTATTTTGTCTATGACATCTGGAACTGCACAGCTTCAACAGCATAACGAATAAGCATGACATTGAGCCATGTAAAAGCAGTTCGACAAACGCGTTAAATATTCTGACGAATGTCGTAGACTAGCTCATCTAGGTGTGCATCGAACTGTATGTGTAATATGTGTGCGAATCATCATGTACTCTTATTCATGTGATTATGTATCCTGCAATGGTGTAATGCATATCCTGCAATGGTGTAAGCTCGTGACATTACCCGCCGGCGGCAAAAGGATCATCCCGGTGTGATCAATCCTCGGGGCGGGAGTAGCATAGTTTAAGTTTCGAGATGTGCACTATATCGGTTGGGATTGAAGGTGTTGCTGACATGTTAAGGAATGGAGAAATCTCTAAGGTCATGCTGGTGACCTTGCGTATGACGCGGCAAGGGCCAACGTAACGGGACATGAGTTTTTCGCGAAGACCGACTCGTTGTGATGGTAACCACATCAAGACGAGTGACCCCTGGGTGTACTGTACGTTGCGTTGCTGGCGATTGCAAGCACTCTTTTGGTTAAGCTGCGAGGCACATAAACGATCCCGAGAGACTTGGTGGGCGATGTCAGCATGGGCCAGGGCATCACGAGCATAGCAGGCAGTTGATGAGGTGGCGTCGGAATGGAGCTGGGGGTCCATGGGTTAAGGCGGGTCATAACCAAACAGTAGGTAAAAAGGTGAAAATCGAGCTGTATCATAACGTGAAGAGTTGTATGTGAAGGTAACGAAAAGTAAGTGAATATCCCAATCTTTGTGCTCCTTGAAGATGTACATCACAAACATATTTGTCAGGGTACAGTTGAGGTGTTTGGTGAGGTCGTTGGTTTGTGGATAGTACGCTGCAGTGAACTTGTGGTGGGTAGAGCAGGAGCTTGTCGACTACTTTAGATAAAAAAGAGTGGCCGCGGTCGGTGATTAACTGACGAGGAGCACCATGACGCAGAATGATGTAATGAAAAATGAAATAGGCTATATCAGTAGCTCAGCTAGCGGAGAGGGCTCGTGTAACGGCATACCGCGCTTCATAGTCGGTAGCGATGGCAATCCGCTTATTACCGGAGGTCGACGCTGGAAAAGGTCCTAGAAGATCGAGGCCGACTCGGAAAAATGGCTCATCTGGTATTTCAATGGGCTAGAGGGTACCAGCATGCCCCAGTGCAGGTGTCTTGCGGCGCTGGCAGAAGTTGCACGCCGTAACGTACTGTCGCACAGAACGGTAGAGGCCAGGCCTAAAGAATCGTCGGCGAACACGGTCATATGGGCGTGACACCCCTAGGTGTCTAGTGGTGGGTGCATCATGAAGCTGGGCCAAAACGTCTGAGCGAAGATGGGCAGGAACAACGAGCAAAAGCTCAGCACCATTTGGGCGGGCGTTGTAGTAGTGCAAGATGATGTGAAGAAGGAACATCTGTAAGGAGTGGTCATGGTGGGGAGATTGCATGCACACCATTGATAATAGGAGGCAAAGAGGAGTCGCAGTGTTGTTCAGCAGCTATGTTGGTGAAGGTTTTAACTGAGCTTGGTCATTGAAGCTTGGTCGAGGTGATGAGGTCCAATGACTGCGGCAATGGCGAGCGATATGTCCTATCCGATGGCACGTGAAACATATAAGCCGATCAGCATGAGTGCGTCATTTGGCTGGGTTTCATCCTGGCGTGAAGGTGTGGCTCGGAATTGCAGCCGCAACGACTGGAGCCGAGCTGGAAGTAGCAGAGGCATTTTGATGAGGTGGCGAAATGCCTATATTCGCGTTCTCTTGGCGAACCACCGCCTGTATCATTGAAACAGCAGCGATGTTGTGTCCTGGAGCACTGACGCTAGACATAGCAGGTGCCATAGCCTCAAGTTTTCGATGGACTATTCTGGTGACGTTTTCTGGCGCTGGTAGTTGATGTAGTGTGGGCAAATCTGTTGATGTAGTGTGGGCAGGAGGACGTAGTCCCTCTGTTGAGAAGGCGGTCAGATTGGTGAACGACGCACCTACTTTTCGCCTGTTCGAAGCGACGACATGCATGCTTTAATGACCGACTTCACTGTCGAGCAGTCCATGCACAGCAGGAAATTGAAGGCGTCATCGGCAATTCCTTTCAGGATGTCTACGACTTTGTCCTCCTCAAGCATGTCCTTGTCGACCTTGTGGCCAACATGTCCTGGATGTATGCAATGTACTGCTCTGTGGATGTCTGGGCACGAGTCATAAGCTCTTTTTTTGAGGCCACTTTTCGTCCAATGGGTTTCCCAAATAGATAGCGTAATTTCCGCTTACATATGTCCCAGCTGATTAACTCTTGTTGATGGGTCTCGTACCAGAGTTTTGCCATGCCATGCAAGTAGAAGATGATGTTCGCCAACATAAGCACCGAATCCCAATGGCTGCTGCTGCAGCTGCTGGCGTGCTCATGCAGAACTAGCCAGTCATTGACGTCTATGCCACTTGTGCCGTTGAATAGACCTCCACCAGGGTACGTCACAGCGTGACGTCACTGGTGCACGTGCAAAAGGTTGATTTAGAGTTACTGTATATGCTACCTTTAGGTAGCATATACAGTAACTATAGGGCGGTTGGAAAATCACTCCCGCCGGTGGCCGAATGGGGTGCAGTCGCTCATTGCCTGGGGAAAGCTTTTTTTTTCTTCTTGAAAGCTTAATTTTTATCTCAAATTGGAAACATTCGCTGTGGTATGTGTCAGAGAACATCAAGGGGTGTGGTAAAGTGCGTGATGAAATATTTGGAACGCTGGCTGACTGTTTGTCTCGGAGAAGTGAACACGCGTGGCAGCCTGTGCAAGAACAGCGGTAGGCATGATGATGAGGAACAGAGTAGGTATGAACATAGGTATGATGTTGTGAGAGGAATATGGAAATGGGTCATGGTTCCTGGTCTGACGTTTGGAAATGTGGTCTTGTGCATGAGATCAGAAGTTCAAGCAAGATTAGAAATTAAGCAACGTGGAATAGGTAGGCTTGTCTTAGGAGCTCACGGGAATACACCAAATCAGGGAGTACAAGGTGATATGGGATGGACATCATTTGAGGGCAGGGAAGCTAGCAGCAAGATAAAATTTGAGAAGAGATTGAGAGAAATGGGGGAGGAGCATTGGGCTAGGAAGGTATTCAGCTACTTGTACATGAAGAATGTCGATACAAAATGGCGGAAGCGAACCAGAAAATTGACTGGTAAATACTTGGAAAACAGCAGGGGGCCAAACCAAAAAGAATTATCGGTTAAGAAGAAGGTGAAGGAAGCTGAAACCGATATGTGAAGAATTGGCATGATTAAGAAGTCCGCACTGGAGATCTATCGAACTTTTAAGCAGGAATTAGCCAAGGAAAGGATCTATGATGATACTCGGGGTAGTTCTCTACTGTTTGAGGCCAGAACGGGAGTATTGCGAACAAAGACATATCGGGCCAAATACGAAGTGGTAGACACGGTATGCAGTGCGTGTGGACAGGAAGAAGAAACTACCGAACACTTGATAATGTTCTGTAAAGGGCTTCACCCTGTAGTTCAGGTTGATGGCGCAGAGTTTTTCAAAGCACTGGGGTTTAGGGACAGTGACGGCAAAATAGACTTTAAACGGGTAGAATTAACTAGGAGGAGGTTATTTGATTGGTGGCTAAAATCAAGGCACGAGTGAAAATAAACCCTTCACTGCAAAGTGCCAGTCCTCAACTTTACTATTTAAAGAAAAAAAAAAGATAAATCTAGTTGCTGGTTCACTAAGTATTATGGCTAGGTGGCGTTAGCCGCCGCCGCCCTATCTAAAGGGTACAGCCACATCAATCCATCCAGCGGCATCGTCTTCGAAAATGTGGCGTGTTGACTGTGGAGTGTAGTGTGCCTTGAAAGGCATCGACAATATTGGTTCACCTTTATGGACGGTGAAAGTGGGAATATTGTGTGTGGTGTGTGCAGTGTGAATAACGCGATGCAGCCTGTTTGAGAAAGCACTGGTATTCGTTGTGGGCCGGTTGCAGTAACCGGCTGTCGAGGGAACTTTACCATCTGACATTTTAGTCACGTTAAAAATACATTTGACGCGATCATCTGCGAGCGGGTACACCTCAGCGTATATATGCATGGTGTGCAGAAAAGTAAAAGTGCATGATCTCCAAGTGATATATACGGCTACGCATGAGCTATAAGCATGTTGTAGCGTTGCCGAATCTGCATATACGGTTCGTTACGGCAATAACCTATATTATCGCATACCTGTTACGTGTTAATTAAAACAGCGGAGATTTTTATAATTTTTTATTTACTTTGTACTTTTACGATTCGATCCTTATGAAGTGACAATGCGCATTAGAAGTTTGTGTATATAGGTACGAAAACATGTTCTAGGGGTCAAATGCAGCAATGTAACTGTGTCAGATAATATTATATAGTATTAAGTTGTTGGGTTTTACATCACTTAAATCTTCACTGGGTTATTTAGAAACGCAGCGGGAGAATTTTATTTTATTTTTTACGAGGATATGTTAACCTCAGCCTAATGCATGGCAGGAAGTGTCTTGTTTTTTTTTTTTCATTCATCTCAGATCAAACTTTTGTGCAATAAGTGAGAATCATATGACGTCGCGCACAGAAGCTCAAAACCATGCTGCCGCTAATGCTGCACCTCATTTAAAGCTGCATTGCACATGCCACGATGGAAATCGAATAAGTTTACATCCATGCCATGCAAATATTTCTCAAAGTGCCAGTCATTGTGTACATACAAAACGTTCGCTTTTAAAAAAGATCAAACTTTTTTATGGCTGCCATCTATGCGAGTGAGGCCCACTGCGTGCTAGTCGCCTCTCTCACTACTCTAAATAAAGTTTCTCTATGCATCCAACTACGATGAGCAAATTTCCACACTATGAGTAGTGACCCTTCCGCAACCCCCTTCTTTCAAAAGCTGTGACTTTAGAACATAGCAATGTAGAAATTTATGTCGAAGGAATGCAGACGCGCAGCTCTGCTATGCAGACAGGTGTCGCCGGCGGAACTTCCTTGCTAGAGTTACTGTATATGCTACCTAAGGTAGCATATACAGTAACTCTATTTGTTGTCAACCAGCACCTGCTCCGAGAGAGGGTATGGTGGGCGGGGTGCCCGCAGTGACGTCACACTATTTACTAACAGGGAGAGGTCTATTGGCCTGGGTCACGAAGTATAGGTGTTCTGTGGTTGCCCCACAATGATCGGCTGCGGGGCTGATGGATCTTGTTGACATTGAGTAGCCTGGTCAATCATTGTGGTAGCTGCAATGCGCCATCCGCTGCGAAGATCCAGCTCACGGGGCTGTATAGTGAGTTGTACCCCACACCTCCTCCAATGATTTTACGGGGAATAAAGTATACACGATCAATATATTGGCGAGCAAATGCGTACAACGCTGCTGCAGTCCGTGCACCTTCCCCTTAGCACTTTGTCGTCGTCATTCTCAGGTATCTACTCAGCCCGTGACATTTTGGTTCCTTTGTTCCACCAGCGAGATTTGATATGATGTTCTTAAGAGTGGGCAAACACTGTTATTAACTCTCTTTTGGTCAGCTGTGTGGCTTATGAGATGTTTTCATGGCTGATGGCAGCTTCTGTCTTTTAATAAAATGCTTCTTGGGTCTACTATTACTACAGGCAGTGACCGAACTTTTCTTTTAAACAAACTTTTTGTTAAAGGGAGCCAAAGAGAATGTGTTTCATGATGTGTTAATATTTGTGCACCGGCCACACCGGTGTCCCTTATGCCGACTTGTCACTTACACTTATAACAATGCATCTTATAAAGGGCCTCAACTGAATTTAGTTTCGATTTATGATCACCTGGCCTCCCTGTTGAATCTATTTGGACTCAGCTAGTTTCATTTACGGTGCAGTAATTGTCGCATTTGGTCACTTACGATCTGTATCTGTAATGCTCATAGAGTTGTTACTCAGAGTCAAAGGAATGATCGGTCGCGAATGTTAATTGGTCATTCAGAGTGCAATGGGGCTGAAGTTATTCATTTCTTTGTTTTGTTTTTTCTGTTCTGCCTCCTGTTTGAGATGCTTTCCAAAATGTGGGCAACCAGTAGCATTTTGTATGATGTCAATAGAAAAGAATACTAGAAGAATAACTTTTCAAGTCTGTAGACATAGCAGCATCTGAACGAATCTTATCATCCCCGCTCTATTATATAACAAGCAGGTATGTTTCATTACTGCTTCCTAAGGATGCCGCTGAGTTTATTGTGCGCCAATTAGTTCCTAAGGCAACGTAGTATTGTTCTTTGTGTTCTTTGAAACGTTATGTGTCCATGTTGCACCTGTGTGAAATTCATGCTCTAGTATCTTTGAAAATCTTGAACATAAGATCAGTGCAGCAGGCAGGCTTTATCAACAATAGACTCTATGTTGCCATCTAGTGCAGAGGTGCCGAACACACGTGGACCGTTCTCTAGCAAGGTGTGGCCTGCAGATGAGTCTCTGCGTCTAATATTCTTTTTTTTTATTAATTAGTATTTTCATGAGCTTTTCTTGCACGACTGTTTCAAAACTTTCTTTTTCTTTCCTCTTTTAAAGGTAGCACACTTTGTAGGGGCCGGCGGTCCTATGCTGTCGTCATCGTTGGCATAATGCAGGCATAAGCACGTTTAACATAGCCAGCTGGAGCATATCAACCGTGCTTGCTCCAACGAGAAGTCTTCTTTTAGATGCGGAAGCATCTTATACTCACGCCTTGTAGTGCGCCGTCCGCACCGCTTCTCAAACATTCGACAGCTGACGCGCGCGCATGCGCCGTCGCCCACCATCTGTGCCGCGCGCGCTTCTCCTTCGAGAACATTCGACAGCTGACAGCGCATGCGCCATCGCCATCTGTGCCGCGCGCGCGCTTCTCCTTCGAGAACATTCGACAGCTGACAGCGCATGCGCCGTCGCGCTGTATATATACTCAAGGTCGGCGCTTGCTCGCTCAGTTGCCGCTCGTCCGTTGGTTTGTACGGCGCGTCGACGTCCGAAGTCGCCGTGAAATGAATGCCAACGAATCCACAAACAGAATGATCGACGTCCCTTCGACCGCCCTTTCGCATACGTGTGTACGTGTTCACTCATTTAACACCCCCTCCTACAACCACATTAACCAATTTAGCCATCGACCCAAGTAAGTCGCAATTTAACACCCCATTTCACAACCACGTTAACCAATTTAGCCATCGACCCAAGTAAGTCGCACTTTAACACCCCGTTAACCAATTATATGCTCCGCATCCTCCTCAGTGTTCCCCCGAGGGAAGCTGCGGGCAATTTTTTTCTTCGTGTGCTTTGATGATGATATTAACACAGGGAAAGCTACATGCAGTATAACCAACTGTCGCATATTGAGCGCATTCATGATTACGAGAAGTCTTCTTCCTCTTGTTCTTTGAGCAGCTTGATGATGATATAAAGTGCGGACATTACTATAGAAGCACGACAACGCACACAACGCATAAAAATTGAATGAGGAAGCATGTGAGAAATCAATAGAGAGAGAAATAAAAAAATAGGAAGAACAATACAAGTACATAAATATCAAAAAACTCGAAAAGAGGAAAATGAAGACAAAAGAAAGAGAAAACTGAAGAGAAACAAATAAGGCTGCCTAGCTCTACAATTCCTTCAGATGTGGCACCATTTGAGCAAAGCTGCCTCAGTTGTTTTGTTGAACGCCCCATGCGGCCAACAAGTTTCGAAATGTAACTGTGAAACAAGACTGCGATGTTTTAGAATCGGCGTCCTTATATTAGTAATTCTGGAGATTGGTATCAGTGTGTTTGAAATCCGACAACACATTCTGTTCAGAAATGACACATACATGAAACTTGGGAAAGGCTGTGCTTCAAATGCTGTAAGCCTATCATGTTGACTTGTCTACAAGTTTTTCAAGTGCCATACAGTAAAAATTTTCTTTTCATAAGATTGGGCCTCTTGAACGAAAATGTTGCAGCGTCCTTGCCGTAGGAAGTCTTCTCCTCGTTCTGGCTAATCACTTGTGCCATATTGGTATTTATGTAAAACTTGCTCCAGCATTCTGTAAATATTAAATAATGCTGTGATTAATAATTAAAAAGTAGCATAAACAAAGTTGGAGCGAGTCAGTGTATTTCATATATTTCTCTTTTCTTTGCATGTTCATGTCAAGAACATATACAGTGGTAGATCGACAAGCTGTGCTTATTGATAACCACTATTTATGTACTCTGAAAGTAGTGCTTTTTCCTGCTATTGAACACTCTAACAAGCATGGCATGGAAACAAGTTCACAATTTCTTTTTGGCATGAAGGGTAACATGTTTGTGTTACTCAAAGACAAAACATCTGAAAAAATTAAGCAAGGCAGATTTCCACAGTAAGGTCACACTCTTCGATTGGCGGGTTGAACAAATGGTACTTATTAAATGTCTTCTTTTCATTTCTTTGAAGTCAAATGTACTTAGGTATGTTTGAAAAGCACAGTTCTTTGTGTAGTACTTAAAAACTGCAAGGAACAGTAGTGTTCATAAATTTTGTGCATTTAAGAAATGTAAGAGCTGTTTAACTAATTGACAATAACTTCAATTCATGACCTGTCTAGCTTACGCGGGTAATGCACAATAAACAAGCATAACATTGTGCCCACAGTGCATTGGCACCTCGACATAATGTGGCACCATGCTACACATGGCACTGCACACTCGTATGCGTAGCCTCAGATTTGTAACAACAACAAAAAAGATTGGCTGCTCAGGTCAACCTTAGAGTGTTAATTTTTTTTGTGGTGGCACGCTGTTGGCCCTCAGCCCAGTACAGGGGTGTGTTATAACTTACAAAATTATACCATACCATACTAAGCAACATTTCAAGAATAATTAAGTATGACATATAAAAATGCAATATTCAAGCAATACAACACAGTAAGATACAAGACGAACCAATACAATATTTTATAATTCAGGAGTGCAATTATTTGCAAGCTACCTCATGACATTGACATCGCAAAAGTTAGACATAGCAAAATTGACGTAGTAAAGTCAATGTGTCAATCATTGGTCTTAGACTGAACGAAATATTACTTGAGCACTTCCTCAAAGTTTTCCACGGAGGTACATCGAAACAATGGTGAAGGTAGTGAATTGTATTGTTGAATAGTTTTCGGGAAGAGTGACTTCGCATATATATTTTGGCATTACGGAGGTGCTTCATATGTATATTCAATTATGATTCTCAGAATTCTTACTCTATGCACCGTTATGTAGTGAACTATGTTTAGTTTACTTTTTGACGGTAGGAAAATGAATGTTAGCTCGGCCAGTTTTCGACAGTCTGCTGGAAAGGGAAGTCCCAGAAGGTATACCATTTGTGTTACTGGTTCTTCCTAAGAGTACTTTCAAAGGATGAACGTAGCGATTCGCCTTTGTAAACTTTTTAGCATCTTTATTAGCCCAACTTCTGAGGGCCCCATGTGATGTTCACATAATACAGAGTATTTAGTTTTATGTAACGAGTTATTCACTGTATTGGGTTGTGTTGTAAGAAGGTCACGTTGTAAGAACTGCTCAGTGTTAGGGATGCAACCATGAAAGCACCCTGACTTAATTAGGCATCTAAATAAAATGTTAGTCGGAGGCAGTCAAGTATTTTTGGCTTTCATATAAATGTTTATTGTTTAAAATGGTTAAGTGCCGACCAATGACGTAATCGAAACAAACAGTGCCGGACCTTGCAGGAGCTTGGTGACACGACAGCCGCACTCGGTGGCACTGTAGAAATCAATCGAATTTTCCATGGCCGGGTTAAGAGGTGTGCAGACATTCTGCGAGATAATAATGCGAAGCATTTCTTTGCGTACTGCAGGCACTTTGAGCGTCTATCTACGTATGAATCTATCTAGCCACCTACGTCTCGATGTTGCCATGATCACCCCCTTAAAAACCTGGGATTAACCAAATTTAGTATAGAAGGGTAAGATGGTTTGGTGAATACGGATCTCTGGTCACAACATGAATAATGTCACAATCTCGTTGCGTACATCATCAAACACTTTCCACCAGACAATGACACTTACCCGCGGGCGGTTATGTGCTGCTGGTATGCGTGTATGTGTCAAAAGTAATTGACACTTTATATCTACCCAGGAACATTGAGAACACACACAGGTCATTTTAACATGTGAGCGTTAAAAAAAAAGCTGACATCATCAGTGTTGACGCGATTAATGCAAAAAATGTCAGGGTCCCAGCAAGAATCGAATTCGTGCGTTCCGAATGGCAGTCAAGTATTCTGCCACGCTGTCATGCCAGGTCTCGGAAGTACATTTCAAATTGATACCAATGTTCGTGAAATGTCAATAATTGTTGGAATACTGGCTATCCAATTTTGTAAACAATGCATGTGTACTCCTATGACACAGAAGTCATATCGGGTCAACGTCAGTTATAGTTAAATGCCATTCACTGAAGTTTATTTATCTAGCAGTGTACAGGCCTACTATCCTCATGAGCAACTGTGCTTTATATCGACTTATTGCTTCTGGTGTATCTAATATCCAAATTGCTGTTGGCATTGTTACCAACAGCAATTGTAACAGCTAACTGTTTACAGCAAACTGTAAACAACTGGTTATGTATAAAACATATTCAGCTGTTTTACATATGTCTGTGAGTGCACTTGTACATATCTTTAGCGCTACTTTGTGACGTTTAGCTCAATAAAAAATTGTGACAGCTACCTTCCAAGCCCATGCTTCGCATAAGCGCTCTATCATATAACATCGATTTCCAAGGTGTCTACACTGTAGTGGTGCGAAGACTGAGAAAACGTAAAAGCGTGCTTCAGGTTTTAGTAGTCCCAGTGGTGTTCTATTTTTGAACCTCCTGCACGAGTCGTCCGGTTCACGCCGAACAAGCGCACATTTAAAATAAACGCTACCAGGTGCCACACTCTGAAATCTTGTTACTTGCGTGATCTTAATACAGAAGGTCACATATGTTGGGCTGACACGGCTGGCTTTAAGTCGGGTTGGCTTGCAAATGCTGGCGGTGTGACGTCACGCTTCCTCCTTTATTTTTATTCTTCCATGTCATGCAACCTTCCTTTTTCACCCCTAGGTATGTCCTGTGATTATTTCCTGTATTCTCTCTTTCCTGGTCATGCTGTACTATAAAGGGCTATGGTTACATATTATACTCTCTCTTTTCCCTCACTTCTTTTACCACTCCCATGGATTTGCTATGCTTTCCCCTATTCTTTCCTCATCACATCACTACCCCCTCACCCTCACTTTCCTTTCCTGCCCCTCTCATGTCATGGCTAAGCTATGCATCTTCCTCTCTCCTCACTTCTGTTTTCCACTCCCTTTTTGACATGGCTGCGCTATACTTTTTAAAGACGATAGTACGTCTTTCTTGCGGTACTTCTATGCAAAAATTTTGGTCCGCCTGTCTGTACATTTGTATGTTTGTGTGCCGTAATGATACCTTAAACGGCCCCACACCGTAGCATTTATCACGCTGCGCTGACAATGCAACGCTATGCCTAAAAAGGCAAGTGCTAAGACAACACGGTGGTGGCACCTGTCCATCGCTTTGCACATCTTATCGCCTCCGAGACATGCGGGCACGTCTTCCTTCGTTTTCGAAGATAACTGCCAGATAGCGCTCGTGTCTAACGTTCCTCGATGTGCTGGTTCACCTTTGCTGCACGGATCGAGACACTTTAACACGGTGCCTCCAGAATGTAAGTCACCGATTTTATCACACAGAACATCAAATGGACGTTTTGTTTAAAATCTCCAGACGCAATACTATCGTCTTTCGACGACATTTGCAGTGAAACATGCAGATAGACGTCAGACTCTGGAGTTTTGTGGACACGCAGCGCCACCTGTCGATGATGTTTTGAGTAGTGCAAAGCCCGACTCCCTTGCACAAATTGCTGCACAACCTGGTGCAACTACAGTGTATGAAACAATGATTGAGCTAAATATTAGTTGTATTTGCGCGTTGAACACTCAGAAAAAGAGCTACGAATTTCTCTCCGCTGGTCTGACGCATCACCGAACCGCCGTGAAGTGCTTGCTGGTTTACTCGTCTGAACAAGGCCGAAAACAAGAGCAGATGCAAAAGCTCCGCGCTCTATGAAAAAATACCTCAGTCTGCATGCACCACTGTTGCGTTGTGAATTGTTACGGACGTAAATTACTTGAGTTTTACTGATTTCTGCAGCTTTTACAAAGCTGCAGAAGGTTAAAGTGCTAAATACAGGCCGTTGCGAACATGTTGGGTAAGCCTATGTATTACTTGCGTTATCCACAGCAGTTCGCTTGAGTCAGTGTAATAATGTAGGTCTCCTATTATTGTTTTGAGTAACCTTGACGGAGAACCGTGGCAACTTTGATTATGAAGCTTTACAGACCTTCTGACCGCGGGTGCGACGTGCAACAGTAGACGGGTGACGGCCGCGATAAACATCGCACACGCCGCGACCATCGATAATTTGAAATTGTCGCCACCACACATCATTACGCACGTAGAGCTTTGAAGGCTCTGTAGGTCCCGCCTTTAACCAGGAAATGCGAACATGTGCGTCATACAGGTAAATCGCAAAATGATCGCAACCATGATCACTTTTTTTTTTTTTGCCGTTGCTTTTGTGGTTATCGGAGCAATCTTGGAGGCATCAGTTTTGCCTTTCGATGTACACTCAGAAAGTGGACAAGCATGTATTCTCATTCGCAGTATATACAAACACCAAACATGTCCATCAACAGAGCATTCAGGCATGCGTAATAAAACAGTTCAATACACAGGAAGCGAGAAATCGATGGAGAATGCAACTGCAAAACGAAAATCATCAGGGCCATTCGCGCCGAAAAAAGTAAGCTTCGTACCACTGCCCGCATAGTTTGCTCGTGCATGCACTTCATCACTTTGGAATCGTGTGTATGCCAAGTTTAACGCATTTAGGCTTTGCACTCTTAATTAGGTCCCGCTTAAAGGGCTAGATATAGTCAGGAAACATGACACTTTTCGTTTATAGTTTTCTAGATATAGCCAGCATTTAACCAGGACTTGATTGAGTGTACAGAATGCACGCCGGAGTGTTTGCCTCTAACTCGATGTCATGCGATTCTCGCTTGCACTTAAATTGCGAGTTGCAGATTGCCGAAATAAACAAAACATATTTTGTATTGTGCCCGCATTTCATTTTGATGAACTTCCGATATTCATTAAGCGAGGTTGGATTGAATGAAGAAGCTTGTCAGGCCCTTGATTTTCAAGAAACCATGCCTAAAGATTAACGAAAGAGAAGGGCCTATGCACGTTCGCTCGCGACCGGCTCTCTGTGCACTACCCATTTATGACCGGCACAGTGATGGCGGCGCTGGTGGAGGCATTTCTCGCAGCGCCATCTGGGTAGTCTGACGTCTATATATACTGGCCCATTTTTTTTCTCCCCTCTCTTTTCCCTATCACCTTTACATCACTACTACTCATCCTTTCAATCCCCATTCTTGTGCGAGTGTATCGGTTGAGGTGAGGTGTCTCGAGTTACTGTATATGCTACCGTAGAAGGTAATTGTTTGATATGTGGGGTTTAACGTCCCAAAACCACTATATGATTTTGAGAGACGCCGTAGTGGAGGGCTCCGGAAATTTCGACCACCTGGGGTTCTTTAACGTGCACCCAAATCTGAGCACACGGGCCTACAACATTTCCGTCTCCATCGGAAATGCAGCCGCCGCAGCCGGGATTTGAACCCGTGACTTGCGGGTCAGCAGCCCAGTGCCTTAGCCACTAGACCACCGCGGCGGGGCACCGTAGAAGGTAGCATATACAGTAACTCTATAGGTGTCCTCACATAAGAGACACTTATCATGCAAATGATGCACACTACACACCATTTCCTTACCTTTTCGCATTTTTTTCCTAACGGCACATTCGGGTCGTTTGCGAGCGCTCTGACTGTTCGAAAGTGATGAATTCAGCCGCTTTAAGGCATTACAACGAGAACAAGAAGGCAGCAGGTCATGTCATTTTTTTTTGTGATCATGTATTTGCCCCATTATTTTAGTGGCAGTGCGGGTATGTCACGATCGTGATGGTGGTAGTGGTTAGAAAAAAAAGTAGGCGCCTAATAGCCCGGTAGAAAGCACGGCGCAGCGCCTGTTGCTGACCTACGCTTTCATCCTCTTCTCTAGGCATTCCTCCCCGCTGCGTCTCGCAAAGCCGACGGCAGGCAGCGTACCTGCTAACAAATTTCTTGATTGAAAAAAAAAAAAAAGACTGCACGCGTTGCACAACCGCTCGCTAGCCACGCCGATATCGACCACCAGTAGTCTCGGTGGGAGATTTCTCCTGTGCGTTGTTGAACAACACAAAAATTCGCAGCATGCGCGTGAACTAAAGATTACATCATCTCTCCCGAGCATGGGGTGATGCGGAACATCGCGGCAGTTTCCAACACAACGTTCACGCGTTGCGTAGCGAACCAAGTTCACGACGTTCACCGCAAAGATAACACTGCAAACCGGTAAATACCACCGTTAAAAGACCGTTGAAACCATGGAGGAAGGAAAGGTTCTCCTTGCGATGCTCCTCATGCTTCGAGGAGAATGTGAGTTGGGGCTGGTGGTACACGGGTAGGGGCGTGTTCAGAACTTTTTAGTCGTTTAGTGTCATAAACTTGTGAAAGTTCAAATACCCCTCAAATCCTGTTGAGAGCTATCTCTATCTGCCACGGAAGAACCTTTCCTTCCTCCGTGCTATCTGCCATAGCAACGCCAGGCTATGCTCTATCAAACCTCCATCCACGGAGGAAGGAAAAGCAAGGAGAGGCCCTGACGCCACTCGTTGAGAAGCCGCGATGAAGCCGGAAGTCGGCCATATTGGCTAGGCAAATTTTCCTCTCTTGTTTACATATGAATGCGAAGCAGAAGGCACGACTCCCTCTCCGGCTCGGAAAGCACGTGGGCTGCGCAGCGCGTGTGTCGTGACGATCCGAAACTAATGGAACTGGGCTCATAACTCTGAGCCAGCGGGACACTTTCAGCGAAATCGCTTCGTCCGAGTAATAACAGGGAGTAACAGCTCGCCGACAACATAGCAACTACGAGAGAACGCGCGCTAGATGCACTGACAACGGCGAGTGCGTTCACGTCATTAATTCAGCAACTGTACAGACAACACGATCGGTCGTGCGCCTTCTACGGTTGCATTCCGCCACGCGGCCGACGCAGCGTCCTGCCACTGTGTCCGTGTTCTGCGTGAAACTCACCGGCGTCAGCATTCTGCGACCGTGGCGACTTTGAGCCCGGTGCTAGTGACATTTGAGCGTGGTTGCTGTTACGTTGAGATTACATGCAATGCTGGTGGAGAGTGTACCAAGCGGAACACAAAAGGTGTTTCAATACACACATGCAAGTTGTTACTGTACACACACAACACGAAACTACGTATGTGCACATGGTCCTCACGGCGTCTTGCTGGGCTCAACAGCGTCGTCCGTTGTCACAAGCAGGAGCACTGCTCAACCGTCACTGACCTGCAAGGCGTTCGTCGTCATTCAGCTTCGTCATGGTGCCCAACGCAATTTCGCTGAACACTAACTGCTTCATCCGCCGCACGACACATGGATATGCACTTGTTCTACGCACTGTTGAAACCCCGTGATGGACAAAGGGATTTGTAAACGTTGCTAAGAGTAATGTAACAGCCAGGAGAACACTGCGTAACCAATAACGCATCGCAGAGCACAGATATTGTCCGCCACGGCTCAGCACGAGACCTGGGGAGGCACACATTCCGCCGCCAGCCGCAGCCGCTCACTGCTACACCAGCTCCACTGCGCAACACGTAACCATAGCAACGCCGCCATTGTGCCTAGTGAATATGGCCGTCATGATGTCATTTCTGCCACATTTTTTACGCCCTGCGCCAGCTGGGCATGCCCTCCTCCTTACCTTTCCTTGCCTCCATCAGCTCCATCGTTATCAGCAGCAGCAAAGATAAATTTGGCCCACGAATAGAGTGTACTAGCATTCTAGTGCACTCTACCACGGAGGAAGGAGAGGTTCGTGAGTTTGGCCAGTGCCTCCTTATAACTTTCAGTACCCGGTAAAAGCGGAAGAGAACAATGAGACTACTCCGTCGGCGCGAGTGCGGCATCTCGCCACCAGGTGCCGCTGCCTAAACAGGGTGCCGGAGTTCGCTACGTGCCGCAGCCGCCGTGGTTCTGGCTACGCGCTCAAAATTAAACAGATTGATATGTGGGGTTTAACGTGCCAAAACCACTATATGATTATGAGAGACGCCGTAGAGGAGGGCTCCGGAAATTTCGACCACCTGGGGTTCTTTAACGTGCACCCAAATCTGAGCACACGGGCCTACAACATTTCCGCCTCCATCGGAAATGCATCCGGGATTTGAACCCGCGACCTGCGGGTCAGCAGCCGAGTACCTTAGCCACTAGACCACCGCGGCGGGGCAAAATTAAACAGATTAAATCCTTATTGTTCTGCGCTCAAACCTCAATATATCACGGCTGTATTCGCTGAATTATGTTACCGAGTGTTTCAGAGATCTGGTTGCTAACTTTCACGCACTAGTCACAAGTGAAGAACGCCACGCTAAATGAATACCAAAAACACGCCGCGTACGCACACACCTACATGCTTGGACATGATGTACATGAATTTCCAACGTTGACTTGCCATGCATCGCAGCTCTATATTCTGCAAAATGAACCTAATTGACGTCATACGAATTCATAAAAAAGAAGGAACATTTGTTTGTAAGTACCTCTATTTTCGGTAGCCTCACAGTTTTGCATACTTTCTTGACAGGGGCTTTTTCGCGAAGTACTTGAAAGCATCATGCTTGTCACTGACAGTGAATGCATAGTTCACCAGCAGAGGCCGCGAAAACCGAACAGATATCAGCTCCATGAGCTTAGCTCTGTGAGTGTCATCCATCTCCTTGTACTTAATTGAGCAGGTTTGAAGCACACAGTGCTGGCAGACCAGGGTAGACAATGGCTTTTTTAGAGTCGGATTGTCCTTCAGAGCCCGATCCGCAAATGCCATCAGCATGTCAACGGCAAGCAGCAACTGGTCTGACGGGTAAAGTACCCCACCTCGGTCTTGGCTGCGAGTGAACTGCAAGATAGGTTCATTGCTCGCTGGCTTATGTGCAGACTGCAGTGCAACTTCCACAACAGATGTGCTCGTTTATGACGCGGGCAATATAGCCCCCAACATAAACAGTTGCAGAAATCTCAAGTGACGGCAAGTGCTGAGGCAAGACTGTTGCATTGAGCCATTGCAAAACACATGCAGCTCTCTATAGCTGAGGTGGCTGCTGTGCTAGCGAAGGAGAAGCTTCAGTGAGCAGTGTGCCTGTTGACATCTGGGCACATTCTCTGCGTGCAACGTTTGATGCCATGCTGGATGCGGCAACTCCAGTTTTTAAAACCTTCTCCAGCCCTTTCAAAACAGAACGAACATTCAGCATGCCATTGCAGCTAGAGGAAATCCGCAGTTTTCCAAACGGCGACTCAATGGGGTCACTATTAAACTTACGAGTGAGCACAAACAAGAACTTCTCCTTTGTGAGCAGGTACTTGATACAGGCAACTGTGGAATATGTGGTCAGGAGGAATGCTTCATACATTTCTTTTGTCGAAAATTCCTTTTGACTTCGACAGCTTTTTCTAGTTCATCCAAGTACAAGGGCAGCGTGACCCAGCTCGAGCCACTCAAGTCTTGCATCTTCAGCATCGTCAAACTGCCGAGTGTCAGGGCCAATTTTTGTGGATATACTGGGTCGTATTGCTTGTATCATGCAGCACAAACCAACCGTGGATATGTTTTGCATGAAAATGATGGTCTGGCCTGCAGCTGCGAATGATGCCCAGCTTGGTCTCTGAGATGCTCCAGGGCTGCAGTAACACCAGGCGAGAAAACCTGAATTCCCCTGGCAACATTCATTTTTTCTATGTTACTCGGATAGACATGTTTTCGGCTGAGGTAGCGGACAGGCTTTACAACTACCTGGGTCCGCCTGTGGGTCGTAGAGCTTCTTGATGTAGCAGAATGAGACTTCTCCTTTCGTACCAATGTCGTGGGCCAGAAACTGCGAGCGCACGTTTTTTTAAAACGTAGCATAGATCAAAACTTAAAAAAGAGGAGCCTGTCGCAGTCACAGGGATGTTCTATCTGGTACTTAAGAAGACCATCGCCCAAATGTGTCATGGCATTGGCGTTCACTCTGTGGTTATCACTCACTAAGCGAACTACCCTGAAACCACAGGCTTCTACTTTTTCAAGCACAAAAATCAACAACTTGTGAAGCCGTGGGCCCGTTAACACCTTGGTAAAATAGTAGGCCACTGGAATGCGATACATCGATAGTCCTGTAATTAGGAAGCAGAGTTTGCTAAGGTGAGGTCCCCACCATGTTGTTCCAAAGAGACATCTGCGTGCCCCACAAAGCAGTCCTGCTGTTTGTTGTACTGCAGCTTTTCCCTGATGTTCATTTCGTCGACTATGAGTAAACACACCCTTGACTGTGGTACAGTCAAGCTTTCGGCTTCTACTCTAAGGCGAGCTTCGGCGAGTTTGCTGAAGCCTGTTTCTCCACTGGTGGTTCCCAAGTAGTTGCTCAAAGTCTTTCTGCAAGGAAGCTTCAAAAGCATTTCACTGCGGATGTGTCCGTACGCCCTTATCGACAAATGCCTTAAAACTACACAACGTCGGGTTGTCTGCTCAGACCAGTTCGGCCTCTTCTTCTTGAAGTTCTCAATTTCACCAATCAAGAATAAAGCTGCAGGTTCCTTTTCTTTCGCCCTTTCCTTGATGTAGGAAACATCCGCAACCAGGGCGTCCTCGTGCAGCTTTTTCAATTCCATCTTGTACTTGTCAACGGTCTGTTGCATTCGAAGCAGCTGGCTCCTCAACTCCTTTTCTTTTCTTCTCCAATTCGCTTTCTCAGCGACAAGCACACTTGAAGTTGACCTGCTGTCTACCTGGACGCCTTGGTGACGCAAATTGGCCTCCGACGATGTGTCCATCACGCAACAATCCGACATATGTTCCACTGCCGAAGCAACGTTGCCGCTCTTGGAGTCGCTGCGTGCCATTGTAGCACTCGCTCGTTTGTCGATGCTTGCTGTATTTCGCGCCAGAGTTGATTACGGCTGGAGATGGGGCGGGTATTCTTCAAAAACTGACGGCACAGCATCTTTCTTTAGGCGTCGCCGCTTGCCTTAGATGAAGTCCTCTTCTTTGAAGTGGCGACTGCATACTTTGGTGCAGCATGAGGTGGTGTTCGGCGACTATACTTGCCTCGTCGTATTGCGGCAAGCCAGCGCGCTCGAGCGTCTGCGTCAGCGGGTAGTTCATGAAAGGAAAGCCCTGCCGGTTTTTTTTTTTTTTTTCTCGTCCGATCTGCACAGCGGAACACAGCAGTAGGCTATCGTAAAGAATTCTACTCACGTAATTGCCGAAAACTGTCCCACAAAACGAAGTTGCGCACCACTGAACGGGCTGCACGCAACTACAGTGCCTAGAATATTTGAAGTGTGATTACCGCCAAGCGGTGCGTATGGGAACCCTTGAGGCAGCTTGGCGATGTATCCGCTAGGTGGCGCGCTCTCCCCGCTTGGTCCAGCTTTGAAGCTCGGGAAGCCGCCAGCAAGATTGCCTATCGGGGTCGTCTCACGCTCATGCGACGCACTCGATGGGCGCGCCGCGTGTTCGAGTACCTTTCGGCAACATGCATGAGGACTGACTGGACACGACGACTCTACCAGCTGGAGAAGAAGTATGGCTTCTTTGCAGAAGCCAGTCCTATTGAAACAGCAGCCAAGTGGACGGTCGAGGTCCGCATGCGAGTCAGAGAAGCAGAAGAAACCCGATGGCGAGAAGCTATGGAGGCGAAGTCCACTCTCGAGTGCTACAGGAAACACCAGGACAGCATCTGTGGGTCGCGCCTCTATGACAATAGCATTGGCAGCAGCCTCCTGTTCGAGGCGAGAGCTGGGGCTCTTCGCACTCTGGAGTACCGCAGAAAGTTTGATGCCACTGTGGTCAGCAACCTGTGCAGAGTTTGCGGCGTAGCGAGTGAGACACAGGAGCATCTCGTCCTTCACTGCGGGAGTCTCCCAACTTCTCAGGTGGAGGGTGCAACCCTCCCACAGGCGCTCGGGTTTCAAATGCTTGATGAAGATGGAAGCAGCGACAATGGGGGGGGACGGTACGCGGTCGCAGCCACGAAAAGGCGGCTTACTGAGTGGTGGGCAACTATACGGCGGACTTAGGACCTAGACCACTGTGTGCGCGTCTCTTGCCTGTGTCGTTCAAGAGGGTGGATCCTTTTCTTTGTCCTTTCTTTTTTTCTCGGTGCTTTTTGTTTTTCTTTTCCCACTTTTCTTTTTGAGGCCAGGACACTGAGTGTGTTCCCCCGTTGCAAAGGGGCCGGCCGCCATCACATCATCATCATCATCATCACTAGCCCGCGCGGTGGCTTTTTTGGGGGAGGCGAAACGTTCAAGAAGAAGGCGGACTGAGTGGAGGGGGTGGTGAAAGGCAGGAAGGAGGGGGCACTTATGCACGGCGGCGGAAACACAAAGGAAAGAAAAGGAAAATAAACCGGGGGATTAAAATTACTTATATAAACATGCAAGGCGGCCGCAAGCAGGAAAAATGGATTGAGATACAAACCCAACTCGAGAAAGAAGAAATTGACGTGTACGCCCTGACCGAAACCCACCTGAGAGATAGGGAGGAGCTACCAGTGATGGATGATTACGTATGGGTGGGGTGCAACAGGGCAGCGGGAGAAAGGAAAGGTGGAGGCGTGGGCATGTTGATTAGGCGAGGAGGGAATTGGCAGAGGGAAAATCAGGGCTGTAAGGAGCACTTATGGGTTAGTGGAACGGTGGAGGGAAAAAAGACACGGTTGGGAGTGGCCTATCTGTGGGCAGGGAATGACGCCAGAGAACAAAATAAAGAGTGGGTAGACTGCCTCAGGAAGGACATAAAAAATTTAAAGAATCTGGCGAGGTGATATTAGTAAGAGATCTAAATGCCCACATTGAGGATCTAGATGGATGTACAGACTATAACGGTGCAATGGTTATCGATATGTGTGAAGAACAGCAACTGGTAATAGTTAACCGGGAACATAAATGCGACGGGCAGATAACGTGGCAAAGTGGCAGTAGACAGTCTTGCATAGACTACGGCCTGGTCTCAGAGCACACGTACGAGCGGCTGAACCAAATGACGATAGATGAAGAAGGAGAAAACAGTCTGGGCAGCGACCACAGGCGTATAATCCTGAAATTTGACAGTGGGGGGGGGGGGGGGGCTAGGAAGAAAACACAGGAGGTTGGGCTCCCGAAAGTAAGCGAAAAGCAGATAGCAGACATCGTCAATAGCATCGAAAGAGAATTAGAAGTACAGCCGACAAAGGTGTGGGAATATGACGAGGTTGTTAGTTGTATACAAAAGGAAATAAACAAAGTAAGGAAAAAAAACCGCTGGAGGGGTAAACGGAAACCACGAAGCTGGTGGGACAAGGAAATTAAACTGGCTATTGAAGAGCGACGACGGGCCTCTAGACTGCACAGAAAAGCAAAGCAAATGGGATATCAGGATGATGAGGTGCAGTTACGGTGGAGCCGGTACCGGGAAAAGAAATTTGAGGTGCAGAAACTAGTACAAGCGAAGATTAAAGCTGCGAGTGAGAAATGGGTATCAGACATACGTAAGAAGGATAAGAGCGCCCCCCGAAAATTCTGGAACCATTTGAAAGCATTGGGAACGACGACTAAAGAGATGCAGACTCAGATACAGGACGGGGACGGTAACGTTCTCCTGGGGGACAGCGCATTAGAATACCTACATGGAGTCATAGGAAATACTTTCGGCCAAGCACGCGAGAGGGCGGCTAACTGGACACAGGTGGCAAATAAAAGAGTGGCAGATGAAAAATTTAATGTCGAATTTTTGGACTGGAAAAAGGCAGAACACAGTGTTCCCAAAAGTACGGCAACAGGACCGGATGGAATCCCGATAGAGATTATCAACCATTTGGGACCAGCGGGACAGGCGCACTTGTATGGAGCCATCGAGCGCGCTATAAAATCCAAGAGGATTCCTGCGCACTGTCGCGAAAGTAGAATGAGTTTGATATACAAAGGCAAGGGAGAAAGGGACAAGGTGAGCTCTTATAGGCCGATTACAGTCACGTCAGTGCTCTATAGATTAGCTATACGAGCCATCAAAGCCGAGTTGTTGAAGTGGGTTGAAAGTAACGGTATTCTAGGGGAACTGCAAAATGGATTTAGGCCGTGTCGACGCTTGGAAGACAATCTTTTCGTCATAACCCAGACCATCGAAATTTCGGCAGCACAGGGCAGACCAACATGGCTACTGTTTCTGGACATAAAGGGTGCCTATGACAACGTGGACAGGGGATTTCTGTGGCATATACTGGAAGAGGAGGGGATTGGGTCGGAATTTGTAGGGCTGCTAAGGGCAATATATGAGGATAACAAGGCGCACATTACATGGGAAGGGCGTACATACACAGAGCCCGTGTACATTCGAAGAGGTTTAAAACAGGGGTGCCCTCTTTCGCCATTGCTGTTCACACTGTACATTAGAGGAATGGAAAGACGACTAGAGGAGAGTGGATTGGGCTTTGATTTGTCACACCGAAGCAATGGAGTGTTAGTGGAGCAATGGATTCCGGGATTGATGTACGCAGACGATATAGTGCTGCTGGCGGATAATGCGGAAGAACTTCAAAAACTGGCTGACATTTGTGGTGATGAGGCAACGTACCTAGGCCTACATTTTAACCCACAGAAATCTGGAGTCATGGTGTTCAACGAGGAAGCTCATGTAGCACCAATAAGGATACAACAGGAAGACATACCATTAGTAAATAAGTACAAATACTTGGGGATCTGGCTTAATGAAGGAAAAGGCTACCTGAATGCTCATGAAGAACACCTCAAACTGAAAAGGGAGCCGAAATGCAGCAGTAATGAAACATAGAGCACTTTGGGGACACAATAAGTACGAGGTAGTACGAGGCATCTGGAAAGGGGTAATGGTGCCGGCGCTCACGTTCTCTAATGCCGCATAATGCTTAAAGTCAGATATCCTGTCGGGGCTGGAGGTTAACCAAAAGGCAGTCGGCAGGTTAGCTCTGGGAGCTCACAGTAAGACTAGAAACGAGGCTGTACAAGGCGATATGGGTTGGGCTTCATTTGAGGCGAGGGAAGCACGAAGTAAAATACGGTTTGAGGAGCGACTTAGACATTTAGATGAGAAGAACTGGGCAGCCAGAGTGCACAGATACCTGTACCTGAAAAGTGTGGACACCCAATGGCGGAAGAGGATGCGAAAGCTGGCGACTAAATATAACTTGACCGCGGCAAATAAGCAAAGGGGGCCAGTAAAAAAGCAAGTGAGGGAAACAGAGACGCTCATGTGGAAAGAGAGGATGGAAAAGAAGGGATAGCTGGGAATCTACAAGGCAAGCAAACAAGAGATCCGGAAAGAGAACTTTTATGACAACAATAAAGGTAGTGCGTTGCTCTTTGAGGCGCGGGCTGGCTGCTTGAGGACTCTAACTCACAGGAGCAAATATTCGTCACAGGATGAGACATGTGTTGGATGTTGCATAAATGAAGAAACAATCGACCACATGGTCATGGAATGCCAAAAGATTCAGCCAGATAGAAATGGGGGGAAGGTCACACTTCCTGAGGCGCTGGGCTTCGCGGTTGATGGAAGCATTAACTGGTCAGCAGTAGGTATTACTAAGCAGCGGCTGGAGTATTGGTGGAGGAAAAGCAGAGAAGTCGATAAAATAACATCCCAGCCAAGAGTAGCAGCTGGGCAAAATTAAAAAGACGTCCGAGTTGAGGGACAAAATTTAAACTCGAACTATTAAGGTAGGCTAGATGGCGCATGCCGTCACCCCGATTCAAAGGGGAGGCCTTTAATTATCATCATCATCATCATCATCATCATCACGTCAGGCCGCCACGAGAAGCACATGTGTGCATGCTGGACTGCGTGCGTTGTGCGTGCCTTTCGTGTTGTTTTCTTCATTTAAATGATGCCTTGAGAAGCAGTGATGAGCCGACGACAGAGTCACTGTTTTGTACCCGGTTGCAAGAGCGGGTACAAGTCGTGCAAAGAAAAAGTCTCGTTGTTCGGCGTGCCCAAAGAAGCGGACGTATTTCAACAGTGGCAGCGCAACATTCCAAGAGCAGATACGCCGCTTGAGTCCAACGCAGCTGTCTGCGAGCTTCATTTCGACAAACAGTTTGTATCACGACACTTTGAACATATTATTGACGGGAAAACTGTACGCCTTGAGAGAACGCGACCGGTCCTTCTGCCTGGCGCCGTACTCACGATCTTTCCCAATGTGCCTGCCTACTTATCAAAGCCCGTTCCCAGGAAAAGAAATCCCAAGGAGAGGTTGTGCCCACCGCTTGATCTGCCAGAAAAGCGGCAACGGCTCAGCGAGGTGCTACAGCCACTGCTAGGTGAGGAGCCAGATGAGTCTGCGACAGTGCCTTCTGAGCCTCAAGTTCCTTTCAACCACAAGGACGTTGCCCTGCCGTCAGACAGCTGGGGAAAGCACGTGTTCGGTGGTGTGCCATTGAAGGTCGCGTACAGTGTGTGTTCACCGGGGCCACACATGGGTCTCCTGTGCGCTGAGAAGCTTGTGTTGTTTACTGTGACCGACGATAGTGTGATAGTGTGAGTGTGATGGAATGATTGTAATGTTTCAACCCTTGTCCGGGTCCTGGCATCAAATTTTAGGTGTTTTTGCATCGAGGGGAAATGTAAAAGCCCATTTACTCTCCAAGATTATTTTGGAAGCGGTCGTTTTGGCCGAAAAAGCAGGGCTTAGAGTTGATTATGTCACTTGCGACGGGGCATCCTGGAACCGTGCAATGTGGCATCAGTTTGGCATATCCGGTACGGCTGCAGCTGTCACGCCATCAGTACAGCACCCTGCTGACGATAGTAGACGTCTGTTCTTCCTTTCAGACTTTCCCCATCTAGTTAAATGTGTGAGAAATGGCTTCACAAAAGGGGGCTACAAAACTCCAGCAGGTCACGTTGATGTGCGACCAATCAGAGCTGCCTACCAATTGGACAAGTGTGCAACAACACTTAAGGCAATGCCCAAGATCACACATGTTCACCTGAATCCGAATAATTTCGAAAAGATGAAGGTCAACTATGCTTTTCACCTCTTCAGTGCCGAAGTGCTGCGTGGTCTGTTTTTGTACCGAGAGCAAATTTCTAAGTCATGTTCTTATGTAAGGGAAACAGAAAAGTTCATCACCTTTATGCAGAAATTGATTTCTGTAATGACCTCAAGGGTGCCTACAGCAGCACTGAGAAAAAACTCCGAAGGAGTAAAAGTGCTGCAAAATGCCCTCGATTACATTAATAGGTGGGAAGCCAACACAGGGCCCACAAAGGCAGGCTTTCTGTCACGCAGCACTGCTGAAGGCCTTCGGGTCACGATAAAAGGGACCCTACAGCTTTTTGAATATCTCACTGAACGTGTCGGATACAAGTATTTGCTAACCTCACGTCTGAGCCAAGACCCCATCGAAAAGCTGTTTGGCATTATTCGGCAGTTCTCCGGCTGTAATGACCACCCCACCTCATCCCAGTTCTTAACAGCAGTTAACTGCTTAAGTTTTTATAACTTATGCAAAGCGCTGGACACAGGAAACTGTGCAGGAGGTGCCCTCACGTCCCTTGTCGGAGTGGACGCAGCCGCCAACCATGTGGACACCCTACTTGATGAGGGAAAACTTGATGAGGCTTCGAGTGTCTTTGAGCAATCTGAACTTTCCGATCATGTCTACCCAAAGCAGACAAGTGATGCCAGGTTAACGTATTACCTGGCCGGATATGTGGCCCGGAAAAAGGTGATGGCAACGAAGTGTCGGGAATGTTTTGACCTGCTCTTAACATCCGCTAAAGACGCAGTTGAAGGTCTTTCTTCGTTTACGGATTTCTGCGACCAAGGAGGTCTTCTGTACCTTTTCGTCGAGTTCTTTGCATTTATTGAAGCTTTGGAAGACGTTTTTACGATGTGGTTCAGCTGGAACAATCTTCAGCGAGACAGCATGACTGAAGTTTTGCAGATCATGAAGAATGTTCCCCGCGTTGGGTGTCACACACATCAAGACGAGCTGACAAACAACGTGATCAAGTTTTTTCTTCTGACCAGGCTTCATTTTTTTACTAAGTCCCTCAACAGAGAACGAGCTTCAGCGAGCGAAAGAAGGAAGCACTTGAAACTTAGAAGAACGACTTGAATGTCAGAGACTCTTGTTGGACCTTTAGTGTGCTTGCTCTTGTCCTTTTTTTTACAGTGTGTAATATGTTTGTTCCAAGGGGCGTAGCCAGAAATGTTATCGGGGGGGGGGGGGGGGGTTCGCACCCTTTTTATCTGAAGTGTGGGCCGGGCTGGCCAATGTGTTCGAGTGTCATTTTGTGCTCTGTATGCTATGGCGAAAAATTCGCTGATTGATATGTGGGGTTTAACGTCCGAAAACCACCATATGATTATGAGAGACGCCGTAGTGAAGGGCTCCGGAAATTTCGACCACCTGGGGTTCTTTAACGTGCACCCAAATCTGAAAAATTCACTGATGATCGATACTGCCTAATGCGAATTTTGAGCGCAGCTTCGTGTTTTGAAAGGCCACTTCTGTTTGAAGTTTTGGCTTTCCGCAATCTATCAACTAAGCCATAAATCATAATTTTTGTGAAGAAATACGGCACTCACCACGCCATTATTCTTCTTTCAGCGGATGAGCGAGGTATCCGCTACACATCTGTGAAGTGTTCTGTACCCTTTGTTGAAGGTGCATGTGGCCGAGGACGATGAAGAATTATGGCTGAGCACATTGAGTTGGGTGGGAAGCATTATACCACACACTCGTTGTGCAATTAGCATTGTGTGATCACTGGTTGTTATCTAATGCGACTCCTTGCTCCACACCATGCCTGTATAGAGTCTTTTTCGTGAACGCGTTTCAGGCTTTCGTCTTTTCCTTTTTCTCTGTTTAGCTCTCAAGACTGATTTTTTGTCATCCGATTGTTTTATTGTGAATATATTTTTCTTTTGTGTTTGTTATAAGTCAAAACGGCCAATAAAGAAAACAAAACCCAGCGTGGCTCTGTAGTAGTATACTGGACTGCCACGCAGAGGGCCTGGGTTCAAATCTCATTCCAGCCTCGGTATTATTTTCTCCTTTTCATCTATTTTTTTTTTCATGTCCATCGGTTACATCGCCAACGGCGACACCGCTCAACGCAGGAACGGGCTCCAAAAAATTTCGGATGGTGAGGGGGTTCACGGGCCCGGAGTGCCACACGCTGGCTACGCCCCTGGTTTGTTATAAATTGAAAAAAAAAAAACAGTTCAGACTGCAATTTCGCAATTCATTCGATGTTTCATTGCCTCTCATTTGTGGAGTAAAATATTTTTGCAGCAGAGGCTTGCGTTTAGTGCACAAAAGAAGAACAACCGAATAAACACCTCAAGCAAAAAAAAAGCATGCAAACGAAGGTGCAGCTATAACAAGAGCACATTTTAATCACTCATTCTCGAACGCCGCGTGCTCGGCAAGCACCGTCACCTTCGATTTCGGCACTACAGTCCATGGATCTTTGGATGAACCAGAAGCTTGATAGCGTCTGCGATTAAAATTTGGACTGAAATCGTTGCCGTGTCCACAAGTTATAGAAACCGCGATTAAAAAATAAAAGCGCGAGATCCAAAAGCGATCTGTTTCAACAAGTCACGGCAAAAAAAAAAAAAAAAACATTGCTTCCCGACATTCTTAATTCACACTGGCCCAACAATCATAGCTGGCAAATGGAGATGCAATTACATGTGCACGTAGCAGAATGAAGACAGTGGAATTTAAACGCACGGTGCTAAATAACGGCCGATTAGCCGCGCGACAAGCAGACGACTACACGGCGAGCGGACGTGTAAGCGGGTGTCAGCGCCCCCTAGAGTTCTCTTTTCGATGCATCGCGGAGCGGCCTCAGAGCCGGCGGCGCAGTCTGCACACTTTCCCTATTCTAGACACTGTAACGCAACACCCCACGGAGGAAGGAAAGGTGCAACACCCGGACAAAATGGCAGCAGCGGCTGGATGGATGGATGTGGCTGTAACCCTTTAGATCAGCTGCTGATAATGATAATGATCTCTGTGGTCTTCCCCTTTATACGGGGGGGGGGCACCTATTTGTTCTAACCGGAACAAGAAACAAACAAAAAACAAAAAGGAAAGAAAATTTGTTTATTTAGCGTTTCTAGCAGCAGCAGAAAAAAGTGGCGTTCGACACCTCCCGATGGTGGTGTGCCTGGTACAGATTTTCATGCAGGAGGCACTGGTTTAGCATGTATGGAGGGAAAGAAGCAGTAGGGCAGTAGTTTGAAAGATGGCACATTTTGCTCGATGTGTGCAGTGTTTGTTGTTGTTTACTTACCTGCGAGTGTTGATTTCGTGTGTCTACAGTCGACGAAGCAGCTTTCGATTGTTGTTGCCCTCTGGCTTAGCTTTACGGGAGTGAAAAAGAGTGATGATTCGAAGGCTGCGTGATAACTACGCTACACTACAGCGGCTATATCTAGCCACTGTAGCCATGCAATCGTGTGCAAAATTTTCTTTCAAATTTTGAGAAGGATGACGAAAGTATGTCATCGATTCAAGACAGAGGAAAGGTTCAGTGAGCTTGTACTGACTGGTGGCAGCTGCTACATCTTTGAAGTACTGCGTATTGTGGTCTGACAGAGCGTCTGTGTCGTTGCCCTTTGCTGGTTCCCGTTTAGTGCATCGCATAGGTACGCTGCGTTGGAACTCGCCTTTCACGTGACTGTTGTGTTCCACGAGTTCGTATTTGGTTCTGTTTTGTGAAGGAACTCAAACGCAGTCGTCAGATATGCGAGCGGACTGCGGTCTGACATGATGATGTGGTCTGACATGATGATGTTCGCGCGTTGGTCATGCCGGTGTCAGACGGGAAATTTCGATCGCTATTTGATCCTACAGCGTTATTTGGGTTAATCAGCGACTATTGCTAATCGGGATGATTGAATCTGCTTCAATAATAACAGGACAAAGGGTGGTGCCAAGATTTCTCTAGAAGGCTAGGGGCAGTTTCGTCGAGTAGCCGCGAGGTTGGGAAAGTATTTGTTGTGTTTGAACGATGTTTGCACTTAGGGGAGCAATGTAAGAAAATTTTCAATGGGTTAAAGCCTCTCGAAAATGCAGAACAGAGGATGAAGAAGTGAGACAGGGCCTCATCTCACAACTATATGTAAGTTCTCAGAAAAAGGTACTGCATCATGAGGCTGATGAATAGATAGACTGCACTGAGCTAGTTTTGGCAGCTGCACCTGAGACTTCCGCCCCACAAATCCTGCCTGTTTGATCATTCCATTTTTACTCTTATTGTTGAGTGTTCTTATACCTGTGACTTGCATGTATGCAAAGGACTATAGTTTTTCCGACTAAGCAAGTATCTCTAATACTTCAGACACTTAAGGATGAAAAACTCCTCCCACATTATTTCTCACGCGTCATAGTGTTTGACTAGTAATGTCAAACATGATGAGTTTGACTTTATATTGGAAAAGGGGGATAATATATTACTCGAATTTAAAGGAACACTAAACGTAACTATTACGTCAACGTTTATTGTTGAAATAGCAGTCCTGAAACTTTGTAGTTCTAGTTTTGTGCCAAATAAGTATTTATTTTGAAATAAAATCGCGTTTTAGTAGTCCGCATCTGTTTAGCACACTTCAAATTACCTGTCCGAAGTGGAACGTGTCGCATCACTGTTGCCATGCACAACGTTGCCCAGTTTTACTGTGCGGCCATCAACACTTGTAGCAGCAGAGCGAAAGTACCTTAAGCCACAGCCGCAACAATGGCCATTGAACAGTTTCCTGCCACGGCCTGCGAGGGGGCAGGCATGCTTGGTTCAACTGGGCACCGCTAGATGGCAGGACCTGTGCAGTTTAACCAGCCGAAAATTGAACCTTTGAATCACTCACACCATTCCCTATAGTAACGTCCGGCAGTTCTTTTTTCCACTAATCAAACACAAATAAACAAGCAGCATTTTATTACGTCTCTTGATGCATGAAAGGTTCTTTATTTAGTGCACCTGGTTCGATTACTAGGGACTAATTTTAGGCGGTATTTTTCACGTCATTGGGATCACTTTGCTAATGTCTTATGCATAGTGCAAGTGTTCTCGTGCATTCACCTTAATTTCTCGGTACGTAGGGCACAGCTGTTGATAATATTGTTGTTTTAGATGTTGTCATTCATTGAGCTTTCACGCTGACGTAAATTGTCATTTGACTTTAGTGTCCTTTTAACGTGACTGGTACGTCGCTGGGTTATCAAAGGCAGTAGATTAAGTTTAAAAGTGTAGGATTCCGCTAACATCTACGAAAGTCTAAATGCACAATCTTCTTTGAGTTTTCTTCCCACAGAGGTCTCGCAAGCCATGAACTACAGACCTTGTGCTTAGCAATGGAGAACCATAACAACCATTACAGGTTTGGTAGTCTGTAAAGTAGATTAGCTACAATCTTTAATGATATACTTGATGTGTTAGCTGATAACATATGCTTTATATCTTTATCATGCGTGTTCTCCACCTTTCCGTTGCTGTTTTATTCAGCTGAAATCTTTATGCCGTGCCCTCTTTCATTCATTACAGAGGCCTCAGCCATTCTGCTGGCCAGTGCATGGAAGAGAGCATCAAAGGAGCAGAGTAAACAAATGCTGAAAACAACTTTACATCTTCATATCTTCATGAGCGAGTCTACTGATATTGCCGCACCACAGTTCCTCCCACGGCCTCAATATTATTTTTGTTGAGATGCCAAAATTTGTGCACAATGATCTGGTCTGTGGAATGTAGGCATTCTGCTAGGGACAAGTATGTGCACAAGTATAGGTGCCTTATGGAAAACGTGGACACAGAAGATTGCCGCATCTTCTAGGAACCTTTCCGTATTTGGACGCTTTGTGCCCATGCAACATGTTTTTCCTTGGTTTTGAAGAGCTGTACTAATATAAAGATATTTGTACAGTTCTACGAAGTTGCCAGGCTCAACTACTTTTGTATTTAACAAAATACTGATGACAGGAAAATTGTGTTGGTGTGTAAATCGTGGCACGATTTTGTCAGTACCTGTATTCCATTCATCTTTGCCCTTTCCTCAAACACAAACGAGGTATGTTTCAGACTACATGGTCTACAATCTTGCGGGTTGAATGAACTGGTATAGTACACTTTATGCATCCAAACTGGCCTGTGTGGGCTTGGATTAACACGTGAGTGTTAAATAGCTCATTTCGCAAAAATTTCAGTGATGGTGATGACATGGGCGTCATTGTGAGTGAAAAATGATCTTCCCTGAGACAGAAAACCAGAAATGATTCAAAGAATATAAGTGATAAAATTACCCTTGCCAAAATGAAGATTGGACACAGGCAATCTGTGTAGCACACAGGTATTATACTGCAGAGCCACAATATTTGATAAAACTGCTTTGTAAAAATACTAGATGAATGGATGCATTGAAAGGAGACTCTTTAACACATCATATATTACATGGCAGAGGCGTAGATTTGCACCAGGCATCAAAACATGTGAAATGAGCGAGGAGTAGGTGTGTTAAAAGCCCACTTATTACAGAGTGCTCTGACATATTTAAACATCATCAGCTGTATACTTGGAAACAATGTAAACAGCTGCGCATTGCATTCACGTGTTGCCCTATGAACACATAGTGAGGCCTTTGCTGATTTCCAAAAGGAGTAATTATTACATAGTGGGCACTTAACAAATGTGCTTGCAATAGGAATTCTATAATACTTTGAAACAGTCCATATTATGCACACAGTCATTAGTTTCCCTACGGTACACTTTAGACATCCACCGTGAATTGACGAAGGCCAGCATTTCACAAGGCAATGCGTATGGAGCCTGATTACGCCCTCTCGATCTGCTCTTGAAAGCGAAGTTCAAGCGCGCTCCAATTTTTTTAGGGGGCATACAGGCGTCGACACTGTTATTCCGAATGCCTTGTGCTGTCATATAAGGAACATTAGCCGTACTAAACATTTTAGAATTCACCCCATAAGAGGACTCTATGTGCAGGCATTTATAAAGTGCTTTGATTGCATTTATCACAGATCATGTGTGTTGTGCTTTCCGTTCCAGGATTTAGTTCCATGTTTAGTACCTGTTGTTCACCTTCTGTCATTTGTTGCATAAGATGTTGCTTTGTCTGAAGGTGAAACCCTTCAATGTCTTATACTCGTGGTGTCTGGTGTCCAGCTCCCTGGCATGGCGCTAGCCTTGGCGTCTCCCCTTCACGCAGGAGGATAAAGGAGCCTTATGAGAGCTGGAACACAGATGGCGTCAGCTCGGCGCACAAAACTTTAAAATATGTACGCATGTGAAGTGCAGGCAGATTAGTCTCGCGTCACACTGCGATTTGCACTAAGAATTAAAAAAAGGAACATACATTTTTCATTTGTGGGCATTGCACTGATTATGGGAAAGAAAGACATGGCATAGTCGGTCGAATGGCTAGAGGCTTTTTGCCAAACACACTTGAAAATTTCAATTTGTCCTGCAATTTTTTCCATTTTTCACTGTGGCCATAATCTTGACCCACTGTGCAGTAGTTACACTTTCTATCTATTCTATCTCACCCTGCAACACTAACTCTGACCTGATGAAAATGCATTGTTTTGACTTTTGCAGACTCTTTGCTCCGTCGCCCGGGTCAGCCAGTCAGTTTGGGCCGTCGCAGGATAAGACGCCTGTGGAAGTGTCCCGAGTGTGGCTATGTCACAAAGAACCACGCTCATATGTCAGCACACCAAATAACACACACAGGCGAGCGCCCATTCATCTGTGACTACTGCGGCAAAACCTTCAGTCAGAAGTCCCACGTGGTCGGGCACATTCGCACCCACACCGGTGAGAGACCTTACCAGTGCCACCTCTGTCCCTGGGATTCTGCATGGAAAAGTGAGCTTACACGCCACTTGAAGAACATTCACAAGTGCAGCCAACACTCACCTCAGGGTGCACACGTGTGAATCGCAAAGAAAAAGACTGAAGAGACGTCTTGTTCTGTGGCTTCCAGTGCATTGCCAAAAGTGCTAAGGTGAAGACTACATCGTTCATGCCTCGGGGAAACCTACAACTGTGCTGCTTGAAAGACATAAAAGACGCGCGTAACTCCAGGACACATGCCAGCAATATGCAAAACTTAGTGGTTGTGTTGATAAATGTTTAAGACTCGCTTCTGTAGGTGTGCATTGGACTGTGTTTGTGGCATGTGCAAATGATTATGTGCTCTAATTTGTGTCTTTGTGCATACGGCAAAAGTGCATTGCATTAAGTGATTTCTGAAATACTGTTTTGTTAACGCTTAGGATTCAGTCATTACTGCAGCATTAGAATAAGTCACTTGATGATTTTTTTGCTTATGCCTGTCATTCTTAACAGAGGTGTGCTTTGTGTCATGGTGTAACGATAACGCTCATCTCGAGTGTCTATATTTCTATAATTCTTTAGTTGTAGTAGAAAGATTACTCATGATTTCCCAACAAGTGCACACATGTTCCTACTTTCTTCTTGTAAGCTGTGTTGCTTTCAGGATGTTTTCATGTCTCATGGCAGCTCCTGTCCATTTTTCGGAAAGAATGCTCCTTGAACTTATTATTACTTCAGGCAAATGCCAACAAACTTTTTGTTAACCAGGGCCAAAGAGGATGCATTTAATGATGTGATAATTTTTTCGAACCATTTGCTATATTCCATGTCGCACACATGCTGCCTCTATGTTCGATTTAAAGCACCACCTGGTGTTGTGTTCAGGCAAGAAAGCGTGCACATTTTTCCTGAGCCTGGCGAAGTTGCTATTATTCCAGAATAAGCCATCTTTAGGTGTTGTTTATTTGGAGGTCGTTAAAATTGACTGTGCTTCTGCGTTAGTAAAATATTGCCCTTGACTTTTCCTAAAGTATCTTCATCATACATTTTAATGTGGAGCACATCAGTTCATCATAATGGAACCTAGTTCACTTAGTTCATCATAGTAGAACCCATTTGATTATGACACTTTGCTCCCTTCTTGTTTTCTTGCCTTTTTTTTTTCATATGAGTGCTTTCTCATTCATCGCATCAATTCTGCCCCGTTTTTTTTTCTTAAAGGAAACTGCACATCACCACATCCTTTCGACTAGTTAAATAAGTGTAGGTGTAATAGCTCATCCCAAACAATGCGTCAAGTGCCCGAGTGGGAGTGGACATAGAGAATTACTCTCAAGTTTAACCTTCTGGTTGATATTTATGTTTCAGAATATTCTCTATTGTAGAACATTTAGAAGTGAAGCAAGTTCGATGTCGTAGTCAAGGTTTTTTTTTTGCTAACTGGCTTTTTTGTTTTATTAGTGTTGAAAAATTGACTTTGAGGAACTGTGGATTTTTTGAGGTGTGGCAGTTCTGAATTAAAGAGTTAACAATGTGAGAGTTTCGGTCAGTGGTTTTCGTCCCTCAGTTCTGGCCAGGGTGCATACAGGCCCTTGATATCCTTGAAAGACCTTGCATTTGAAAAGTGTGTTTTCAAGGCTCTTGAAATCCCTGTAAATTATTCCCGTTCTTTAATGTCCTTGAATTTCCCAAACAATGCTTTCGCAATCGGCACTGCAGCCTTCTTAATGTGATAGGCGCCGTTTACCTGACAAACTCCCCATTTTAGAAACAGTAATTTGGTGTGAGTGCATGTGGTTTCATTTTGCTAAGCTGCACAGGGGGAAAAAAAAGTTACACGGGGTCAAACCACGAACGAATGAATGAGAGACACGTATTGCTTGTCGGTGCTGGCTTTTCCCTTTTTCCCAAAACGTGAAGCTAAAGTAAATAATGCAGACTAGACATGTTTGTTATAATTGTCATATCCATGTATTTAATTTAATGTAGTAAAATTAGTCTTTTTTGGAAACTTTAGAGTATAAAGGAATTGCAACCTTGTGTGTCGCTTTGAGTCCTTGAAACACCTGTCGCAGTTTCTGGAACGTTTTGAATATTCGCTTTGGAAACCTTTGCAACCCTTGGTTCTGCTGCAGCAGTGTTTCTTTTTGGTGGTCTTTTCGAAAGCATGATATGCTATTTCATGCAAAGGGAAATGCCTTTTTTTTATTGCCTCTAGCAAACCAGGGAGGCAAATACGCAAACAAAAAATGCTAGACTGGTTTTGTCAAATTTGTTGAGGTCTGTGAATGATTGATTAAACCATTAATAGATGTAGTATGCATTTTTCTAGCTTCTTCTTTGGAAATAGGCCTAAATGCATTTCTAAGGCGTAGTTCATTGTGTATTGCTGTAAGTAAATGGGTGAGTAGAAAATTAGTGGCAGCAAGACACAGTGTTGTAATATAAAATGAAGCGTTGGAATAGTGTTGCATTTGAATTATTATCCTTCATAATTCACTGCAAATTGTTCACTTTCCAGTGTATCGGAAGTGCTCAGATGTTTCTCTCTTTGTTGAATGAATGTACTGTAACGATTTCTGTTTGATTTCGCTACTGCCGCTTAATCACTTCACAACATGGGCTCCAGAAAAAACCACATCATAGTCCTTTTTCGTTCTAAAATCACTAGCAAAGAAAATCATACCTGGCTAATATACACAAGGCAGGTGCAAGCTTGGAGATCTCTTGCAATTATTCAATAAATGCAGACTAAATTATCAAAGCATATTTGCCTAAATTAAAGGCCACTGGACAGGCACATATCAGTTGCAGATGAGGGCCTCATCTCATGGCAGTCGCTTAGTAGCTTGGACATGAGCTCTCTGTAAGTGGCCATTGAGAAACCTCGCATAAATGACAGTCTGTCAACATCTTCTGTGGCTGCCGTAATAATAGTGAACAAAGATACAATGTTAAAGGGACACTAAAGTAAAAAAACAATTGAAGCTCAATGTATGGCAACTTACAAAACGACAGTATTGTGAACAGCAGTGCCCTACTTACCAGATATTCAAATGAATATAGAGTATACATGCTCTACGATTGAATATTTGCAAAATGATCCTGATTACGTCAGAGGTACCACCTACAATTTATCACTCGCTGCACTAAGTAAAGAACCTTCAGAGCATCAAGGAAATAATAAAATGCTGCTTGTTCATGTCTGTTTTATTCTTGAAAAATGAACTGCCGGAGGTTACTATGAGAAATAACGCGAGCGGTTCGAAAGTTCAATTTTCGCCTACTTAAACTAGATGAATTTTGCCATCTAGTGGGGCCTAGTTGAATCAATCTTGTCTGCCACCTCGCAAGCCATGGCAGGAAAGTGTTCAATGTTCGTTGTTGCTGCTGTGGCTTTGGCAACAAAAGTAACACTACAAGGTTTCTGGACCGCTATTTCAACAATCAAGGTTGACTTAATAGTTGCCTTTAGTGTCCTTTTAATCATGTAATAATAATTTATGGGGTGTAACATCCTAAAACCAAGGTTTGAGAGACGCCTTAGTGGAGGGCTCTGGAAATTTCGTCCACCTAGGGGTTCTTTAATGTGCACCTAAACACATGGGCCTCAGGCATATCTGCCTTCATCGAAAATGGAGTCGTCGGTGCCACAATTTGATACAATGTTAATCGTATTGACTCCTTGAAGGCAAATAATTGTGATACGCTTGTTTAGCCATATATCAGGAAGTTCTGGTGCATTCAACTTGTTTTTGGTCACATATGAACTTTAATGCGGGTTGTAAGAGTTGATCATTTTCTCACTTTGCACTCTTGCTGACCTTTGAAACCAGTGTAAAGTAATTTTACTAGCTAGGCTCTTTATTTTTTTCTTCAATCACAACTGTGTTGTTTATTACAGATTTATCATTTTGGATTGCGCAGGCTTTGCTGCTATTCTTCATCACCCTGACCAGCCAGCTCGTCTGAGATCTTCCACAAAAGAGCATGTGTTCATATGTTATGTGTGTGGCTATACTTCAAAGCACAAATCGGTCATACGGAGACACCATATGATACATACAGGCGAGCGTCCGTTCAAATGCGAGTACTGCGGAAAAACCTTCAATAAGAAGTTCAACTTAAGCACGCATATTCGCATCCACACTGGCGAAAGACCTTACCAGTGCCACCTGTGCCCCTGGAATTCTGCATGGAAGAAAGAGCTTATGCGCCACTTGGAAACTCACAAGCAGAGAAAACATTCGCCTGAGGGTGCACATATGTGAACTGTGAAGGAAGAGGCTAAGGAGGCACGTGGTGTGTGCGTCTCATGCTCTAGGTTCAAGTGCTGTGCCAGAAGTACCAAGGTCGGCAATACTTTGTCCATGCCGCAGTGAAGTTTGCAATTATGTGCACCAAACTTTTTGGATGTTGTGATAAATGTTGAGGACTTTCTCCATTAGGTACACATTAGACAGAGTGTGCGGAACGTGGAAGTGATATGTGCTCTTATTCGTGTATTTATTCATCCTGTGATGTTGCAATGCATCCCGAATAGGTGAAGGAGCTGTTTGTTGATCTTTAGGAATGAATCATTACTGTGGTTTGATAAAAAGGCACGGCGTTTCTTGCAAAAGTGAACGCCGATTGTTTTTCACTGATATTTGTTTGTGCAATGGCCCAGCCTTAATGTTAATCTCAAAACAGAAGCGCTCTGTAGTTCTGCAGTTCCTGACTTGTAGCAGTGAGATCTCCTTAATGAGCAAGCATGTGCTTTTGCGAACTTTCTTCTGCTCAGCTGAGCAGCTTCCAGGCTGTCTTTGTGTGTAATGCCAGGCTTATCTCCATTTCTTGGACTTACCATTGGTATAACTACAACTAATGTCCTTTTCTTAAATTGAGCCAGAAATGAAGTATTTCATTGTGTGTCATTTGTTGAGTACCAGTTGCTATATTGCATGTCCCACACATGCTGTCTCTTTGCTGGGTTTCAGGCATCTCCTGGTCAAGTGTAAGAAGTGTGGGCATTTTTCACGTGCCTTGCCATATTACACCTATTGGATGCTCAGCCAGCTTTGAGCATCGTTTTTTCTTGGGAGGTTATTTAGATTTGATCTGGTCTTTTGTTAGTAAAGCTCTTTCTTTAATGCTTCTTGACCTATCTTCATAACATTAGTATTTATGTGTTGATGGAGGTACTCCTTAGTTCATTATAGAATGCTGTGGGCAGAACTCAGTGGAACCCATTTCTATGTGACACTTGGCTCCCTTCTTATTTTCTTGCTGCTCCCATATATGTGCGCTTTCTCATTCACCATTGTAATTCTGCTCCGTTTTTCTACTTGGAGAGATGCACATATTCACACACACTTTTGACTGGTTGATAAGAAGCGTCAATTGTGGTGTGTTTTAGTTTTGTGGTTGCCAGTTTCGGTTTCTTGTAAAGCATTTCGCCCTCGGGGGGCGCTACGCTGTGTATATATGCACGGCATTGTATATAGTAAAACAGAGCCTGCTTGGCTACTGGCTGCTGCGTACCTCGTGTCGGCCGGCGCTTCAGCGCCGTGCCCTGTGTTCTCCGTGTGGCACGTCCGCAGCACAGTACTACATCAATGTAATAGCCCATCCTGAAAGCGAACAATGCATCATGTGCCATAGCATAGATAGATATAGCAAATTACTCCCAGTGCTGCCTTCCTGGCATTTCAGAATGTCTATCGTTGCAGAACCTTTGGTAATGCTGCAAATTCCATGCCGCAGACAGTGTGCATAATGCATTGGTTTTCCTTTCTTGTTTGTGGAATAGCACTGTCTTCTTAAGGTGGTGTGCTCAGAAGCTGTAACAACCTATTCCCAGAAAATGGAAATGCAATGTTAGTATTGCTTAATGCACTAACCAACCAAATGGCGAAAGAAACGAAGGAAAAATGCAAGGCTTCTTTTCTCAGTTATGTCATGCTGTTTGAGTGATAGGTCGAATCATTAATAGAAGCATACTGTGCTCTATTAATTTTCTCTTAGACAAAAGTTTTGAATTAATGCATTTTAAAACTTCATTTGTTGTGTAGTGTGGGAAACACAGAATTGAAAACTGGTTGCGACGAGACACAGTGTTGTGATACCGGACAACGCGGCAGACATGAGGTTGCCTCTTTTTCCGTTGTGTAATGTTTGAGTCGCAGTAAGGTGGACAGGTGGGCGAGTTGAATTCGATGCATGTTGTAAAGAAAATCAGTGCAAATAAGACTGAGCACAAGTAGAGAAGGATGCACTATGAGCGCTGTCTAATGACTGAAGTTTTTTGGAACAAAAATTTAGTTCCCGTATGCATTCCATTTTCGTTTCAATAAACCAGTAGTTAGACAGCACTCATTCTTTGTCCTTCTCTTTTTGTGCTCCTTCTTGTTTGTACAAATTTTTCACGTGTGTTTGAATCATTGTGCTTCATTCTTCACTGCGAATTCACTTTCCGCTGCGTCCGAAGTGCTCCGGTATTTCAGTCGTTGCTGGATGTATGTGCGATAATGATTTCTGCTTGATTTCCCAGTTGTACATTAACTGCTTCCCAATGTGAGCTCCAGTGTTAGCAAAGAATTCGTATCAAGACACAAAATCAACAGTATTCTTTTGCTCTAACATTGCAAACAGAGAAACAAGTGCGTGTGTTGGTGCATGTGCAGTGCTAAAATTATTCACGAGGAAAGTGCTAGCTTTGTGGTCTGGCAGATTACTCGGGAAACATCGCCCACATTTTAGCATGTTAGGGTAAAAGTGCTCGTTTTGCAGAAATTCCAGCGTCGGCGTCGGTGGTTAAGAGCGAAGCATCATCATAATTTTCTGTGAATGAAAAATTGAGAAATATGCAAATAAAATTAATAACAAAAAATTCTGCCTCCGTGTGAGGATCGAACCTGAGTCATTTGTGTGGCAAGTAGGTACTCTACCACAAAGCCACACATCTGTTTGGAAATACAGTGAAAATAACATCCTCTGCTTGAAGATGCATTGAAAATAACTTTCATGGTTTAAAAACTCAAGCGTTCTGTATAGTGGCTTCACAATGCAAACATGTAATATCGCAGTAGTAATGTGTGGTACAAGCGTACATTGCGATCAGACGTCAGAACATGTGATTATTATCACTTCGTGGTTTAAGGTTGGCCACCCACTACGAAACACAAACACTTTACTGTGCCTTTTCCCTGGAGGCCACATAGTGGGTGCGTAGAAAGTTCGAAAAGATTTTATGCGCAGAATTGCCCGTGGTTTAACGCATGCTACCCTTTAAAGAGAAAGCAGTCGTATGTGAAAGCTTCATCGACACAAGCCACTTTGAACTCAGTACGCTCTATTGAGACAGAATATGGCTATCGTGTATATCTCTCATCTCTTAAAGGCAGAGTTTAAGGATCCTCCAATTTTTCACTGGGTAATTCCTGAATGCCACAAAACAGCCATGAATCTGCAGCATATGAGCGCCTCATCTCATCCCTGCACCTTAATGGCTTGTATTCTCATGCCAATTCTCATTTGCCATTGTCAGCTTTTTCTGAGTGTCTGTTGAAAAACCCGGCATAAAAGTGAAACTTGGGCAACTTTCCATGTGACTGCCCAAACAAAATCATGCATAGATTCAATGTTAATCCTACTGAATACTACAGAACTAACCTCATCGATGAAAAGGATTATGCTACGCTTGTTTGGTCATATAGAAATTTGGATGTACCCCCAGCATTCCTTCTCAAGTAACTGCAACACAGGTTATCAGAGTTTTTTTTTTTTTTCAGGCCATTTTGTGAATATTTTTGTCGTAATTCTACCTTTCCTCACCTTTAACTGTCACCATCCTGCGACCCCAGTGTAGAGTAGTCGTACTAGCTAGCCTTCCTTCGGTAATAGTATTGCCGTTCTTTAAAAATTTGCCATTTTGCATAACGCAGACTTTGCTACTGTATGCCGTCGCCCTGACTGGTCACCTCATCTGGGATCTCCCACAAAAGAGCACGTGTTCAAGTGTCAAGTGTGCAGCTATACTGCGAGTAACAGATATGCTCAACAGAGACACCAAATTATTCATAGAAGCGAGCGCCCATTCAAGTGCAACTCCTGCGGCAAAGCCTTCAATTAGAAGTTCAATTTGGTCTCAAACATTCGCGTTCACACTGGCGAGAGACCTTACCAGTGCCACCTCTGTCCCTGGAATTCTGCATGGAGTTGTGAGCTGAGGCGCCACTTGGAGGCTCATATAAGGTCAGGCAACATTCACGTAAGAGCGCACCTATGTGAACTGTAAAAGAAAAGGCTGAGAAAGCCCTAGGTGTGTGCTTCTCATTCTGTGGCTTTACAAGTGTGGCGCGAGAAGTACTAAGAGTGGGGCTACTTAGTCCATGCCCCAGTGGAATAGGCAACTGGGCTGCTTCAGTGGCATGAAGTGTATGCATGACTGGAACATTTACAGGCAGTACACAAAACCTATCGGATGTCATGGTGAATACTGAAGACAAGCTCCTTTGGTTATACATTGTGGTGAAGGTGTGGCATGACATTTATTTAAGTACTCCTGTTCATGTGTTTGTGAATACTGTAAAGTTCTATATTGCATCAAGTAATTTGTGAAGAACTGGTTTGTTTATGCTCAGGACGAGTGAGTAATTACTATAATTTGTAAAAATCCACTTGATGTGCTTTTTTGCAAAAGCCAGTGCCTGTCATATTATGTGTGTTGTATGTGATGGAGTAATGACAATGTTTATTTTAAGACTAAAACCTTTATGAGGAAGAGTTTTATTCAAGACGTGCTTGAGCTGGGACACACTGATGACGATATCTACAGATGAGAAAATTATACAAATGATGACGACATGTCCAATTGATAAAGAAGAGTCGGTGACTGCTCTCACATTAATTCCCCGTCATGCTGGAAGCAGCCTCCTGGCCATGCGAGAGACAATATTAGTAATTGCGTCGGGTATACAGTTTCAGTCGAGAAACGTGCACAATTTCTGTCCCTCGGCAACGGTGGTCATGAAAGCGTTAAGTGGTAAGATACGGCAATTAACGGGGGACGTTTGTTCAATCAACGTATAAGGTCCTATAAAACGACTGAGGAATTTTTCACATAAGCCAGGCACACGCACGGGAATCCAGAGAAGAACTTCGTCTCCCGGGGAAAAGGTGACAGCACAGTGAGTTGAGTTGTAGCGAGACGTGCGAGCTTCCAGAGAGATGCCGGTGTTGATTCAGGCCATATGACAGCAGTGCTCGAGGCAAGACAAAAATTGTGCGGATAAAGGGCCTGCTGAGGTAGCAGGAGCTGAAGGGAAGGAGACGTCCAGAGTTACACTTGGAGAGCGGCCATGGACCAGAAAATAGGGAGAAAAGCCGGTGGTGGGTTGCGTAGCCGTATTGTAGGCGAACGTTACGAATGGCGTTCCAGTTCGTGTTGTCAGGATTAACGTACATGGCAATCATGTCTTAGAGGTACGATGAAAGCGTTCCATCAACCATTTGTTTGTGGATGATAAGTAGAAGTTGTCTTGTGGATGGTGTTGGCAGCGCGTAGAACTTCAACAACAATAGAGGAAAGAAAGACCTTGCCGCGGTCGCTAAGCAGAACACGTGGAGCTCCATGGCGTAAAATTATGTTACGCAGAAAAAAATTGGTTACTTCAGTGGCTGTACCAGCGTGCAGTGAGGCTGTTTCCGCGTAACGAGTGAGGTGGTGAACAGCCGTTACAATCCAACGATTTCCATTGGAGGTCACCGGAAGGGGGCCGTACAAGTCTATCCCGACGACTTCGAATGGCAAAGTGGAACAAGGAAGAGGTTGGAAAAAGCCAGAAGGAGCAGTAGTGGGTTGTTTCCACCGTTTACATAAGGCACAAGTAGAAACATATTTGACAATGGCGGATGAGAGGCCAGGCCAGGTGTAACGACTGCATATTTTTTCGTATGTTTTGTGATAGCCGAGTTGCCCAGCAGCAGGATCATCGTGGAATGTCTCAAGAACCTAACGTTGTAGACAATGCGGTATAACGGGGACCCATTAGTTTTCTTCAATGTTGTAAATACGGCGATGTAAAACACTATCGAGAAGCTTGAATTGTTTCAGTTGTCAGCGAAGTCGGGCGTTCGGAGGAGTGAATGTGCCTTCTAAGCGTGCTATCCTGGAGTGGCAGTATGGGTCAACGCGTTGATGCGACACAAGGGTAGAAGGACGGCCAGATCCTAGCCAACTGAGACCTGCGATGGGTAATGCTGCGGTGGAAATTGGTGATGCTGGGCAATTACAGTTGGGTAGAGGGCAGCGAGAGAGAGCATCGGCATCTTCGGGCTTCTTACTATACCTGTAAACGACATCAAAGTTGTGCTCTTGTAAACGAAGCACCCAGCGGCCAAAACAGCACGATAAGTTCTTTAGTGGCGAAAGCCAGCACAATGCATTGTGGTCGGTGACGACTGTGAAGTGGCGGCCGTGGTAGTATGGACGAAATTTTTGTACTGCCTATTCAACAGCAAGGCACTTTTGTTTTGTTATTGTGTAATTTTTCTCGGCAGCAGTCAAAGCACGGCTGGCGTAAGCGATGGCACGTTGACAGTAGAACACGCTGCAGTAGAACGGCATCGAGACCATGACCGTGCACTGGCGTCAGTGTGAAGAATGGTGGGTGCACCTATATCTAAGTGACATAGTACTGGGTTGTATGTCAGGGCTTGCTTCAACTCTAGGAAAGCCTTTTCACAGTCTTCGGACCAGACGAATGCCATGTTACTCTGGAGCAGTCGATGGAGCGGAGAGGCAAGCCTTGCGAAATCGCGTATGAAGCGCTGAAAGTAGGATGCCAAGCCGAGAAAACTGCGCAGGTCTTTTTGACGCAACGGACGTGGAAACTCGAGGACAGCGGCAAGCTTTTCAGGATCTGGTCGAGTACCGTCTTTGCTGACTAAGTGCCCTAGAACCTTGATTGTCTTGCTTGCGAAGATCTAGTTTTTCGTATTCAGATGTAAACCAGCTTTTGCAAGGCAACCTAGGACTTCTTCAAGACGTTGCAGATGTTGCGAAAAAGTAGACGAAAACGCTATGATGTCGTCGAGGTAGTATAAGCAGGTTTTACACTTCAGGCCACGCAGTACGCTATCGATCATACGTTCGAAGGTAGCAGGCGCGTTAGAAAGTTCGACAGGCATTACGTTAAATTCATATAGCCCATCTGGTGTGGTAAAAGCGGTCTTCTCTTTGTCAGATTCGGACACTGGTATTTGCCAGTAACCCGATCGCAGGTCAAGGCTGAAAAAATACTTCACGCCATGCAGCGAATCTAGTGCACAATCGATTGGTGGGAGAGGGTAAACATCTTTCCGCATAATTTTGTTCACTGCTGGGTAATCAATGCAAAAACGTACTGTTCCGTCTTTCTTTTGCACCAAAACAACTGGTGAAGAAAATAGACTCGAGGAAGGACGTATGATATTCCGTCGAAGCATATGTCTGAGACGTTTTCCTCGATTATCTTCCTTTCTGCAAGAGACATGTGGCATGGGCGCCGGTGAATAATTCGGGAGACATCAGTCTGAATACGGTTAGTCGCGGAAGTTGTCACACCAGGAAAAGCAGAATGAACGTCAAACAAATAAAGATGTCTGTTCAATAAATTCGGCAATTCTTGACTCTGGGCTGCTGTCAGATCAAGGCTTATCGTCACCGATAGAGGAGTGGGAGAGTTGAGTGGCGGTGTGCTTGGCTCTGGTAGGTCTTCTTGACTTGGAAGGACAACAATTGCAACAAGATGCAGGTCAATAGCGCATGTGACTGTTGATCCACAAGGCAACAATAAGGGTTCGGGGGTCTATTTTAGTGCAGTAATAACACAGTAATTATTTGATTAAGTAATTATTTGAATTAAGATTTAATACAGAAATTATTTGAGACGAGCTCGAGCTGGCACACACTGATGATGATATCTACAGATGAGAAAATTATACAAATGATGATGACACGTCCAATCGATAAAGAAGAGTCGGTAACTGCACTCACATCCTCTGTATTTTTCCAGTGACTCTAATTCTCACAGCCACAACTGTAGGCGATACCCGAGTCGGGCCGGGAACACGGTGGTGTTGCGGCAGTTCTTGGGCCCTCTGGACTGAATTTTGTTGGTTTCGGAGATCGGGGGCTGCGAGTGCCTCTTCCCAGTCAGACTTTTTTTTTTTTTGCATGGTGATGTCGAGGACATATACAGTGGTTGGTTGCCAAGCTGTGCTAATCAATAACCACCATTTATGTACTCTACAATTATAAGTGCTTTTTTATGCTGCTCAATATTCTGACAATCATGAGATAAAAACAAGTTCACAATTAATTTAATCCATGAAGGGTAATACATTGTTTGTCATGTAAAGAGGAAACATCCGAACAAAATAAGAAGGACGAATTTCTTCAGTTACGGCACACTCTTTGATAGGTGCGTTGAGCTCTTTGATAGGTGTGTTGAACAAACTGAAATTGTTAAATCTTTCCTTTTCATTTCTTTGAAGGCAGATGCACTAAAGCATGCTTGAAAGGCACAGTTCTTGTTGTAGTACAAAAAATGCTGCACGAGGAACTTTGAGGAATAGCGAAATTCATAAAGTTTGTGTATTTACGAAATGTAAGAGGTGTCCAACTGATTGAAACTACCTTAAATTCATGACCTGTCTTACTTATGTGAGCAACCCACATTAGACGAACATCGTGCCTGCAGTGCAGCAGCACCTCGAGATTGTATAGCACCATGCTACCTACACATGGCACTCACACTCATAGGCATAGCTTCAGATTTGTAACAAAAAGAAAAGTCCGCTGCCCGGGTTCACCCAAGGGTGAGTTTAGACCTTTTATATATGCTCCCGTCGTATTTATTTCAGCATACTGTTGGCCCTCAGGCCGGTACAGTGGTGGGTTATGGTTGTTGTACCTTACAAAACCATACCATACTGTACTAAACAACATTTCAAGAAAATAAAGTATGATATAGTAAATTCAATATTCAAAAAGTACAATACAGCAAAACAAAATACAAAACAATACAGTATAATACAACACACCTGTGCAGCTATTTGCTGGTCTCCTATGACGTTAACATAGCAAGAGTGGGAACATAGTGAAATTCACATAGCAAAGTGAACGTCTCGATCACTTGCCTCAGACTGAGCAACATATTATGTGCCCCTTTTAAAAGTTTTTCAAAGAGGTAAATTGAAACGTTGGTGAACAAATAGCTTTTGGGAAACTGTGAATTTTCATATATATTAAGGCATTGCTGAGCTACCTCAAATGCGTACTCATCACTTCTTCTCAGAATTTCTACTCTATGTGGCATTAAGTAGTGATCTGTATTAATAGTTGAACCCCTTTATAAAAGGAATGCTTGGGGCAGCAGTTCTTGTCTTGTCTTGTCTTTTATATGAGATGTCTCTTATAAGCAGGGTACCTCGTGTGCATTTTCTTATGAACCCTTATTTTACTGTAGGCACACTGGTGTCTGTTATGTCCATTTGTCTTTTATATCAGTGTCTCTTATAAAGGGGTTCGACTGTATATTCAATTTACTTTTTGACAAGAGGAAAAATAATCTTAGCTTGACCAGTTTTTGATGATCTGCTAGAGTGGGAAGTCCGAGAAGACATACCATTTCTGTTACCAATTCTTTCGAGGAGTATGTTGACAAGATGAAACCGAGTGGCTCTCCTGTGTACTCTGACAAGGATATCCCAACTTCTGAGTGCTCTCATATGTTATTCACATAGTGCAGAGTATTTAGTTTGCCACCCATTTGACTGACTATTTGCCGTATTAGTGTATGCTATAGGGAGGTTAAGCAGCGCAATGTTAAGGATGCAACCACGAGAGAACCCAGACTTAGGCGGCTAGATAGAATGATAGTCAGAGGCAGTCAAGTGCCTCCAGCTCAGAATGAAATGCTTCACATTTAAAATAGCAAAGAGCTAACCAATAACAACAAAACCAAACAGTGACGGGCTTTGCTGGAGCATGGTGAGACGATGGCCTCACTCGGTGGCTGTGCACAAGTCTATCGCGTCTTGCGTGACTGTGTTGAAGAGGTGTGCGACCCGTAATGCAGGTTTCCTAACTGTTGTAAAGGTTACACTATGCTCATTGTCTTCGAAAAACGTAATTAAAAACGAAACCAAAAAACTGCTGTAGCCGCACACTTGGCTATGCTATGTTGCTATGTATTACTGTTTGTCCTCTTTGCCCTCACTCCTCTTTCCCTCTCCCTTATTCTGCTTTCATGGTTGCGCTATGCCATCTCATATTTGCATCCATTTTACTCTCACCTTTCTTTGTGGTATGCTTCCACACGCACAGTTTTAAGTGGGTGTCGGCAGAGCTGTGCTGTTGGAAATCTAAAATAACTGTTGACTTTTTAAAAAAAATTACAGTTTGACTAACACAGAAGTGCTTTACATGAATAAGGGTGGGGGTACAGGAGATCAGGGCATGTCAGGAAGTTAAGTCGTCAAAAAGTTTTGAAAAGTGAACGGGTATTCCCCATTTGCTGTTAAAATCCACCTCTATCGAACCTCCATCGTTATCAGCAGCAGCAAGGATAAATTTTGTAGCATAGAGGAAGTTACCCTTCCTTCATGAAGGAAGCTCTCAGGATGAAATTGGGATTATTTTTTAAAACATGCTTTGGGTATTAGACACACTTTTCACAACTTTATTACATTAAACTTCTGAAGACCCACCCCCTAGCTTTCTCCTCTGTACGCCCCACCAAACAAAGCGCTTCTGATGTTGGTCAAGCTATTTATTGTGGGAAAAACAAAAAGTGCTTCTTGCAGTCTAGGTTTAACCTGAGTTGACAGCTACCAAGTTGAGTTCCAAACGATTCTCGCAACCGCTCGAAATTCAGCGCAGCTATGCTAATAGACGTGGAAGTGCAGCACAGCCACGACTAGCGAGGGATAAGAGAAAAGCAAGCGAGGGTAAAATGGATGTAAATATAGAGGGGGATGTTGTAAAGCATAGCATAGCCATGAATACTAGAGCAAAGGGAGGGGTAAAACAAGTGAGGAGGAGAGGGTAAAGCAGGGGAGAAAGGAAAGTAGCAAGATGGCAAGTTGGGCCAGTTGGATTACGTTCATAATTGAAAATTTCTTTGAAGTGCACTAAAAAACACACAGACAGAAGAGGCTGACAAGGACAAGGAAAGTGTGGGTGAGTTGTCACATGAAAGTGATGAGGGAAAGGAAGAGGGGAAGCATAGAATTGTAGTCGTGTATATTACAGTATAGGGGTGAGAAAAAGAACCGAAGGCAAAGAGAAGGATAGAGGGAGGGTAATATATATGTATATATATATGTGTGTGTGTGTGTGTGTGTGCGTGTGCGTGTGTGTTTGTGGCAATGCCTTGTTTCCGCTGAGCTTGACCCATGTGTTCCGAGTTCGGAGAGGCCTTCGGCCAGGCTGGAATTGAAGCTTAAACACTCTGCTGTTGAAAATAAAATGCTACATGTATGAAGCGTGTAATTCGCCCAAATTTTCATCCTACGCTCTTGTCTGAACTGTGGGAGGATTGAAGCTGTAACACTGTATACGATGGCACCAAACGTTAACATCAGCTTTTTTTCTTCCTGGAAGGAAAAATAAAAGCATATTGCTGCCAGTAATGACCTCACGATAGCAATATATGGAATATTACCAATGAATACCTGTTTTATAGACTAATGAAAAATGTTATCATAGATCCTTTCCTTGGCAATTTCCTGCTTAAAAGTTCGATAGATCTCTAGTGCGGACTTCTTAATCATGCCCATTCTCCACATGTCAGTCTCCGTTTCCTTCACTTTCTTCTTAACCGATAGTTCTTTTTGGTTTGGCCACCTGCTGTTTTCTAAGTATTTACCAGTCAATTTTCTGGTTCGCTTCCTCCATTTTGTATCGACATTCTTCCTGTACAGGTAGCTGAAAACCTTCCTAGCCCAACGCTCCTCCCCCATTTCTCTCAATCGCTTCTCAAATTTTATCTTGCTGCTAGCTTCCCTGCCCTCAAATGATGTCCATACCATATAACCTTGTACTCCTTGATTGGGTGTATTCCCGTGAGCTCCTAAAGCAAGCCTACCTATTCCACGTTGCTTAATTTCTAATCTTACTTGAACTTCTGATCTCATGCACAAGACCGCATTGCCGAACGTCAGCCCAGAAACAATGACCCCTTTCCATATTGCTCTCACAACATCATACCTATTGTAATTTCACAATGCCCTATTTTTCATCACTGCTGCATTCCTGTTACCTTTAGTCGTCACGTATGTATATATTTCGTGTTCCTTCAGGTACTCGGTTCCATTGCTTATCCATACGGCCAGATATTTGTATTTATCTGTTGTCTCTAGCGTGACCTCTTGTATTCTAAGCTCACTACCTTCGTTGTCATTGAAAATCATGACTGCTGATTTTTCCTTACTGAATCTAAAATCTAACCTATCTCCCTCATTACCGCAGATGTCCATCAATCTCTGCAAATCTTCCTTGTTGTTGGCCGTTAGTACCATATCATCTCTGTACATTATTGCTGGTAGTGCCTGATCAATAAGTTTTCCTTGTTTGACTAAAGAGAGGTTGAAGCCCAGTCCACTTCCCTCTAATTTGGCTTTTAATCCTTCTAGGTACATCATGAATAATAAGGGTGACAGGGGACACCCCTGCCGAAGCCCCCGTTTTACCTCTGCAGGCTTGGATACCTGTTTTTCCCACTTTATAACTACCTTGTTATCTTTATAGATATCCTTTAAAAGATTAGTGACTACATGTTCCACGCCTAGTGTGTCCAGTATTCTCCACAATTCCTCTTGAACCACGCAATCGTACGCTCCCTTGATATCCAAAAATGCTAGCCACAGGGACCTGTGCTCCTTTTCTGCTATTTCGATGCACTGCGTCAGTGAGAACATATTGTTTTCTAACCTCCTGTGTTTCCGAAACCCATTCTCCAGTTCCCCCAGCACCCCCTCATCCTCTATCCATGCCTGCAGTCTTTCCCTTATAATCTGCATTGCCAGCCTGTAGACCACTTATGTCACTGTTATAGGACGGTAGTTGCTTATGTCAGCTTTGTCCCCCTTTCTTTTATAGATCATGGTAATCCTGCTATGTTTCCATCCATCGGGAACTTCACCATCGATTATTATTTTGCTCACTGCCTCTCTCAAAGCCTGCTTAGACTTCGAACCTAATGTCTTTATCAGCATAATTGGAATGCCATCTGGGCCTGTTGATGAACTTCTAGGAACCCTTTTCTCAGTCCTTTCCCACTCTCGTTGTGAAAATGGAGCCATTGCACCACTTGATTCGTCCTTGTCTATTGTGGTGCATAAAGTACTTTTTTGTTGAAATTTTTCTGTAACCCTTGTTCTTATATATTCAATAGCTTCGTCACCTTCTAGGCTAGCACCTTTGGCTGTAGTTATAAAACTCTGCTCTAGGCTCGTCTCATTTCTTAGAGAGTTTAGATAGTTCCAAAATTTCGCAGCTGTCTTTCTATCTTTTTTATGTACTTCTGCCAGCCACTGAGCTCCCTTTCTTCTAATCTTTTTATTGATCAGAAGGGATGAATATTTCTACAGTTTAGAAAGGTTTCCCATTTTCTTTCAACATCATCTGTCGGTTCACCCCACTGTTTAGCATGTCTGTGTTCTCTGGAGGCTTCCTGACGTTTTGCTTTGGCTCTCTTAACTTCCTCATCCCACCAACTTTTGCGTTTGTGTCTTCTTTTCCAGGGTGACACGCGTCTTAGCAAGCTCTAGCTCAAAGTCTAATAAGATTCAAGTATGTCCACATTGTCTCATTATCCTCCGTGATTACTTTCTCAATTTGTTTAGTGGCTATTTCAATTTGCCTTTCTGGATAAAAATTTTCCTGTAGTTGCTCATCTTGTTTCCTTCCCACTTTCACTGCTCTTCCAAAACTTAGCTTGATACGCTTGTGATCACTACCCAGACTTCTGGAGCCACCTTCATCTATGTGCATTCCCCTGAGTTTATCATACATCCTATGTGACATCAGTACATAATCTATCGTCGACTGCAGCCTTCCTACCTCCCATGTAATTTGCCCTTCACACTTCTCGGTGCTGTCGCAAATGATCAAATCAAGCCTTTCACACATATCCATGATCATTTTGCCTGTCGGGTCGGTATACCCATCTATATCTTCTATGTGCGCATTCATGTCTCCTAGTATAATTATCTCGCACTCTCTTCCTAACTCCTGAATGTCCTTTGATATACACTCTACCATTGCCTGGTTTTCCTCTCTGGCCTTTGCTCCCGTCCACAAGTACACGAAACCAAGGAGTGTCATTTGACCTGCCACTTTCCCTTTTAGCCATAAATGTTCCTTGCACTCCTGCTTGACCCTTTGCCAGTCTGTACTTTTATGAATGAATGCCCCAATACCACCCCCCTTTCTGCTGCCTTCTGTTCTATTACAATATTCCCACGCGTAGTCCGGATTGTTCGGAGGTTGTTCCATGTTCCTGAGATGTGTTTCTACAAAACCGTATACCATCGGCCTCTCTTCCCTTAGCTGTTCTTCTATCTCTTCCCACTTCAGCCTGTTCCTACCACCCTGCATGTTAATATACCCTATGTCTGTATTGACTCGGTGCTCGTGGCTACGTCTATTTATGCCCCGGACTCTACCTATCTTAGATATTGGTGCCACTTTGGAATCGTATCTGTCCATACCACCTGTCGAAGAGTCTCCCTGGTTGTTTTTCTCGTTACTAGCTATCCTGCACCCCGAAGGGCTCGCTTGCCCCCCAAAAAAGCTACTGCGCGTCCTGCAAGTCGCCAACCCACCTCATGACCTAGCCGCCCATCGAAGTGAATTCTGTCTCGTTGAAAACCACCCCACCTATGCACCTCTCTGTTTATTTCCACCACCTCAAAGCCTTTCTCTCAACTCATCCGCCATATCTGTTGGTTTGCGTTGACAACCGCTCTTTGCAGGTTGCTATCACGCACCGGTACCTCCGGTATCGTTCATATGACTACCTGTACCTTAGGAGAAGTGGCGCGCACATCATCGACGCCTTTCGCCAGTGTGGTTGCTAGTCCTGCTGGATCTTCATTTAAGACGTCGTTTAAACAGCCTGAAATTATCACGAGGTTTCGTCTATCAGCTGTAGTTTTGATTTTTGCGCTCGCTTGCCTCATGACTGCTTGAAGCTTGCGTCCTGGGAACGCCCCTACTGCAACCCTCTTGTCACCTCTTACCCTCTCTTTGATGGCTTCTGTGCATCAATTTAAATTCGAGTCCCCAGCGAATATCACATGTTGTGACTTTTCAGCTGGAGCGTCCTGCACCTGGGGGCTACTTGCACCTGTGACGCTGGCTGCTTTGTCCCCTCTCAGCCCCACCACTACCTCGCTGAAGCTGGGCCTTGCGATAATTGAACCGGCTGAACCTGTTTTTTTCCAACTTGCTTGCTGTTCCTTCTCCACCGCTCTGGTTGCCTGTTCTCTGCTGTTCTCTCCGTAGGCCGCTTCTGTGTTCAGCTTCTTAGTGCTTCCTCGGCGGACTTCAGTCTTTCCCCCATTGCCCTCGTTTTATTTTGCTCTGTCACCAACGCAGTCTCGAGCTCAGCGATTCTCATCAGCAGTTCACTCTGGGCAACCATCATTTTCTCCATTTTTTCCTCGACCTCACATTGCCTACACTTCGCGTCAGCCTCTTCTCCGTCCGCTTCTACGCTAGGGTCCACTTTCAAACCCACTCCACATCCTGAACACTTTACAGTCTCTTTAACCATGTCCCTCTGACACCAATTGTCTCTATACTCGATAATTACTAAGCTCTACTACAAAAATTTGCGTGTTCAATGTACGCGCACCTCCACCATGGGGTGGCAAAAGAAAAAAATAATACTGTCGGTCGCGAGCGCCACTGCGCGGAGCTTGTTTAAAACTGAAGACAGGCGAACTCCGCTGGGAGCGCGAGCCATTCGTCAGGCATCTGTCTAGAGGAGGCGTTGATGGAGGGAAAGAAGCAGTAGTTTGAAAGATGACACATTTTGCTCGATCTGTGCAGTGTTTCTTGTCGTTTACTTACCTGCGAGTGTTGATTTCGTGTGCCTACAGTCGACAAAGCAGCTTTCGATTGTTGTTGCCCTCTGGCTAAGCTTTACGGGAGTGAAAACGAGTAATGATTCGAAGACTGCGTAATAAGTACGCCACGCTACAGTGGCTAGATTTAGCCACTGTAGCCACGCGGTCGTGTGCAAAGTTTTCTTTCGAATTTCGAAAAGGATGACGAAAGTATGTCATCGATTCAAGACAGAGGAAAGGTTCAGTGAGCTTGTACTGACTGGTGGCAGCTGCTACATCTTTGAAGTACTGCGTATTGTGGTCTGACAGAGCGTCTGTGTCGTTGCCCTTTGCTGGTTCCCGTTTAGTGCATCGCATAGGTACGCTGCGTTGGAACTCGCCTTTCACGTGACTGTTGTGTTCCACGAGTTCCTATTTGGTTCTGCTTTGTGAAGCAACTCAAACGCAGTCGTCGCATATGCGAGCGGACTGCGGTCTGACATGATGTTGTGCGCGCGTTGGTTATGCCGGTGTCAGACGGGAAATTTCGATCGCTATTTGATCCTACAGTGTTATTTGGGTTAATCAGCGACTATTGCTAATCGGGATGATTGAATCTGCTTCAATAATAACAGGACAAAGGGTGGTGCCAAGATTTCTCTAGACGGCTAGGGGCAGTTTCGTCGAGTAGCCGCGAGGTTGGGAATGTATTTGTTGTGTTTGAACAATGTTTGTACTTAGGGGAGCAATGTAAGAAAATTTTCAATGGGTTAAAGCCTCTCAAAAATGCAGAACAGTGGATGAAGAAGTGAGACAGGACCTCACCTCACAACTATATGTAAGTTCCCTGAAAAAGGTATTGCGCCATGAGGCTGATAAATAGATAGACTGCACTGAGCTAGTTTTGGCAGCTGCACCTGAGACTTCCGCCCCACAAATCCTGCCTGTTTGATCATTCCATTTTTAGTCTTATTTCTTGTTGAGTGTTCTTAAACCTGTGACTTGCATGTATATAAAGGATTAAAGTGTTTCTGACCAAGCAAGTATCTCTAATACTTCAGACACTTAAGGATGAAAAACTTCTCACACATTGTTTCTCACACATGATAGTGTTTGACGAGTAATGTCAAACATTATGAGTTTGACTTTATATTAGAAAAGGGCGCTAATATATTACTCTAATTTAAAGGAACCCTAAACGTAACTATTAAGTCAACGTTTATTGTTGAAATAGCAGTCCAGAAACTTTGTAGTTTTACTTTTGTGCCAAGGAAGTATTTATTTTGAAATGAAATCACGTTTTAGTAGTCCGCATCTGTTTAGCACACTTCAAATTACCTGTCCGAAGTGGAACGTGTCGCGTCACTGTTGCCATGCACAACGTTGCCCAGTTTTACTGTGCGGCCGTCGAAACTTGTAGCAGCAGAGCGAAAGTAGCTGAAGCCACAGCCGCAACAATGGTCAATGAACAGTTTCCTTATGGTGGCTAGAGGGGGAGGTGGCGCGAGCGGCATTGCGGCGGCAGAGAGAGAGCGCTGCCTTGCTTCATGAAACGGCCGCGGACATACGGCGGCGCTGCTGCAGGCAGTTCGATGCTCGCCGCGGAGCGCTCACGTGCTTTCTTTCGTGCTGTGCCTGTGCCTCGTTAAGTCGTTAAGTTGCCTCGTTAAGTCGCCTACACATGGAAATGTGTCTTCAGGATTCTTGAGAAACTTGTTAGGAACTGATGATGTCAGCATTACTCCTCAGCAAAGAATCGATGATCTTCTTGACATAGGCAATCTTTCTGGGGCTCATGACGTGCTGAATGGTTGTGACCTTCTTGGCCACATTTCGATGGTTGTGCAAGCCAGCGACTGAAGGCTCATATATTACATGGCTGGCTATGTTGCAAGACGAAGTATTGCCAGCACCAAGTGCACGGATTGTTGCCGACAGCTGCTTCAAGAAAAGGATGGGTCACCTCCAGAAACAGCATCCGTCACTAAAGCAGTAGACAGGGGAGGCCTTTTATACCCATCACAGCAGCTAAATTCACTTGTGACAACACTTGAAAACACATTTACACGCTGCTTTAGTTTAAAGCAGGTGAACAGTGATAGCCTTATTGAGTTAGTCTCATTCCTTCAGCTCGCAAAGCTGACTCTTGTTGGATGTGCCAAGCACAGCACAATTCTCACTAACAAGATAACCAAGTTTTACTTGTTAACTAGGCTTCATTTCCAAGTGAAAAGCCAGAATTCTTTACAAAGTGAAAGGCAGAAGCGAATGAAATTGCTGAAATGGAGGCGTGTATTGTAATGTGGTTGAGTGCTTATATTTTGAATTTTTTTCAGCAGAAAATTTTTGCATCAGTGCCATAGCACGATAACAATGCTACAATTGGTTGTGTTTGTGGATTGTAGTGTCTAATCTTGTAAAACAACTGGTCCTAGTCTTGACGTCATCTACTCCTCATGCATCATTCCAGTGTCCAAAGAAATCTCATGAGTACTAGCAAATGCTTTTTCTTCATTTTTTTGCAAGATACGTCACTCTATTTGTATTTGCATTCCGTTCATATGGCATTGTTTAAGGCAAAATTTCTGTGATTTTTCAATATAACTGTGGGTGATATTTTATTTTATTTTATGTTCTGTTTGTGTTAGGTTTCGCTATATGTTCTGTTTTAATTTGTTTTATTTGTGTATGTGGAATGCGTTTTCTTGCTTCTTTTTGGCTTCTTGTATCTTGCTCAGATATGAATATGTTATTGTAAATTAATCTTGTATGCAAAATAAGTGTTAATATCTGAACTCCGCCTGTAGTGAATAAAAGCGGTGTCGTTTGACACGAGCAGTGGCAATCCAACTTTTGCAATATCTCGGCAATAGTCTTACACCTTAGTTCAGCCATATTTTTAGCGAGTGCGGGTGCTATAAACTTCAGTCGCACAGCGCACAGTAGGACGACAGGCTACCGGTTCCAAAAAGCAAACACTCTTAGCCAAAAGTGAGTGCAGTGAAATAAATTATTAGATTACAGGGACCATAACGCAAGTATCGGATACTTGTACCGCATCAGAGCGGTTTTGAAAGCTTAGATGTATTGTCGTGCTCATTCCAAAACGAGCAGGCGATAATGAAGTGAGCGCCGTGTACGCAGTAGATAGAAGGCTGTGGTGGAGGGGTATCTTACTACGAGCTGCAGCGCCACAGCTACGTGTCATGAAACGGCGGATCGCCTTTCGCTGCCGCGCTCGCGCCACCTTCCCATCTAGCCACCATAGTTTCCTGCCACGGCCTGAGAGTGGGCAGGCTTGCTTGGTTCGACTGGGCACAGCTAGATGGCACGACCTGTTCAGTTTGACCAAGCGAAAATTGAACCTTCGAACCATCTCACCATTCCCTATAGTAACGTCTGGCAGTTCTTTTTTCCACTAATCAAACAGAAACAAACAAGCAGCATTTTATTACGTCTCTTGAAGCAGGAAAGGTTCTTTATTTAGTGCACCTAGTTTGATTACTAGGGATTAATTTTAAGCGGTATTTTCACGTCATTTAAATCACTTTGCTAATGTCTTATGCGTAGTGCAAGTGTTCTCATGCATTTACCTTCATTTCTCGGTACGTAGGGCACTGCTGTTGATAATATTGTCGTTTTAGATGTTGTCATTCATTGAGCTTTCACGCTCACGTAAATTGTCATTTGACATTAGTGTTCCTTTAACGTGACTGGAACGTCGCTGGGTTATCAAAGGCAGTAGATTAAGTTTAAAAGTGTAGGATTCTGCTAACATCTAAATGCACAATCTTCTTTGAATTTTCTTCCGACAGACGTCTCGCAAGCCATGAACTACAGACCTTGTGCTTAGCAATGGAGAACCATAACAGCCATTACAAGTTTGGTAGTTTGTAAAGTAGATTAGCTACAAGCTTTATTGATATACTTGATGTGTTACATATCATATGCTTTATACCTTGATCATGCGTGTTCTCCACCTTTCCATTGCTGTTTTATTCAGCTGAAATCTTTATGCCGTGCCCTCTTTCATTCATTACAGAGGCCTCAGCCATTCTGCTGGCCAGTGCATGGAAGAGAGCATCATAGGAGCAGAGTAAACAAGTGCAGAAAACAACTTTAGATCTTCATATCTTAATGAACGAGTCTACTGATATTGCCACACCACAGTTCACCCCACGGACTCAATATTATTTTTGTTGAGATGCTAAAATTTGTGCACAATGATCTGGTCTATGGAATGTAGGAATTCTGCTGGGGACAAGTATGTGCACAAGCATAGGTGCCTTATGGAAAACATGAACACAGAAGATTGCCGCATCTTCTAGGAACCTTTCCGTATTTGGACGCTTTGTGCCCCTGCAACATGTTTTTCATTGGTTTTGAAGAGCTGCGCTAATATAAAGATATTTTTACAGTTCTACCAAGTGGCCAGGCACAATTACTTTTGTAATTCAAGAAATACTGATGATAGGAAAATTGTGTTGGTGTGTAAATCGTGGCACGATTTTGTCAGTACCTGTGTTCTGTTCATCTTTGCCCTTTCCTCGAACACAAACGAGGTATGTTTCAGACTACATGGTCTACAATCTTGCAGGTTAAATGAACTCGTATAGTACACTTTATACATCCAAACTGGCCCGTGTGGGCTTGGATTAACACGTTAGTGTTAAATAGCTCGTTTCGCAAAAGTTTCAGCGATGGTGATGACATGGGCGTCATTGTGAGTTAAAAATGATCTTCTCTTAGACAGAAAAAGCAGAAAAGATTCAAATACTGTAAATGATAAAGTTACCCTTGCCAAAATGAAGATTGGACACAGGCAATATTATTAGCACACAGGTATTATACTGCAGAGCCACAATATTTGATAAAACTGCTTTGTAAAAATACTAGATGAATGGATGTATTGAAAGGAGACTATTTAACACATCATATATTGCATGGCAGAAGCATAGATTTGCACCAGGCATCAAAACATGTGAAATGAGCGAGGAGTGGGTGTGTTAAAAGCCCACTTATTACAGAGTGCTCAGATATATTTAATCATTATCAGCTGCATAATTGGAAACAATGTAAACAGCTGCACGTTGCATTCACGTGTTGCCCTATGGACACATAGTGAGGCCTTTGCTGATTTCCAAAAGGAGTAATTATGGCATAGTGGGCACTTAACAAATGTGCTTGCAATAGGAATTCTATAATACTTTGAAACAGTCCATGTTATGCACACAGTCATTAGTTTCCCTACGGTACAGTTTAGACATCCACCTAGAATGGAGGAAGGCCAGCATTTCACAAGGCAATGCGTATGAAGCCCGATTACGCCCTCTCGATCTGCTCTTGAAAGCGAAGCTCAAGCGTGCTCCAATTTTTTTAGGGGGCATACAGGCGTCGACACTGTTATTCCGAATGCCTTGTGCTGTCATATAAGGAACATTAGCCGTACTAAACATTTTAGAATTTACCCCATCAGACGACCCTATGTGCAGGCATTCATGAAGTGCTTTGATTGCATTTATCACAGATTATGTGTGTTGTGCTTCCAGGATTTAGTTCCATGTTTAGTACCTGTTGTCCACCTTCTGTCATTTGTTGCATAAGATGTTGCTTTGTCTGAAGGTGAAACCCTTCAATGTCTTATACTCGTGGTGTCTGGTGTCCAGCTCCCAGGCATGGCGCTAGCCTTGGCGTCTCCCCCTCACGCAGGAGGATAAGGGAGCCTTATGAGAGCTGGAACACAGATGGCGTCAGCTCGGCGCACAAAGCGTTAAAATATGTACGCATGTGAAGTGCAGGCAGATTAGTCTCGCGTCACACTGCGATTTGCGCTAAAAAAAATAAAAAAAAGAACATACACTTTTCATTTGTGGGCATTGCACTGACTGTGGGAAAGAAAGACATGGCATAGTCAGTTGAATGGCCAGAGGCTTTTTGTCAAACACACTTGAAAATTTCAATGTGTCCTGCAATTTTTTCCATTTTTCACTGTGGCCATAATCTTGACCCACTGTGCAGTAGTTACACTTTCTATCTATTCTATCTCACCCTGCAAGACTAACTCTGACCTGATTAAAATGCATTGTTTTGACTTTTGCAGACTTTTTGCTCCGTCGCCCGGGTCAGCCAGCCAGTTTGGGCCGTCGCAAGATAAGACGCCTGTGGAAGTGTCCTGATTGTGGCTATGTTACAAAGAACCGCACTCATATGTCAGCACACCGAATAACACACACAGGCGAGCGCCCATTCAAATGTGACCACTGCGGCAAAACCTTCAGTCAGAAGTACAACAAGGTCAGGCACATTCGCACCCACACCGGTGAGAGACCTTACCAGTGCCATCTCTGTCCCTGGAATTCTGCACGGAAAGGTGAGCTTTCATGCCACTTGAAGAACATTCACAAGTGCAGCCAACACTCACCTCAAAGTGCACACGTGTGAATCGCAAAGAAAAATACTTAGGAGACGTCTTGTTCTTTGGCTTCAAGTGCGTTGCCAAAAGTGCTAAGGTGAAGACTACATCGTTCATGCCTTGGGGAAACCTACAACTGTGCTGCTTGAACGACATAAAAGACGCGCGTAACTACAGGACACGTGCCAGCAATATGCAAAACTTAGTGGTTGTGTTGATAAATGTTGAAGACTCGCTTCTGTAGGTGTGCATTGGACTGTGTTTGTGGCTCGTGCAAGTGATTATGTGCTCTAATTCGTGTCCTTGTACATACTGCAAAGGTGCGTTGCATTAAGTGATTTCTGAAATACTGGTTTGTTAACGCTTAGGATTCAGTCATTACTGCAGAATTAGAATAAGTCACTTGATGATTTTTTTGCTTATTCCTGTCATTCTTCACAGAGGTGTGCTTTGTGTCATGGTGTAACAATAACAGTGATCTCAAATGTCTATATTTCTACAACTCTTTAGTTGTAGCAGGGAGATTACTCATAATTTCCCAACAAGTGCACACATGTTCTTACATTCTTCTGGTCAGCTGTGTTGCTTCCAGGATGTTTTCATGTCTCATGGCAGCTACTTGTCCATTTTTCGAAAAGAATGCTCCTTGTACTTAATATTACTTCAGGCAAATGCCAACAAACTTTTTGTTAACCAGAGCCAAAGAGGATGCATTTAATGATGTCATAATTTTTTCGAACCAATTGCTATATTCCATGTCGCACACATGCTGCCTCTATGTTCGATTTGAAGCATCAACTGGTTTTGTGTTCAGACAAGAAAGAGTGCACATTTTCCCTGAGCCTCAGGAAGTTGCTCTTATTCCAGAATAAGCTATCTTTAGGTATTGTTGTTTATTTGGAGGTCGTTAGGATTGACCGTGCTTCTGCGTTAGTAAAATATTGCCCTTGACGTTTCCTAAAGTATCTTCATCATACGTTTTAATGTGGAGCTCATTAGTTCATCATAATGGAACCTAGTTTATCATAGTAGAACCCATTTGATTATGACACTTTGCTCCCTTTTTGTTTTCTTGCCTTTTTTTTTTTCATATGAGTGCTTTCTCATTCATCGCAGCAATTCTGCTCCGTTTTTTTTTTCTTAAAGGGCACTCCACATCACCACATCCTTTCAACTAGTTAAATAAGTGTAGGTGTAATAGCTCATCCCAAACAATGCGTCAAGTGCCCGAGCGAGTGGACATACAGAATTACTCTCAAGCTTTACCTTCTGGTTTATGTTTATGTTTCAGAATATTCTCTATTGTAGAACATTTAGTTCGATGTCGTAGTCAAGGTTTTTTTTTGCTAACTGGCTTTTTTGTTTTATTAGTGTTGAAAAATTGACTTTGAGGAAATGTGGACTTTTTGAGAATTAACAATGTGAGCGTGTCGGTCAGTGGTTTTCGTCTCTCAATTCTGGCCAGGGTGCATACAGGCCCTTGAAATCCTTGAAAGACCTTGTATTTGAAAAGTGTGTTTTCAAGGCTCTTGAAATCCCTGTAAATTATTCCTGTTCTTTAATGTTCTTGAATTTCCCAAACAACGCTTTCGCAATCGGTACTGCAGCCTTCCTATTATGAAAGGTTGCCGCTCACCTGACAAACTCCCCATTTCAGAAACAGTAATTTGATGTGAGTGCATGTGGTTTCATTTTGCAAAGCTGCACAGGGGGAAAAAAAAAATTTACACGGGGTCAAACCACGGACGAATGAATGAGAGATACGTATTGCTTGTCGGTGCTGCTTTTCCCCATTTCCCAAAACGTGAAGCTAAAGTAAATAATGCATACTAGACATGTTTGTTATAATTGTCATATTGATGTATTTAATTTAATGTAGTAAAATTAGTCATTTTTGGAAACTTTAGAGTATAAAGGAATTGCAACCTTGTGTGTCTCTTTGAGTCCTTGAAACACCTGTCGCAGTTTCTGGAACGTTTTGAATATTCGCTTTGGAAACCTTTGCAACCCCTGGTTCTGCTGCAGCAGTGTTTCTTTTTGGTGGTCTTCTCGAAAGCATGATATGCTATTTCATGCAAATGTAAATGCCTTTTTTTTATTGCCTCTAGCAAACCAGGGAGGCAAATATGCAAACAAAAAATGCTAGACTGGTTTTGTCAAATTTGTTGAGGTCTGTGACTGATTGATTAAACCATTAATAGATGTAGTATGCATTCTTCTAGCTTCTTAGGAAATAAGCCTAAATGCATTTCCAAGGCATAGTTCATTGTCTATTGCTGTAAGTAAATGGGTGAGTAGAAAATCAGTGGCAGCAAGAAACAGTGTTGTATTATAGGATGAAGCATTTGAATAGTGTTGCATTTGAATTATTATCCTTCATAATTCACTGCAAATTGTTCACTTTCCAGTGTATCGGAAGTGCTCAGATGTTTCTCTCTTTGTTGAATGAATGTACTGTAACGATTTCTGTTTGATTTCGCTACTGCCGCTTAATCGCTTCACAACATGGGCTCCAGAAAAACCCACATCATAGTCCTTTTTCGTTCTAAAATCACTAGCAAAGAAAATCATACCTGGCTAATATACACAAGGCAGGTGCAAGCTTGCAGATCTCTTGCAATTATTCAATAAATGCCAACTAAATTATCTGTTAAGGCGTTTACTAGCCGGCAACGAGCGAGAATATACAATGGCGACTGGTCACAGCCAAGCACGGGCCCTCAGCGCGAGCGGCGTCCTTGTTGGGTAGCCCCACTAGAAGGTACTCAAGAGTTCGACCCATTTCAGCGTTCGGAGGCTTCGCTACATATCAAAGTATATTTGACTACATTAAAGGCCACTGAACAGGCACCTATCAGTTGCAGATGAGGGCCTCATCTCATGGCAGTCGCTTAGTAGCTTGGACATGAGCTCTCTGTAAGTGGCCATTGAGAAACCTCGCATAAATGACAGTCTGTCAACATCTTCTGTGGCTGCCGTAATAATAGTCAACAAAGATACAATGTTAAAGGGACACTAAAGTAAAAAAAAACAATTGAAGCTCAATGTATGACAACCTATAAAACGACAGTATTGTGAACAGCAGTACCCTACTTAACCCCTTAAGGGCTTATGACGACCTGCGCTCGTCAAGAGCAGTTGCCACTATTTTGCTTATGACGAGTTGTGGTCGTCATGAGTTTTCCGCAATGCTCCTACAGGCTTTTGACGAGCCCGAGTCGTCAAACGGGGATTTACGGAACCTGTGCTGCCATCTATGTTTAAGCACCGCAAGTTCCGTCATTGGCGGTGGTTATAGTTTGCACACTAGATGGCGGAATGTGTGCGCTTGTTTCCCGCGCGTTTTACAAACATGGCCTCATCCGTGCGGCGTTCTGATGCGGAGAATCTTCCTTCTTCAGACGATGAAAGCGAGAGTGATAAGGATGCCACCGTAGTGTTTTATTCTTCAAGTGAAGAAGACAGTGATGACGTTTTTACGGACAGTGACTCTGAAGGAGAAGACAGTAGCGATGATACAATGGCTAGCTCCCGTGAATGGTTTCGCATAGACCTCGACAACATCCCAGCCAGACCTCCACGGTTTGATTTCAGGGGTTTCACGGGACTGAAGATCACAGTAAGCTCTCCCCCTCATCCACTTTAGCTCTTTGAAGCTTACTTTGATGATGAGCTGCTTGATGTTATCGTCGTGGAGACAAACCGGTACGCTTCTCAGCTTCTGAATTCTAGCAAGCTGGGACAACATTCTCGCTTCCGAAAATGGTATGCACTTACGCGAGAAGAACTTCGCGTTTCTCTGAGCCTCCTGTTGCTGCAAGGCATTGTGCAAAAACCAAATGAAAGGATGTACTGTTCTAGGAATCGGCTGGTTGAGACTCCGGTCTTTGGCGAGATAATGTCCAGAAACCGCTTCGAACTAATAATGAGAATGTTGCACTTTGTCGACAACACGACAATCGAAAATTGTGAAGGACACCTTCAACCTCATCTGAGGAAAATCTGGCCGGTTTATCAGGCACTTCTTGAAAAATACCGGACATTGTATGTGCCGGAGCGGGACGTCAGTGTCGACGAGAGCTTGCTGCTCTTCAAAGGCCGGCTCAGCTGGAAGCAGTATATGCCCCTGAAGAGAGCGAGGTTTGGCATAAAGTCATTTTTGCTGTGCGAATCTTCAAGTGGGTATATATGGAACTCTGTAATTTATACAGGGAAAGAAATGAACATTGAGATCTCGTCAGAAGAAGCAGCAACCTTCGGAATGGCGACGAAAGTTGTTTTGAAGCTTCTGGAGCCCCTGCTAGACAAAGGCTACTGCGTCACAACTGACAACTTCTACACCTCACCAGAACTGGTTGACTTTCTTTTGAAGAGATCAACTGACATCTATGGCACGACGCGAGCCACTCGCAAAGACCTTCCGCCTGGTTTCGCCAAGGCAAAGCTCAAGAAAGGCGAGATGGTTGCCTTTCAAAGGAGCAAGTGCTTGGCTGTTCAGTGGATGGACAAAAAACTGGTGACGGTTCTATCTACAGTACATAGTGCTGAAATGGCGCGATTCATTGACAAAATGGGCAAAGAAACCCTGAAGCCAGAAGTTATACTTGATTATAACCATACAATGGGAGGAGTTGACAGAGCAGATCAGATGCTGGCGAGCTACTCAGTGCCACGGAAACGAAAAAAGATCTCCTACAAGAAGATCTTCCAACACCTCTTGGATGAGGCGACCTACAATTCATTCGTTCTGTACCAGAAAGGAGGAGGCCGAGCATCTCATCTGGAGTATAGGCTAAGGCTTATTGATGAGATCATCACGAAGTACTCTCCCAACACCGGCACCAAGAAGAAAGGACGGCCAGGGCGCCCCCTGAACGCAAAACGGTTTGGTGAGCGCCACTTTCCATCGCACATACCACCAACAGAGAAGAAGCAAGAACCGACACGCCGCTGCGTAGTCTGCTACATGAAGCGAGATGTAAATGGCAAGAACATCCGCAAGGAAACCAGGACCTGGTGCAGGTGGTGCGAGAAGGCTCTCTGCGCAGTGCCGTGCTTTGAACGCTACCACACGGATGGTAGCCTCAACTAGCTTCAAGTGAACTATCAAGAAATTGTTTGTTTTCTGCAAGGCAATTCAAACCCGACCCGTGCTTTCTGGAGTTGCAGAAATTAATTTGTGAATACACCAGAAATGCCCCAAATATAGGGTATTATATGGGGTAAAGAATGACCAATTAAACATGATTATCGACTATAAACAATTTTCGCAAATATTTTTGTGTTTTGAACACGTTTCTGAAGCATATCACATCATTAAAAAATTTGGCCATATTGGTGCATAATATATTTGTTTAATGAGCCCTTAAGGGGTTAACAGATATTCAAATGAATATAGAGAATACATGCTCTACGATTGAACATTTGCAAAATGATCCTGATTACATCAGAGGTACCACCTACAATTTATCACTCACTGCACTAAATAAAGAACCTTCAGAGCATCAAGGAAATAATAAAATGCTGCTTGTTCATGTCTGTTTTATTCTTGGAAAAATGAACCGCCGGAGGTTACTATGGGAAATAACGCGAGCGGTTCGAAAGTTCAATTTTCGCCTACTTAAACTAGATGAATTTTGCCATCTAGTGGGGCCTAGTTGAATTAATCTTGTCTGCCACCTCGCAAGCCATGGCAGGAAAGTGTTCAATGTTCGTTGTTGCTGCTGTGGCTCCGGCGACAAAAGTAACACTACGAGGTTTTTGATCGCTATTTCAACAATCAAAGTTAACTTAATAATTGCCTTTAGTGTCCTTTTAATCATGTAATAATAATTTATGGGGTGTAACGTCCTAAAACCAAGGTTTGAGAGACGCCTTAGTGGAGGGCTCTGGAAATTTCGTCCACCTAGGGGTTCTTTAATGTGCACCTAAACACATCGGCCTCAGGCATATCTGCCTTCATCAAAAATGGAGTCGTCGGTGCCACAATTTGATACAATGTTAATCGTATTGACTCCTTGAAGGCAAATAATTGTGATACGCTTGTTTAGCCATATATCAGGAAGTTCTGGTGCATTCAACATGTTTTTTGTCACATATAAACTTTAATGCGGGTTATAAGAGTTTATCATTTTCTCACTTTGCACTCTTGCTAACCTTTGAAACCAGTGTAAAGTAATTTGACAAGCTGGGCTCTTTATTTTTTCCTTTAATCACAACTGTGTTGTTTATTACAGATTTATCATTTTGGATTGCGCAGGCTTTGCTGCTATTCAACATCACCCTGACCAGCCAGCTCGTCTGAGATCTTCGACAAAAGAGCGTGTGTTCATATGTTATGTGTGTGGCTATACTGCAAAGCACAAATCAGTCATACGGAGACACCATGTGATACATACAGGCGAGCGTCCGTTCAAATGCGAGTACTGCGGAAAAACCTTCAATAAGAAGTTCAACTTAAGCACGCATATTCGCATCCACACTGGCGAAAGACCTTACCAGTGCCACCTGTGTCCCTGGAATTCTGCATGGAAGAAAGAGCTTATGCGCCACTTGGAAACTCACAAGCAGAGAAAACATTCACCTGAGGGTGCACATATGTGAACTGTGAACGAAGAGGCTAAGGAGGCACGTGGTGTGTGCGTCTCATGCTCTAGGTTCAAGTGCTGTGCCAGCAGTACCAAGGTCGGCAAAACTTTGTCCATGCCGCAGTGAAGTTTGCAACTATGTGCACCAAACTTATTGGATGTTGTGATAAATGTCGAGGATTCGCTCCATTAGGTACACATTAGACAGAGTGTGCGGAAGGTGGAAGTGATATGTGCTCTTATTCGTGTGTTTATTCATCCTGTGATGTTGCATTGCATCCGGGAATAAGTGAAGGAGCTGTTTGTTGATCTTTAGGAATGAGTCATATCTGTGGTTTGATAAAAAGGCACAGCATTTCTTGCGAAAGCGAACACTGATTGTTTTTCATTGAAATGTGTTTGTGCAAGGGCCCAGCCTTAATGTTAATCTCAAAACAGAAACGCTCTGTAGTTCTGCAGTTCCTGACTTGTAGCAGTGAGATCTCCATAATGAGCAAGCATGTACTTTTGTTAACTTTATTCTGTTCAGCTGAGCAGCTTCCAGGCTGTCTTTGTGTGCAATGCCAGGCTGATCTCCAATTCTTGGACTCACCATTGGTATAACTACAACTAATGTCCTTTTCTTAAATTGAGCCAAAAATAAAGTATTTCATTGTGTGTCATTTGTTGAGTACCAATTGCTATATTGCATGTCCCACGCATGCTGTCTCTTTGCTGGATTTCAGGCATCTCCTGGTCAAGTGTTGAAGAAGTGTGGGCATTTTTCACATGCCTTGCCATATTACACTTATTGGATGCTCAGCTAGCTTTGAGCATTGTTGTTTCATGGGAGGTTATTAGGATTTGCTGTAGTCTTTTGTCAGCAAAGCTCTTCCTTTAGTGCTTCTTGACCTATCTTCATAACAATTGTATTTATGTGTTGACAGAGGTAGTCCTCAGTTTATTATAGAATGCTGTGGGCAGAACTCAGTGAAATCCATTTTAATGTGACACTTGGCTCCCTTCTTATTTTCTTGCTGTTCCCATATATGTGCGCTTTCTCATTCATCATTGTAATTCTGCTCCGTTTTTCTACTTGGAAAGATGCACATAAGATAAGATGCACATGAAAGAAACGAAGGAAAAATGCAAGGCTTCTTTTCTCAGTTATGTCATGCTGTTTGAGTGATTGGTCGAATCATTAATAGAAGCAGACTGTGCTCCATTAATTTTCTCTTAGACAAAAGTTTTCAATTAATGCATTTTAAAAATTTATTTGTTTTGTAGTGTGGGAAACACAGAATTGAAAGCTTGTTGCGACGAGACGCAGTAATGTGATACAGGACAAAGCGGCAGACGTGAGGTTGCCTCGTTTTCTATTGTGTAACGTTTAAGTCGCAGTAAGGTGGAGAGGTGGGCGAGTTGAATTCGGTGCATGTTGTAAAAAAAATCAGTGCAAATAAGACTGAGCACAAGTAGAGAAGGATGCACTATGATCGCTGTCTAATGACTGAAGTTTTTTGGAACAAAAATTTAGTTCCCGTATGCATTCCATTTTCGTTTCAATAAACCAGTAGTTAGACAGCACTCATTCTTTGTCCTTCTCTTTTTGTGCTCCTTCTTGTTTGTACAAATTTTTCACGTGTGTTTGAATCATTGTGCTTCATTCTTCACTGCGAATTCACTTTCCGCTGCATCCGAAGTGCTCCGGTATTTCAGTCGTTGCTGGATGTATGTGCGATAATGATTTCTGCTTGATTTCCCTGCTGTACATTAACTGTTCCCAATGTGAGCTCCTGTGTTAGCAAAGAATTCGTATCAAGACACAAGATCAACAGTATTTATTTGCTCTAACATTGCAAACTGAGAAACAAGTGCCTGTGTTGGTGCATGTGCAGTGCTAAAATTATTCACGAGGAAAGTGCTAGCTTTGTGGTCTGGCAGATTACTCGGGAAACATTGCCCATATTTTAGCATGACAGGGTTAAATAGCTCGCTTCGCAGAAATTCCAGCGTGAGCGAAGCATCATCATAATTTTGTGTGAATGAAAAATTGAGAAATATGCAAATAAAACTAGTAACAAAAAATTCTGCCTCTGCGTGAGGATCGAACCTAAGTCATTTGTGTGGCAAGCAGGTACTCTACCACAGAGCCACACATCTGTTTGGAAATACAGTGAAAATAACATCTTCTGCTTGGAGATGCAGTGAAAATAACTTTCATGCTTTAAAAACTCACGCGTTCTGTATACAGGCTTCACAATGCAAACATGTAATATCGCAGTAGTAATGTGTGGTACAAGCGTACATTGCGATCAGACGTCAGAACTTGTGATTATCATCACTTCGTGGTTTAAGGTTGGTCACCCACTACGAAACACAGACACTTTACTGTGCCTTTTCCGTTGAGGCCACATAGTGTGTGTGCAGAAAGTTCGAAAAGATTTTATGCGAAGAATTTCCCGTGGATTAACCCACGCTACCCTTTAAACAGAAAGTAGTCGTATGTGAAAGCTTCATCGACACAGCCACTTTGAACTCAGTAAGCTCTATTGAGACAAAATATGGCTATCGTGTATATCTCTCATCTCTTAAAGGCAGTGTTTAAGGATCCCCCAATTTTTCACTGGGTATTCCCTGAATGCCACAAAACAGCCATGAATCTGCAGCATATGAGCGCCTCATCCCATCCCTGCACCTTAATGGCTTGTATTCTCATGCCAACTCTCATTTGCCAGTGTCAGCTTTTTCTGAGTGTCTTTTGAAAAGCCTGGCATAAAAGTGAAAATTGGGCAACTTTCCATTTGACTGCCCAAACAAAATCATGCAAAGATTCAATGTTAATCCTACTGAATACTACAGAACTAACCTCATCGATGAAAAGGATTATGCTACGCTTGTTTGGTCATATAGAAATTTTGATGTACCCCCAGCATTCCTTCTCAAGTAATTGCAACACAGGTTATCAGAGTTCTTTCATTTTTTCAGGCCATTTTGTGAATATTTTTGTCGTAATTCTACCTTTCCTCACCTTTAACTGTCACCATCCTGCGACCCCAGTGTAGAGTAGTCGTACTAGCCAGCCTTCCTTCGGTAATAGTAATTTTTGCTAAAAATTTGCCATTTTGCATAACGCAGACTTGGCTACTGTATGCCATCACTCTGACTGGTGACCTCATCTGTGATCTCCCACAAAAGGGCACGTGTTCAAGTGTCAAGTGTGCGGCTATACTGCGAGTAACAGATGTGCTCAACAGAGGCACCAAATTATTCATACAAGTGAGCGTCCATTCAAGTGCAACTCCTGCGGCAAAGCCTTCAATCAGAAGTGCAATTTGGTCTCACACATTCGCGTTCACACTGGCGAGAGACCTTATTAGTGCCACCTCTGTCCCTGTAGTTCTGCATGGAGTTTTGAGCTGAGGCGCCACTTGGAGGCTAACAAGGTCTAACAACATTCACCTCAGAGCGCACCTATGTGAACTGTAAAAGAAAAGGCTGAGAAAGCCCTTGGTGTGTGCTTCTAATTCTGTGGCTTTACAAGTGTGGTGCGAGAAGTACTAAGATTGGGGCTACTTGGTCCATGCCCCAGTAAAATAGGCAACTGGGCTGCTTCAGTGGCATGAAGTGTATGCATGGCTGGAACATTTACAGGCAGTACACAATACCTATTGGATGTCATGATGAATACTGAAGACAAGCTCCTTAGGTTATACATTTTGGGGAAGGTTTGGCAGGTACAAGTAATTAAGTACTCCTGTTCATGTGTTTGTGAATACTGCGAAGTTCTATATTGCATCAAGCAATTTGTGAAGCACTGGTTTGTTTATGCTCAGGACGAGTGAGTAATTACTATAATTTGTGAAAATCCACTTGATGTCCTTTTTTTGCAAAATCCAGTGCCTGTCACACTATGTGTGTTGTATGTGATGGAGTAATGACAATGTTTATTTTAAGACTGAAACCCTTATGAGGAAGAGCTTTATTCAAGACGAGCTCGAGCTGGCACACACTAATGATGATATCTACAGATGAGGAAATTATACAAATTATGATGACACATCCTATTGATAAAGAAGAGTCGGTGACTGCTCTCACACTAATTCCCCGTCATGCTGGAAGCAGCCTCCTGGCCATGCGAGAGACAATATTAGTAATTGCGTCGGGTATACAGTTTCAGTCGAGAAACGTGCACAATTTCTTTCCATCGGCAACGGTGGTCATGGGAGCGTTAAGTGGTAAGATACGGCAATTAACGGGGAATGTTTGTTCAATCTACCTATAAGGTCCTATAAAACGACTGAGCAATTTTTCACATAAGCCGGGCACACGCACGGGAATCCAGAGAAGAACTTCGTCTCCTGGGGAAAAGGTGACAGCACGGTGAGTTGAGTTGTAGCGACACTTGCGAGCTTCCTGAGAGATGCCAGTGTTGATTCAGGCCAGATGACAGCAGTGCTCGAGGCGAGACAAAAATTGTGCGGGTAAAGGGCCTGCTGAGGCGGCAGGAGCTGAAGGGAAGAAGACGTCCAGAGTTACACTTGGAGAGCGGCCATAGACCAGAAAATTTGAAAAAAAGCCGGTGGTGTGTTGCGTAGCCGTATTGTAGGCGAACGTTACGAATGGCGTTCCAGTTCGTGTGGTCAGGATTAACGTACATGGCAATCATGTCTTAGAGGTACGATGAAAGCGTTCCATCAAGCCATTTGTTTGTGGATGATAAGTAGAAGTTGTCTTGTGGATGGTGTTGGCGGTGCGTAGAACCTCAACAACAATAGAGGAAAGAAAGACCTTGCCGCGGTCGCTAAGCAGAACACGTGGAGCTCCATGGCGTAAAATTATGTTACGCGAAAAAAAAATTGGTTACTTCAGTGGCTGTACCAGCGTGGAGTGAGGCTGTTTCGGCGTAACGAGTGAGGTGGTGAACAGCCGTTACAATCCAACGATTTCCGTTGGAGGTCACGAGAAGGAGGCCGTACAAGTCTCTCCCGACGACTTCGAATGGCAAAGTGGGACAAGGAAGAGGTTGGAGAAAGCCAGAAGGAGCAGTAGTGGGTTGTTTCCACCGTTGACATAAGGCACACGAAGAAACATATTTGGCAATGGCGGATGAGAGGCCAGGCCAGGTGAACGGACTGCGTATTTTTTCGTACGTTTTGTGATAGCCGAGTTGCCCAGCAGCAGGATCATCGTGGAATGTCAAGAACCTGACGTTGTAGACAACGCGGTATAACGGGGACCCATTAGTTTTCTTCAACGTTGTAAATACAGCGATGTAAAACACTATCGAGAAGCTTGAATTGTTTTAGTTGTCAACGAAGTCGGGCGTTCGGAGGAGTGGGTGTGCCTTCTAAGCGTGCTATTATGGAGCGGCAGTAAGGGTCAACGCGTTGATGCGACACAAGGGTAGAAGGACGGCCAGATCTTAGCCAACTGAAACCTGCGATGGGTAATGCTGCGGTGGAAATTGGTGACGCTGGGCAATTACAGTTGGGAGGGCAGCGAGAGAGAGCATCGGCATCTTGGTGCTTCTTACCAGACCTGTAAACGACATCAAAGTTGTGCTCTTGTAAACGAAGCACCCAGCGGCCAAAACAGCCCGATAAGTTCTTTAGTGACGAAAGCCAGCAAAATGCATTGTGGTCAGTGACGACTGTGAAGTGGCGGCCGTGGTAGTATGGACGAAATTTTTGTACTGCCTATTCAACAGCAAGGCACTCTTGTTTTGTTATTGTGTAATTTTTCTCGGCAGCAGTCAAAGCACGACTTGCGTAAGCGATGGCACGTTCACAGTAGAACACGCTGCAGTAGATAGGCATCAAGACCATGACCACTGGCGTCAGTGTGAAGAATGGTGGGTGCACCTAGATCCAAGTGACATAGTACTGGGTTGTATGTCAGGGCTTGCTTCAACTCCAGGAAAGCCTTTTCACAGTCTTCGGACCAGACGAATGCCATGTTACTTGGGAGCAGTTGATGGAGCGGAGAGGCAAGCCTTGCGAAATCGCGTATGAAGCGCTGAAAGTAGGATGCTTAGCCGAGAAAACTGCGCAGGTCTTTTTGACGCAACGGACGTGGAAACTCGAGGACGGCGGCAAGCTTTTCAGGATCTGGTCGAGTACCGTCTTTGCTGACTAAGTGCCCTAGAACCTTGATTGTCTTGCTTGCGAAGATCTAGTTTTTCGTATTCAGATGTAAACCAGCTTTTGCAAGGCAACCTAGGACTTCTTCAAGACGTTGCAGATGTTGCGAAAAGGTAGACGAAAACGCTATGATGTCGTCGAGGTAGTATAAGCAGGTTTTCCACTTTAGGTCACGCAGTACGCTATCGATCATACGTTCGAAGGTAGCAGGCACGCTACAAAGTCCGAAAGGCATTACGTTAAATTAATATAGCCCATCTGCGGTGGTAAAAGCCGTCTTCTCTTTGCCAGAAACGGACACTGGTATTTGCCAGTAACCCGAGTGCAGGTCAAGGCTGGAAAAATACTTCACGCCATGCAGCGAATCTAGTGCACCATCGATTCGTGGGAGAGGGTAAACATCTTTGCGCGTTATTTTGTTCAGTGCCGGGTAATCAATGCAAAAACATACTGTTCCTTCTTTCTTTTGCACCAAAACAACTGGTGACGACCACAGACTCGAGGAAGGACGTATGATATTCCATCGAAGCATGTTTGAGACGTTTTCCTCGATTATCTTCCCTTCTGCAAGAGACACGCGGTACGGGCGCCGGTGAATAATTCGGGAGCCATCAGTCTGAATTCGGTGTGTCGTGGAAGTACTAACACCAAGGAAAGCAGAATAAATGTCAATTAAAGAAAGATGCCTGTTCAATAAATTCAGCAATTCTTGACTCTGGGCTGCTGTCAGATCAGGGCTTATCGTCATTGATAGAGGAGTGGGAGAGTTGAGTGGCGGCGTGCTTGACTCTGGTAGGTCTTCTTGACTTGGAAGGCCAACAAGTGCAATAAGATGCGGGTCAATAGAGCATGTGATTGTTGATCCACAGGGCAAAAATAAGGGTTCGGGGGTCTGATTTAGCGTAGTAATAACGCAGTAATTATTCGATGAAGTAATTATTTGAATTAAGATTTAATGCAGTAATTATTTGAGATGAGCTGGCACACACTGATGATGATATCTACAGATGAGGAAATTATACAAATGATGAGGACATGTCCAATTGATAAAGAAGAGTCGGTGACTGCACTCACATCCTCTGTATTTTTCTGAAATTTTTTCCAGTGACTCTAATTCTCACAGCCGCAACTGTAGGCGATGCCCGAGTCGGGCCGGAAACAGGAAGGTGTTCCGCTAGTTCTTGGGCCCTCTGGACTGCCTTTTGTTGGTTTAAGAGATCGGGGGCTTCTGAGTGCCTCTTCCTTGTCAGACTCTTTTTTTTTTTTGCATGGCGATGTCGAGAACATATACAGCGGTTGATTGACAAGCTGTGCTAATCAATAACCACCATTCATGTACTCTGCAATTATAAGTGCTTTTTTATGCTGCTCAATATTCTGACAACCATGAGATAGAAACAAGTTCACAATTAATTTAATGCATGGAGGGTAATACATTGTTTGTCATGTCAAAAGGAAACATCTGAACAAAATAAGAAGGACGGATTTCCTCAGTTACGGCACACTTTTTGATAGGTGGGTTGAACGAACTCAAGTTTATAAATCTCTCGTTTTCATTTTTTTGAAGGCAGATGCACTTAAGTATGTTTGGAAGGCACAGTTCTTGTTGTAGTACAAAAAAATGCTGCACGAGGAACTTTGAGGAATAGCGAAATTCATAAATTTTGTGTATTTACGAATTGTAAGAGGTGTCCAACTGATTGAAACTACCTTAAATTCATGACCTGTCTAACTTATGTGGGCAACCCACATTAGACGAAAATTGTGCCTGGAGCGCATTAGCACTTCGTGATTGCATAGCACCATGCTACCTACACATGGCACTGCACACTCATAGGCATAGCCCCAGATTTGTAACAAAAAGAAAAGTCTGCTGCCCGGGTTCACCCAAGGGTGAGTTTAGACCTTTTATATATGTTCCGTCGTATTTATTTCAGCATACTGTTGGCCCTCAGGCCGGTACAGCGGTGGGTTATAGTTGTTGTACCTTACGAAACCATACCATACTATACTAAACAACATTTCAAGAAGATAAAGTCTGATATGTTAAAATGCAATATACAAGCAGTACAATACAGCAAAACAGAATAGAAAACAATACAGTATAATACAACACACCTGTGCAGCTATTTGCTGGTCTCCTATGACGTTAACATAGCAAGAGTGGGAACATAGTGAAATTAACATAGCAAAGTGAACGTGTCAATCACTTGCCTCAGACTGAGCGACATATTATGTGACCCTTTCTAAAAGTTTTTCACGGAGGTAAATTGAAACATTGTTGAACGAATAGTTTGTGGAAAACGGTGAATTTCCATATATATAAACCATTGCTGAAGTACCTCATATGCGTACTCATCACTTCTTCTCAGAATTGCTACTCTATGTGTCATTAAGTAGTGATCTGTATTAATAGTTGAACCTTTTTATAGGAGGCATGCTTGGGGGAGCAGTTCTTGTCTTGTCTTTTATAAGAGATGTATGTTATAAGCAGCTAGGGTACCTCGTATGCATTTTCTTATGAACCCTTATTTTACTGTAGGCACACTGGTGTCTGTTATGTCCATTTATCTTTTATATCAGTGTCTCTTATAAAGGGGTTCGACTGTATATTCAATTTACTTTTTGACAAGAGGAAAAATAATCTTAGCTTGACCAGTTTTTGATGATCTGCTAGAGTGGGAAGTCCGAGAAGACATACCATTTCTGTTACCAATTCTTTCGAGGAGTATGTTGACAGGATGAAACCGAGTGGCTCTCCTGTGTACTCTGACAAGGATATCCCAACTTCTGAGTGCTCTCATATGTTATTCACATAGTGCAGAGTATTTAGTTTGCCACCCATTTGACTGACTATTTGCCGTATTAGTGTATGCTATAGGGAGGTTAAGCAGCGCAATGTTAAGGATGCAACCACGAGAGCACCCAGACTTAGGCGGCTAGATAGAATGATAGTCAGAGGCAGTCAAGTGCCTCCAGCTCAGAATGAAATGCTTCACATTTAAAATAGCGAAGAGCTAACCAATAAGAACGAAACCAAACAGTGGCCGTCTTTGCTGGAGCCTGGCGAGACGATGGCCTCACTCGGTGGCACTGCACAAATCTATTGAATCTTTCGTGACTGTGTTGAAGAGGTGTGTGATCTGTTATGCGAGTTTCCCAACTGTTGTAAAGGTTCCACCTTGCTCATTGTCTTCGACAGACGTAATTAAAAACGAAGCCAAAAAACGGCTGTAGCCATACACTTGGGTATGCTATGTTGCTATGTATTACCCTTTGTCCTCTTTGCCCTCACTCCTCTTTCCCTCTCTCTTCTTCTGCTTTCATGGTTGTGCTATGCCATCTCATATTTGCATCCATTTTACTCTCACCTTTCTTTGTGGTATGCTTCCACACGCACAGAGTTTTAAGTGGTTGTCGGCAGAGCTGTGCTGCTAGAATTCTAAAGTTACTGTTGACTTTTAGGGGCCAAGCTCCTTATGGCGTGGCCTGTTTGTCCCTCGTAGTACGTAACCACCAGTGGCACATACCCGAAATAGGTATAACATTTGAACTCCCAGGTGGTGCCAGTGAGAGATTTCTTCTGTGCGTTGTTCAACAATAAAAAATAGTGCTCAATGTACATGCCAATGGCTGCTAATGGGGAATGAGAGACATGAGCATTTGGCTTTTAGTTAACGCGCACGCTGCGATCCCTATTAGCAGCCATTGGCATGTACATTGAGCACTATCGGACAAGAAATGGTTGCTACATTATACTCGCTGGGTGTAACCTCCTTAGTTTTAGAAAGGTTTAGCGAGCGTTGAGTCGCAGGGCCATGAATACAATGAATTAGTATATACCATGAATGAATGCGAGGTGGTTAAAGGGGGGAAGCAGATACGAAGCGCAAGCCGTAAGAAATTAAAAGCTGAATCCTCCTGTCTCTCATTTCACATTAGCAGCCACTGGCATGTACATTGAGCCCTATCTGACAGGAAAAGGTTGCTACGTTATACTCGCTGGGCGTAACCTCCTTAGTTTTAGAAAAGTTTAGCGAGCATTGGGCCGCAGTGCCATGAATACAGTGAGCTAGTATATACCATGAACTCAAGGTGGTTGAAGGTGGGAAGTAGACCCGAAGCGCAAGCCGTAAGAAAGTGTGTGTGTGCCACCTCTCGTTTAGTCCTTGGAATGTCCACTGAATGGCGGTGCTTCTATATGGGGAATATATGATAAAAAGATGCGAGATGGTGGGACTTGGAGTGGTGAATAGATGGACGAATGGACACACAGACAGATGCATGGATGGACGCATGAACGAACGCAGGGGCGGATGCATGAACGAACGCAGGGACGGGCGCACGAACAGACGCATGGACGGTCACACAGACGGACGCATGGATGGACGAATGCTTCGCCCCATTCTCCATTATTCACTCCGTGGATATGCTGCCATTTTTTTAAATCACAGTTTGACTAACACAGAAGTGCTTTACATGAATAGGGGCGGGGGTACTGGAGATCGGGGCATGTCCGGAAGTTAAGTCGTCAAAAAGTTTTGAAAAGGGAATGAGTATTCCCCATTTGCTGTTAAAATCCACCTCTATCGAACCTCCATCGCAATCAGCAGCAGCAAGGATAAATTTTCTAGCATAGAGGAAGTTACCCTTCCTTCATGAACGCTGCTCTCAGGATGAAATCGGGATTATTTTTTAAAATTTGCTTTGGGTATTACACACACTTTTCACAACTTTATTACATTAGACTTCTGAAGACCCACCCCCTAGCTTTCTCCCCTCTACGCCCCACCACACAAAGCGCTTCTGATGTTGGTCAAGCTATTTCTTGGAGGAAAAGCAAAAAGTGCTCCTTGCAGTCTAGGTTTAACCCGAGTCGACAGCTACCAAGTTGAGTTCCAATCGATTCTCGCAAACGCTCGAAATTCAGCGCAGATATGCGAATTGAAGTGGAAGCGCAGCACAGCCACGACTAGCGAGGAATATGAGAAAAGCAAGCGAGGGTAAAATGGATGTAAATATAGAGGGGGATGTTGTAAAGCATAGCATAGCCATGAATACTAGAGCAAGGGGGGGGGGTAAAAAAGTGATGAGGAAATGGTAAAACAGGGGAAAAGGAAAGGTGCAAGATGGCAAGTTGGGCCAGTTGGATTACGTTCATAATTGAAAATTTCGTTGAAGCGCACTAAAAAACGCACAGACAGAAGAGGCTGACAAGGACAAGGAAAGTGTGGGTGAGTTGTCACATGAAAGTGATGAGGGAAAGGAAGGAGGGAAGCATAGAATTGCAGTCATGTATATTACAGTATAGAGGTGAGAAAAAGAATCGAGAGTGGAGAAGGATAAAGGGAGGGTATATATATATATATATATATATATATATTGTTAAGGCGTTTACTAGCCGGCAACGAGCGAGAATATATAATGGCGACAGTCACAGCCAAGCACGGGCTCTCAGCGCGAGCGGCGTCCTTGTTGGGTAGCCCCACTAGAAAGTACTCAAGAGTTCGACCCATTTCAGCGTTCGGAGGCTTCGCTACAATTACCCCGGGGTCGAAGAAGGAGCCGCCTGGCGACCTAACAGCTCGTTACTATGAGCGGGTCATAATAAGCCTTCAGGCGCTCCACGTTGACGATGTCTCGCCCACGGCGGCGCATGTCCGAAGATTGTTCAACGGGTTCGATCAGATAGTTGACGGGTGAGGTGCGCTCGATGACACGGTAGGGGCCTTCGTATTTGGGACGTAGCTTGGAAGAGAGGCCAGCTGCAGAGGTCGGGATCGAGAGCCATACAAGCGCACCAGGAAGGAACGTGGGCTCAGAAGTGGTGGAGCCATCACGAATACTCTTCTGCCGCTCTTGCTCTTGCGTTGTAAAAGTCTTGGCAAGCTCGCGACACTCTTGAGCAAGCCTGGCTGTCTCGGAAATTGGTGTACACTCAGATGGATCCGGCGTGTACAGGAGTATCGTGTCCATGGTGTGCGACGGGTGCCTTCCGTACAGCAAGTAGAAAGGTGAAAAACCAGTCGTGCTCTGAGGGGCGGTGTTGTAGGCGTAGGTGACGAAGGGCAGTATATTACCCCAATTAGTGTGGTTGGCAGCGACGTACATAGAAAGCATGTCGCCGAGGGTGCGGTTAAAGCGTTCGGTGAGGCCATTCGTCTGTGGGTGGTAAGCAGTAGTTTTGCGGTGGACAGAATGGCACTCCGTCAGAATGGCTTCGACGACTTCCGACAAGAAGACACGGCCTCGATCGCTGAGAAGCTCTTGGGGTGGTCCGTGGCGCAGTATAAATCGATGCAGCAGGAAGGACGCAACATCGCGCGCAGTAGCCGCAGGGAGAGCGGCGGTTTCGGCGTATCGCGTTAAATGATCAACGGCAACGATGGCCCAGCGGTTACCAGCCGACGTCAGAGGAAGTGGTCCATACAAATCGATACCTACGCGCCCAAAAGGACGGTCAGGGCAAGGTAACGGTTGCAGACCGGCGTGCGACATGTGGGCTGACGGTTTACGGCGTTGGCAAGTGAGGCAAGAGCGAACGAACTGCTGCACATAGCGGTACATGCCGCGCCAAAAGTAGCGTTGTCGAATGCGATGGTAGGTCTTGAATATCCCAGAGTGCGCGCATTGCGGATCTGAATGGAAGGATTCACATATTTCTGACCGCAGACTGCGGGGTATCACGAGTAACCACTGCCGGCCGTCGGCGTCGTAATTGCGTCGGTGTAGAAGGCCGTCACGGATGGTGAAATGGCGAGCTTGACGACGCAAGGCACGCGAGGATGGCGTTGCGGATGGATCAGAGAGCATGTCGATGAGCGGGCCGATCCAATTATCTTTTCGCTGTTCGGTAGCGATGATGTCAACATCAATGGCAGAAACAGCAGCCGTGGATACTGAGCAGAGCACATCACCTTCAGGCAGAGGGGAGCGCGAGAGGGCGTCGGCGTCAGCATGCTGGCGTCCGTTGCGGTACAGCACGCGGATGTCGTAGTCTTGTAAGCGAAGAGCCCAATGGGCGAGACGGCCTGACGGATCCTTCAATGATGAAAGCCAGCATAGTGCATGATGGTCGGTGACGACATCGAATGGGCGACCATACAAATAAGGTCGAAACTTTGTAAGAGCCCAGACGATCGCCAGGCACTCTTTCTCCGTGACGGTGTAGTTTTTCTCGGCTCTCGTGAGCGTACGGCTTGCATATGCTACGACATATTCAGGGAAACCGGGTTTTCGCTGCGCCAGGACAGCGCCGAGGCCTACACCGCTGGCGTCTGTGTGCACCTCCGTTGGGGCTGTAGGGTCGTAGTGGCGTAGAATGGGAGGCGACGTCAACAAATGGCGGAGCTTCGCGAACGCGTCGTCGCACTCGGATGACCATGAATTGAAGGGCCCGTTACTTCCAAGGAGCTTCGTCAGCGGTGATATGATCATGGCAAAATTTCGTATGAAGCGTCGGAAGTATGAGCACAGGCCCACGAAACTACGCAGTTCTTTGACAGATGCAGGTTTGGGGAATTCGGCCACGGCCTGAAGCTTGGCAGCATCAGGAAGAATGCCGTCTTTGGACACGACGTACCCCTGTATGGTGAGTTGCCGTGCTGCAAAGCGGCACTTTTTCAGATTTAGTTGCAAGCCGGCATTGCTCACACGTGCAAAAAACTTCTTTCAGACGTTGGAGATGCGTGGAGAAATCCGGAGCAAAGACAATGACATCGTCGAGGTAACACAAGCACGTGTACCATTTCAAGTTGCGCAGAACGGTGTCCATCATGCGCTCAAAGGTCGCAGGTGCATTACATAGACCAAACGGCATGACGTTGAACTCGTACAAGCCGTCTGGCGTGATGAAGGCGGTCTTTGGTCGAGCGTCGTCAGCCAAGGGTACTTGCCAGTACCCCGAGCGCAGATTGAGAGAAGAAAAAAAATCGGCTCCATGAAGGCTGTCAATCGCGTTATCGATGCGTGGCAGTGGATGAACATCCTTGCGAGTGATCTTATTGAGCCGTCTGTATTCCACACAGAACCGCACAGAACCGTCTTTCTTCGCAACAAGAACAACAGGAGACGCCCATGGACTGTCCGAGGGCCGAATAACATCGCGTCGGAGCATATCGTCAACCTGATCATTAATTACTCGACGTTCAGCAGGCGACACGCGATATGGACGTTGCCGTAAAGGTGGATGGGCACCAGTGTCGATGCGATGCGTAACAACGGACGTGCGACCGAGAGAACTTCGCCCGACATCGAAAGAAGAACGATATTCTTGCAACAGGTCCAGAAGTTGGGAACGCTGTACGGCCGTAAGGTTGTCAGCGATGGAGGGGCCAAATACATCAGCAGATGACGAATCAGAAGTGGAAACAGCATTGATGGTACATGACCTGGGACCGCGCGTGTCATCGGGTACGTCCAGGACTTGTGCGTCGTCGACTGGTTCCACTCTGCCGAGACATTCCCCTCGAAGCAAGGTAACAGCATACGGGGACGGGTTGGTTATAAAAATAGCAGTGTTGCCCTGGTTGACCTGCACGGTCGCGAAAGGTACTAGCAACCCTCTCCTGCGGCAAGCGCGGTCAGATGGCGAAACAAGTCCAATGGTGTCGGAGAAACCAGCGCAGTAGACAGACACAGCCGTCGTCGAGTTTGGAGGCACTGTTGTATCGTCTTTCGTTAGAATCTTGCTCAGTGTCGGGGGACTGTCTTCTGGCGTCAAATGCGAAAAGGGTGAGAGCTCAATTTCGGCGGCGGCACAATGGATGACGGCGTCATGGCGGGAGAGAAAGTCCCATCCCAGGATGACGTCATGAGAGCATGCCTGAATCACGATGAACTGGGCGACATACAGAACGTTCTGGATGACAACGCGAGCTGTGCACCCTGCTGTAGGATAAATGCGGTGCAAACTTGCAGTACGGAGGGATAACCCAGAAAGTGGCGTCGTCACTTTTCGAAGTAAGCGGCAGAGTTTTTCGTCCATAACTGATACGGCAGCTCCAGTGTCAATAAGCGCCGATGCACAAACACCGTCCACAAACACGTCAATGACATTCGAGGGGCTGCTCTGAGGGCTTTCACATTGCGATAGCGTCGCAGTCCTTGCCTCGGGGACTGCGACGACTAGTTTTCCCGCTCATGAGCTGCCGCACTTGGCCGCATGGGGGACAGGGAACGACGTCGTGGAGACGGCGATCGTCGAGATGGACCTGGGCGAGATCGAGGTGGCATAGACGGCGGTTCTTCGCGATAAGGACGGCTGAGTTGGCCAGCAACAGGTGAAGAAATCGGAGCCGGCTGTACGCGATGGCAATAACGGGCCACGTGACCGGCGTAACCGCACGCAAAGCAGATGGGCCGGTTGTCGGGTGTGCGCCATCTGTTCACCGGGGTAGGTCTCACCCACGTCGCAAGGGCTGATGGACGGAACGGTGGCTGCATGGTGGACTGAAGCTGAGGCTGAGGGGTTACGTCAACATACGTAGCGGGCACACCCGCTGCAAAGGACGGAGGTCAAGCGGCAGCTTCAGCGTAAGTCAGAGGGGCGGTTGCTGGAACGACTTGGGGCGGCCTGGCGACCACTTGCGGGTAACTCAGGAGCGCAGGAGCCGGAGGCTGTGGGGGGTGGTACGCAGGCATTACCTCCGCTATTTCCTGTTCAATCGCTCGACGGATGGGAGGGAGAAGGGTAGTAGGCGATTGTTGAACAGTCGGTTGGTGGGCGAAGGGCAGGAGCGAGAACTGACGTGCGATTTCCTCACGGATGAAGGACTTTAGTTCTGCCATCAACGCTACTTGGTCACAACTGGCCTCCAAGCCAGCAAGCGTTGCAGCTCGTGGTGGGGAGCGTCGGGTCATCGAACGCTGCCGGCGAAGCTCCTCGTAGCTCTGGCACAGTGTGATGACCTCAGCCACTGTGCCGGGGTTTTTGGCGAGCAGCATCGTGAAGGCATCATCGTCAATGCCTTTCATGATGTTCCGGATCTTGTCAGACTCGGACATGGTGGGATCAGATTTGTTGGATAGGTCCAGGACGTCTTCAATATAGCTCGTGAATGACTCACCAGCCTCCTGAGCACGTTCACGCAAGCGCTGCTCGGCTTGCAGCTTGCGAACAGCAGGGCGGCCGAAGACGTTGATGATTGCGGTCTTGAAATCGGACCAGGTGGCAAAATCGGACGCGTGGTTGTTATACCACAAAATGGCAACACCCGTAAGGTAGAATACTAAGTTGGTCAGCTTGCCGTCATCGTCCCATTTGTTGGGGACGCTCACGCGCTCGTAAATAGCGAGCCAGTCCTCCACGTCAGTGCCATCAGCGCCAGTGAAGATGGGTGGATCGCGGATTCTGGGGACACCGGGACAAGGGGGTGGCATTGGAGGAGGCGTTTGCTGAGAAGCGTCGTGGTACATAGTAGATGGCAGGGTACGTGATCGTAGCTCCAAAGGCATAGACAGGGATCGTAGCACTCTCCACCAAATTGTTAAGGCGTTTACTAGCCGGCAACGAGCGAGAATATATAATGGCGACAGTCACAGCCAAGCACGGGCTCTCAGCGCGAGCGGCGTCCTTGTTGGGTAGCCCCACTAGAAAGTACTCAAGAGTTCGACCCATTTCAGCGTTCGGAGGCTTCGCTACAATATATATATATATATATATATATATATATATATATATATATATATATATATATATATATATATATATATATATATATATATATGAGATATGGCACAACGGGAGCGTTGTCAACAAGGATAAATATATTTATTTCCCAACAGTTTCGGGAGGGGTCCTCCCTTCATCAGGGGATGAGTTATACTGACATGATCTTCCAAACTTCGTTGCTGCCGCGTCCCACTCGCCTTGAAAAAAGTTTGCGAGAGTGAGAGGGAACTACAAGAAGGAAAAACGAGGGAGAAAAAAGACGAAAAGAAAAAGAAAAAAAGAAAGAAAGTAAAAAAGAGGAAGAACCACTGTCAACACTGAGAACGAAGCCAACTGTCCGTCTACATCCACATACGGTTCATATCACGTGCTGTTCAGTTCTTGACGTGTGTCGGGCCACCCAAGATTGTGGCCGCGTTGCCGGGAGGGTCCGTGACGGCGTGCATAAAGAAAGGGGTTTCCCCGTAATGGGTCAGTCGGCGGGCGGCGTGCGTAAACGAAGGAATTCCCGTTAATGGGTTGGTCGGCTATTTATACCTTTAATCTTCGTCCGTTTCCCTTCAGTGGTCATCAAATGGTAGGCGAACGTAAACATTTTGTATGTGCATGTGGAAAAAAAAAGAAAGGACAGTGTACACGTACGAGTGAATATATATATATATATATATATATATATATATATATATATATATATATATATATATATATATATATATATATATATATATATAATGCTACGATGAATGGGCGACGTGGCCTGGCTCATACCCCATGTTTATTCTGTTCTGCACTTCTTCCTCATCTACTTCTTCTAACCATCACTTGATACGTCACACGATTCCCCCTCCCCCCGAAAGATAGCACCGGTTACAAGCTACACCAAATTAAAAACAAAATAAACAAAATAATGGCCAAATTCGCAGTTTCACGTCCTGACGGAGTTCCACAATCTCACTAAGTCTTCAAGGCCGAGGGAGCAGTCCGGTGATCTTTATGACAACTCTGGTGGACGAGCTTGACTGTTGCGTTCTGGACAAAGTGCGCTACACATGGATACTGACAATATTGCTTGAACTATTCTGGGGACTAAGCAAGGTTGGAACGCATTGTTGCATCGGTGGCTCTTATGTCGTCGGGGTTGTATTTTTCGTCGTGAACGGTGCGATTCCGGTGCTTCTTGCTTTCGAGCTTTTTGAGAGACTGTGACGAAGTGCCTGAGTGATAGCGGTGTGCAAGCAGGGCTTCCGCGTCTTTCTCGGCGTTTTCTGTGGTGGTGCAGTCGGTGTAATAGCAGGAGCAGGGAATGTTTCTGGTGACGTTTCTTTGTGTGAAAGTGCCTGACGTCTTGAATTGGTCTTTGGTTTAGAGATCTTACTTTCCAATGTTCTTTTAGTGGTGAGTTCATTTCCGTTGAATTTTGCGTTCGTCGATGCCCTCGTTGCAGTCTCTCTCGTTGTAGCATGAGTTTATGAACTTGGCTTTGCTTGATTTCCTGAGGCTGCTCAAGAGATGGCTGTAGTGGTGCCCTTTCCGGAATGGGGCATTCATTTCCTTCGGTGTTTGACGCATCCTGTAGACAGCTGATGAATGGTGAACTGGTGTCTTGCTTGTCTGGCATAGTTGGTAATGCGTCATCATTGCTAGCGTGCTCTTCGGTGACGGGGTTCAACACGGGCGCCACAGGTAACATGGCACTACTAGGTTTGAACTGCAGATTTTGGCAAGTCTGCGGTGCCGTAGAAATGACACGAAGCTCTTCAGGCGCTTCTTTTTCGCTGTTCGCTGCGAGTAGTTCTTGCGCCTGGTAGCGTGCGACGTTCGATGTGTCGGAGCCTTCGATGTTGCTTCCACTGTCGAGTGTGTATGGACTGGATGGCGATGCATGAACCCATGTGGAACGAACATGGCTTGACAGGGTATTTTCGTGCAGCGTCAGGTCGTCTACCGAGGTCGCAGCGTCCTTATGAGGCAAATGGTAAGCAATAGTAGCGCTTGAAGAGCCGGGTGATGGAAAACCACGTGGTAGACTGCGTATGCGAGGAGGAGAATTAAGAGCATCAAGTCGGTGAGCAACGCCTCGCGTCTTATGCTGGAGCGAGGACTCTCGAAATGCCGACTTTCGTGTAGAAGGGAGGCGCGCTTGATAGTTAGGTGTTTCCCAAAACACGCATGGTCTTCTGAAAGTAAACTCATGTGTCACTTTGTCTTGAGGCAGTTGTCGATGCGCGCTGGGCTTTCGAATGGATGAGGACTGCTTAGGAAATTGACGGTAGTGTGCGGTTGTCTCTAGATGGTTGGAAATGAGTAGGTCTTGGTCATAGTCGTTAAAACGGGTAATCATCTTCTCTTTGATTTTTTGCCATGACTCGTCGTTCTCGAATATGTGAATTAGGTAAAATTTAAATGCCTCACCGGTGACGTAGTCGCTGAAGTTGGTGATCATTTCCCGTTCCGACCATGATGCAGCGGTTGCGTGGTGCTCAAACAGGTCGAACCAGTCCTGTACAGGTCCATCGTCCGCTGCTCCGGTGTACTTGGGGATGGGAAGGTCGTCTGATGGTGCTGTCATAATGCTGGTCTTGATGTAGTGTTGGGATGTACTTTCGTGATCCACGTTCGGTCACTGCGTCTTGCTGAGACGTTCGGAGACGGTGGCTGGTTGATGAAGTGGCCGCCAGGTCTTCATCCTGTCGACTTGTGTGATGCTACGATGAATGGGCGACGTGGCCTGGCTCATACCCCATGTTTATGATGCTGATGCTGATGACCTCTGATGGATGGCGCTTACCCACAAAGGGGGATGGGCCAAGAACCGGGCGGCAGGATACTTAAATGAAACTAAACTGAAAATGAAGCTAATCTATAAAAGAAGCTTAAAATAATACTACAAAAAAAACAAAAATGTGTGCTGAGCAAGCGGTCAAACCATCTTTTGTTTTTGAAAGACATAACTACGAATTATAAATTAAAGATCTGAAAAGGTAGTGGTTCACTAGCATGGTAATCTTTTAGTTGCATTGATGTAATCAAACACAGCGGAGCATACATCCCTGTGGCAGTAACCAAATGAAGTTCCGCCAAATGATAAAATTACTGGTAAATTTACTTGTATTCCTAGCTTTTGTAATGGGGCTACTAAAAATCTTTTTCTCTGATAAGAATAACGATGACAGAATAAAAAGAAATGTTCAATTGTTTCAATTTCGTTGCACCAAATGCATAGCGGTGACGCCTTGAGCTGAGCTTTATTGAGGTAATAATTTAGTTGTGGAACTGCACAGCGCAATCTGGTATAAGTGACCTCTAACTGGCGAGATACACACCACTGTTTATTCCAGCAATAGCTCAAATGCTCGAAATCTTTGAATTTATCCAAATTACCTTTTCCCCATTGCAGGCAAGCATTTCGGAACCTTAGCGCGGTTACATAAGCCGTATCTGGCAAAACTGGGATGGTGGGCCCACCCAGGGATACTGCTGCTAAAGAGTCCCATGTTTATTCTGTTCTGCACTTCTTCCTCATCTACTTCTTCTAACCATCACTTGATACGTCACACGATTATATATATATATATATATATATATATATATATATATATATATATATATATATATATATATATATATATATATATATTGTTGAGACGTTTATTGGCGGACACTTGTCGACGATGCTTGACAGCGACAGTCAATGCGGGTACCGACTCTCTGCACGAGCTGCTCTTCTTTTAGGGGCGAAGCTCCTTAGGGCGTGGGCTGTGCGTCCCCTGTAGCCTGTATGTAGCCACCTCTAGTTTAGTTCTTGCAGTGTTCACTAGATGGCGGTACCGCCCCCTGTATGTAGCGGGTGAACAACTCGCAGCTAAAGCTAACAATCGTAACCTCGTTGTAATTGCGGGAGGGCTAAATGACGTCCTGAAAGAAGAATCGTCAGGACTAGCGACGACCTTGGCGAAAGGGGTGGATGACATGCGCGCCGTGTCCCCCCAGGTGCAAATTGTAGTATGCACAGTACCGGAAGTACCAGTGCGCAACGTCAACCTGCAAAGAGCGGTTGTCGACGCAAACAAAGAGATATGGCGAATTAGTCGAGAGAAGGGTTTCGAGGTAGTGGATTTAAACAGGGAAGTGCACAGGTGGGGTGGATTCCAAAGAGACAAGATTCATTTCGATAAGAGGCTTGGACACGAGGTGGGCTGGCGACTGGCAGGACGCGCAGTAGCTTTTTTGGGGGGCTCACGGGCCCCTCGGAGTCCGGGGTAGCTCGTAACAGGGAAAACAACCAGGAGGACGCTTTGACAGGTAGAATTGCGAAAAACCAGAAAAAAGGTAAAAGAAAAAGGAAAAAGGCGCGTGTTGCAATTAGTTACATAAACATGCAGGGTGGGAGAAAGAAGGCAAAATGGTTAGAGATTGAGGAGCAGTTAAACAAAGAACAGATAGGCGTGTATGCGGTTACAGAAACACACCTTAGAGACTTGGAAGAGCCACCACATATTGAAAATTATGTTTGGGAAGGGTGTAACAGGACCATATCGGAAAGGAAAGGTGGGGGTGTAGGAATGCTAATTCATCGCGGAGCCAAATGGGTTAGAGTGAAACAGACGTGTTCAGAGCACCTCTGGGTTCTGGGCACAGTAGGTGGAAAGGAAACGTGGCTAGGGGTAGCCTACTTGTGGACGGGGAATAACTGCAGAGAAAAGAATCAGGAGATAGTGGATTGCATGAGTGCGGATATTAAGGAATTTGGTAATGGGGCCGAAATCATCCTTCTAGGGGACATGAATGCCCACATACATGACCTTGACGGATATTCAGACACCAATGGGAAGTTATTACTAGATCTTTGCGAGCAACATAGTCTGGAGATAGTTAACACGGGGCCTAAATGTGACGGCCAGATCACATGGGAAGTCGGAAACAAGCAATCAAGTATTGATTATTGTCTCATGACTGAAGGAATTTACCACAAACTGACAGAAATGAGGATAGACGAGGAAGGCATTAACAGCTTGGGTAGTGATCATAAACGAATAACATTACAAATGGGATACGAAACTGAAAATATGAGCATGGAATCAAAGTCTGGCAGCTCGTATTTAAATGACAAACAAATAATAAATATAGCCGCAAGAGTCGAGGAAGAAGTGGGCGAAATACCAGGCAAGGACTGGGAGTATAGTGAGCTGTTACATCTAATGACGAAGGAGATAGGGAAAGAGAAGAAAACTGTTTGCTGGATAGGAAAAAGGAAGCCAAAAAGTTGGTGGAACAAGGAAATCCGGGAGGCGATCGAGAAGCGACGCGAAGCATCACGGGAGCATAGAAAGGCAAAAAAGGAGAAGCGGCCGCAGGACGAAGTAAAAAAAATATGGGAAATATATTTAGAGAAAAAATCCCTTGTACAGAAATTGGTAGAGGCAAAAATTAAAGGTGAAAGTGAACGCTGGATGACAGAGATACACGAAAAAAAAGGAGGCCGCGCCTAGGATTTTTTGGAGCCACATAAAGGCGCTAGGTAGGAAGTCTGTCACAACGCAACAACATATTCTAGATGAAGGAGGAAATCAATTGGAAGGGTACGAAGCGCTAGGTTACATCCAAAAGGTAACAGCCGATTCGTTTAAAAAGAGCGTCCAGGGGATCTCCCCGGTGAGTAAAAGTGTGGCGGAGAAAGCAACAGAGGAAGAGCTAGTACTTGATAATTTCAACTGGAAAAAGGCCGAAGGAAAAATTCCAAAGCGCACTGCCGCGGGTTTAGATGGGATTCCCGTTAGCCTCATTAACGAACTAGGACATAACACTAAAGAAGCATTGTTAAAAGCAGTAGAAAAAAGCTTAAAGGACGGACAAATACCGGACAGTTGGCGACAAAGTAGAATGAACTTAATCTATAAAGGCAAGGGAGAAAAGGACAAGATTCGCTCGTATAGACCACTAACCATTACATCGGTACTATACAGGTTGGCGATGCAAGCAGTAAAAATGAAAATAGAAACATGGGCCGAACATAACGATATTTTGGGAGAACTTCAGAACAGATTCCGAGTCGACAGGCGGTTAGACGATAACCTGTTTGTTCTCACTCAGTGTATAGAAATATCTAAAATAGAGAATAGGCCCTTGTACGTGGCTTTTCTAGACATCACTAGGGCATACGACAACGTTAATCAGGAAATTTTGTGGGATATATTGAAAGGAATGGGCATGGGCGACGACTGTATACAGCTTTTGAGGGAGATATACCGAGAAAATACAGTTTGCATAGAGTGGGAAGGAATGCGTAGCAAAGAGAACGTTGAGGTTAGCAAGGGTCTGAGACAGGGATGTCCTTTGTCCCCGCTGTTATTCATGCTGTACATGGTGAGTATGGAAAAAGCGCTAGAAGGTAGCAACATTGGTTTTAATCTGTCACACAAACAGGGCGGCATGATGATTGAGCAGAAGCTTCCAGGTTTATTTTATGCGGACGATATCGTCTTATTTGCGGACAGTCGAGATGATATACAGCAGCTGGCGAATATATGCGGAAGGGAAGGTGAAGCTCTTGGACTAGGATTCAGTGTAACGAAGTGTGGATTGATGGTGTTCAATGATCCCTGTGATCAGACGGTGTCCATACAAGGCCAAGAAATACCGAGGGTAAGTGAATACAAGTACCTTGGAGTATGGGTAAATGAGAGTGATAGATACATGGAGGTACAGGAAAAAGCCTCGGCAGCAAAAGGAAAGAGGAATGCGGCAATAATGAAACACAGAGCGTTGTGGGGATACAATAGGTATGAGGTGCTTCGAGGTCTGTGGAAGGGTGTAATGGTTCCAGGGCTTACTTTTGGGAACTCAGTGGTGTGCATGAGGGCAGAGGTGCAATCGGGAATGGATGTAAATCAAAGGACTGTGGGACGCCTCGCGTTGGGTGCTCACGGGAAGACGACAAACGAGGCTGTAAAGGGCGATATGGGGTGGGCAGGTTTTGAGGCGAGGGAAGCGCAGAGCAAAATAAGGTTCGAAGAAAGGCTAAGAAATATGAAGGAGAGTAGATGGGCAGAGAAGGTGTTCCGTTATTTGTATAGGAAGAGCGTGGACACACAGTGGAGAAAAAGAACTAGAAGACTCACTAGTAAATATACGGCTGGTATTGTAAGCCATATGTCAACAAAGAGCGTTAAGGGAAAAGTCAGGGAGGCGGAGAGGATTTACTGGATGGCAGCTATGGAGAAAAAACCGGCTTTGAGTAACTACCGAAAGGGCAAAAATGAAATAAGGAGGGAGGCATTTTACGATAATTCAAGGGGAAGCGCTTTACTGTTTGAAGCGAGATCGGGTTGCCTTAGAACGCGTAGTTATAAAGCAAGATTCAGTAAAGAAGAAGAACAATGCACATGCTGCGGGAAAGATAAGGAAACGGCGGAGCATGTTCTGATTGAATGTGGAGATATCCACCCAGGTGTACGTTTGGGCACGAGCCTACAGGAAGCCTTGGGTTTTAGGGACAACAATGGAAAGCTGAACACACCCGCGATTGAAATAAGTAAGAGACGGTTAGAGTATTGGTGGCAGAAAATTAGAGAGAAAGGACAAAAATAAATATTGGAAAAATAAAATAGGGACAGTGTGCCGTAAATGGCAGAGAACTTAAGCTGAAAATTTACCTTTTTTTCCATTAAGATAGAATTTATCGAAGTAGAGGCTTTAGGCCAACATCAAAAAAGAAAAAAGGTTTTTTTTGTCGAGCCTGGTGGCATACTTGTCACGGGAGCGTCTATTTGCACCTCAACAGCTCGGGGTCACGTGACCCTAGTTGCAACGTCACGTATGACGTCATTGGTTAAAGCGATCGGCTTCAACTGGATATGTCTTATTGTGACTACGTCTTGTTAAGCGACTCTAAGGTTGCTAAGGTTACGTGATAAAAAAAAAGAGGGAAGGCTTGTTTTGTTGTCATGGTTCGCGAATCCCCCAGCGTGGTTGTGTGCCTATAGTTTCTAGGATCTACTCTACTCTACTACGCGTGGTCGTCATCCACGCTGCGTAGTTCGTTGGCGGCTTGATTATGGCAGATGAAGCAATCGTACGATCGCATCTCCTGGACTTTGAGAGTGGCGAACACAACTAGCGTGGATACGTGAAGACCGATCAAGAACTGGAGCACCTAGAAAGAGCCCTTCTCGGCCTAGGAGTGTCATTCAAGGTGACATCCTCCAGGAAACATGCCGAAGAAAACCTACATAAGGCAGGAAAGCGTAAGTATATAAGCGTTGATTATTAAAATCTAAGGGCATTTCTGCTTTTTTTGTGATTGTTTAGCCATTTTCACGAGTATTACTAAGCGCGGTGATATGTACATGTACCTTACGCAGTTCTGTTAGGATAAGAAGTCTGAGTTTTCTTCAATAAAACTAGTTGTTAGAAAGCGCTTGTCCGGTGTGTATCTCTTCTTTGTCCCTGTGTTTTCTTGCGCGCTTCTCAAGGATAAAATCTGCGTAAATTCCATGCCGTGTGCTGCACTATAATGCTTGGTTTACATGTTCTCGGGAGCACCGACTACCAGTTGGCAGCGTTTTCTGACTATGCCCGAAACGCGTTGCAGGGCCCAACTTTAGGGTTGGATGAAGCCAATTTTCGCTGTAATACATAATCTTGAAGGCCACGTTTTGGAGCAGTTTCTCTACTTGTAGCATAGCTGTAGCAATTACTGCAGTGTTCCCAGTACTATGTAGTAATGAGCTAAATTCACTGTTCACTGAGAAATGGCATTTTTGTGATATTAGTCTGTCTGAATGTTCCACTATTAGTGCTCTTGTACATAGTGTACTCAACAGTTAATGACTTTCCTTGGTGGTACAACCTACGAGTTCGTAGGGCATTCGTCTTTATTGCCAGAGCTAAAATAGAAGCAGACTGCATTCAAAGCACTATGTCTGTGCTGATCAAGCATGTTAACAACACCTTGCATTATATTATAATGAATGCTACACAGTAAAATTTGTAAAGCAATAAAAAAAATTGTGTTCAATGTTTCTGCAGTGAAGCTTATGTTCTCCATCAACCGGGGAGCTGTGCCTCTGAACTTGCAGCTGCCCTTCAGAGTACTATCATTGACTGACAAAGGGTGCCTGTATGGAAAAGACAAGCACTCACACAAAGGTCAATCAGAGGACTCTGTAAGTAAATGAATTAAGATTGTTGTGTACAAATGAGACTACTGTTGAATGCTTATAAAAGTGATTTCAGCCAGCATTAAAAGTTTCTTTCGACCACAGTGATTTCGCTGAAAGATATTTTTATGTACATCATTTTATCACTATTGAATGTGTGGGATCTTTGGCACTTGCCACCAGCCTGTTCCTGACCAGCTGTCCCCTGGTCCTCCCTGCTGTGGTCTCGTTCCTGCCTTCGGCCCTGCAGCCACCTCCACCCTGCCTAATCCACCTGACAGACTCTAAAGTCGCCTCGGCGGCTGGTTCGCCCACTCAAGCTTTGGCCCAGGCCCGAGCGTGGTCGCTCCGGCTTCCGTTCCTGGCTGTCTGCTGTTCCGGCCTGCCGTTCCTGTGAGGCCCCCATCCCAGCGACTTTCGGCAGTTGGCTGCCACACGCAACTTGCAGCCACGCCTCGTACGTTCCCGGCTGCCAACCTCTCCAGACCGGCGAACTTCAAGCAGGCTAGCTGCCCGCCCTTGTTGTGCAGTCTTCCCCGTTACTCCTGGGCTGTGGACCTTCTCCCGGCAGTGGGCTCTCCCTGGTGGTGGAACTTTTGGTGGGACGTTAAGTGTGACCATGGCCGACCTATGGACTCGTATCTTCGGGAAGACGACATCACCCTTTTGGACTTTGCCCCGTTTGCCAGTCCCCTTGCGGCTGAGCTGACCTTGCCACTTGGCCTCGGACAGCCTCTTTCACAGGCTGGCCTCGGTCTTTAGGAGGGGGGAATGTGGGAATCGAGCGCGCCGTCCCCTTTGGCGCCTCGTTCCCCAGCTAGCGTGTGTGTTGGCCCCGCGCGGCTCGAGCGCCGGGAACCGCTGCTAATCGGCAGTATGGCGACCACGGTGGTGGCGCCAGGCCTCTTTGTCTGGTGCGAGCCATGTGTCGGCTTCCCGGCGCGCGGCACACGTCCGGGCATGTCTGGACAAGCCACCGCGCTAGCTTACGTCACTGTGCAACGCCTGTCCTCATTGGCCGCCAGTGACAACCCCCTTCCCCCTGAGCTCGCTTCTGTCTGGCGCGGGCTTGCCCGCGTCAGATGCTCTCAGGCCCGCACGAGAGGTTGACGCGCTGCTCTGGCAGGCGGCTTCTCGTTCGTGCACTCGACTGCTGCCCCTTTGTGTAATAGTCGTAGCGCCACTGGCAAGCGTACATGATCGGTCTTGGGAGTTACCCTGACGGCCCGCAAACCCATGATTGTCGCACTGTGCTGCATCTTGGGTTAATAAACCCGTGTTTGTTGACAGCCTGCCTCGAGTGCCTTTTCTGCGCCGTGTTGGAGAGTCGACGAACCCAGCTGCAGCGTCTTTGTTCGCTGCGGCAGTGGAGAACGTCGCGTCCCTGCCCGGTCGCCTCGTAGGTTAAGCGTCGTGCAAACCTATCTCCACACACTTAAGGAACAAAGGACACAGTACATCACAGTGCAAACCAAGAAATAGGCATTTATTTGCACCTTTTACACAGCAAGCCCGCTAGCGGAGTTATACAAATAATAGCATGTCAGTGTAACACGCTGTAGAATCGACAATGTTTGACTCACCATGCCCAGTTAAGCAGCGAGTAAAGTTTAACCCTGCAAGAAAGCCAAGCATATGCAGTTTGGGGTCATGTATCACAAATAGAGGTGTATTCGGGTCAATGGAAAGGAGCCTGTGGAGCTCCTTATGACATGCAATGCGCTCCAAAGAACAAAAAAGAGGCATTCATTCCTTTGGGCCCTACGTGTCCTCACTATCAGGTAGCACCACTGTGGGGGAGCTGGCTGACAAGGCATGTAAACGCTATCAGGGAACGAGAGCATCCCTACATCCCCCAGCAAAGCACACACTATGTATGTGCTCTGTGAACAGGAGGCAGTTCATGTGGCGTAAATGTCATTATAGCATGTCCGTGCACTGGCGACACCACCCCTTGTTGATATCACTGGCATTTGGTGCTTGTCAAGCCCTGTATCCACACCTAGACAGGTGGCTTGTCTGCAGACTCAATGACAAAACACCAGGTCAAGACTGCTCAAAGGCAATGCAGTAGTGCTGTCTGCATCAACGTGCCTTGCCGCCAAGACGGCCAGAACAGCTGGCTCCTGTTGCAGCTGCCAAGGGTTGCGTGCTTTCATGTGGGCACTTTTATTGTGTTACCGTACATGCACACAATAGCACATATATTAAAAAAGTGTCTTCCTGGTACGATGTGCAGGTGATATTCCCAGCCCCCCAAAAATTGGTAGTGTTGTGTATTGAAAAGGTAACATGCAGAGCAGTAATGAAGGGCACTAGAGGTGCAACATGTAACATCAAACATGTCAAGAAATTTTTTTAGTGCAAGTTAGAAGTTTGTAGAATCCCTCTGTCCTGCCGGGCACCCTACATTGGACAGAAGAGCAGGTGCCTCAACAAAAGGCTTCAGGAACACAAGAATTTATGCAGTAGAATTTAAATCGACGGAAATCTTGCTCAGCACTGCTCTGCCTGTAAGTGTAACCCGAATTTCAGAGACAACTATTTTGGTATACAGCAAGGACAAAATTAAAAGAACAATTGTAGAAACATCTTGTATGCCGCTGGAGAAGCTAACCGCATGCATGAGCTTTCCGTCCACAGCACTTACAGACAGGCAAGTGGCATTTCTAGGAAAACAAAGATAATTTTAAATACTGCACATGTTTCACCTTGATTTTGATAAGGCATTTTTTAAATGTTAATTTCCAAGAGATAAATGCAATTTTTTTTTTACTCTTAGCATTCATGTTTGCTTATTCGCAGTTTGCCCACAGCGCCCTCTTTTGAATTTCAAGTCTTTGCCCTCCCCTTTTTGGTGTTTTTGTTTCATTAAATCAATTGTTAGAGATACACTTTTTGTGTCTCATTCCTGTCGGCACTCTAACTTTGCGGCACTGCCTTTATCTTCCACTATGTTGCAACTAGCCCCTACACAAGCTCTTCTGAATCCGAATCTTGATTTTCGTGCTCCAAAAGCAACATTTTGCTGCTACAAAAACTGCTTCAAATTCTATTATGGCTATTGCACCCCTGCACATGTTCAGATTATGAGAAACTAGTAAAAACTAGTTTGGTATTTCAAGAAAGCCAATGTATGCAAAAAAGCTGGCAAACAATTTCTTCAGTTAATTGAACAGTGGAACATTTTATACTGCATTATATCATGTTTACCCTCAAGCATAAAAAACAAGTTGCTCCCTACTGCCATCTAATAAAACGCTACAATGAATAGCTTTTGCATTTTTTAATGCTCATTGCATGGCTTCCACTCAGATGGCAGACAATGGAGGCCAACCTGATGTGGACCGGACAGCAGAGACGTTCAAGAAAAAAAGAGTGAAACTCCAAAGCACAAAGAAGAAGGGATGCACAGCAACTATGCACATTAAGAAGGTTGAGGTGTTCCCAGACTTTGAGGTATGAATATCCATTAAATGGCGGCCATTCCATCTACATTATCTAGTTTTCTGTTCAATGCATTCAATGTGCATGCTGTTCAACTAAAGAGCTTCATAAATATTCTAACCCAAGATGTAGTATAATAAGCCTCTGTTTCAAGTGTTTCACCATACTTGTCACACCTTCGTATTGCATCTTGCGGTAAATGGTGCAAAAGCAGAACTCGGAATAGCACAAAAGCACTGCCCTCATGTTTTGTTATATTCTCAGCTCTCATATATAGCACTCTTTGCCAACACAAGACCTATTCATGGTGGGTTACGGCCGACATATATCTACCTCGTGGAGATCATTCAGGCTTGTGCACAATGTCCTAGCGACTATATTAACGCGATAGCGTTAGAGAGCTCGTTTCGCATAAATCCCGTCGCCGACGTCGGTAACAGCGTCGCCTGTGAGCGAAAAATCGAGAAAGGTGCAAATAAAATAAACAATAAAAATCTTCGGTCCCATTGAAGATCGAACCCGGGGCCATTTGCAGTGGCAAGCAGGCGTCCTACCACAAAGCCACGATGTTACTTGCAACTGCTTTGGAAAAAAACACTACATAAATGTCATGTAGTGGAAGGAGTCTCCTTAACGCATTTTGTTTGGCAGGTGTCGCGACGAAAATGAGCCCATTCGGCAATTTGTAGGCGCATTGGCGAGGCTATCAAACTACGTTTTTTGCGCGACGCCATGCTTCGAAAAAAGCCGGGATAGTGCAGCCATCGCCGCTAAAAACACAGACGAACTTCCAAAGAGCTCCAAAAATGGACAACTATGTCCATCTAGCGGAAAACATATCAAGCCAACGCCTCCTTTCTAGAGGAGGCATTGATCAAGCAAACAGTAAAAATTAGATAATGTGCTGCCATCTGCGAGGCATTGTGAGAAATATGTCTTGACTAGCACAGGGAAGTGCTTTAGATCGAAAACTTGTACCATTACTATAGATACATCGCGCGCGCGTCTATGTGCGTATGTGTGTAACAACACACATTAATAAGTATGCACTTAGTGGTTGAAGTGCGCACTAGGGGCCAGATTTCGCTGTTGCGTTCAACTCTTAAAGGCGAAGCTTAAAGGTCCCCCAATTTTTTCGGCATGCTTGTGATCACTAGTGAATTAGGTGCAGCAATAACACTTCACAATGCTAGCTGTACTTCACTATGTTAACAGCGGTGACATTACTGTAAAGTCTGCATATCTTATGGTAGTGCTACATATTTGCCAAGAAAAGTGCCTTTGAAAAAATTCTTAACATGTTTGCGTAACTTGTTCTCTTGATCGCCCTTAGATTGCAGTGCAAGGATGTACGAAGAACCGGATCACCATGCTGAAGTCTGCTGCATTGACTAACTTGTCACAACAACTTAATGGAGACAATCCACCAAGGTCAGAAATGCGACTTTACGTCACAATAACAAAGATGTCATGCCACACAGAACATGACTTTGGCAACTTCATGAAGTATGGACAGACGGTGGACCACAGTATTATTGAAAGAATTAACGACCTCGTTCAGGAAGGCATTACGTCTGTGCATGAAGTGAAGACATGCCTTCGCTACTATGTACAGGACGTGCTCTTCAATGGCAAGGAAAAACCTGATCTAGATTGCAGAGCTTTTTACCCGACATCCAAAGACATCCGCAACCATATTCAGGAATCTTTGAGGCAAGGGCGCTGTAGCAATCTGGATCAGGAGAATGTTGCAATGCTGGTATCTGCACTGGAGAGAGAAGAACCAACATCAAAGGTGCTCTTCCGGCCATATTGCTACACAAGTGAAGCAAAAACGACAATCCCCGAGGCCGACGATGACCAGATTAATGTAGAGGAGACCTTGGCAAAACAATGCGACAGGACCTTGCTGTTCTGCTATCAGTCTCGCTTCATGGCAGAACTACTAAAGCAGTATGGCAACAATGTGACATGCCTTGATGCCACAAACAAGACAACAGATTACAGCTTGCCACTGTTTTTCCTTGTTGTAAAAACACCCACGAATTACATGGTGGCAGGTGTTTTTGTGGTGCAGTACGAAACAAGTGCGTGCATCAGTGAGGCACTCAGTGTGTTTAAAAGCTGGGATCCTGAGTACTTGCCTAAGTATTTCATGGTGGACTTTTGCCAGGCTGAAATAAGTGCGATTTCTGAAGTCTTCCCACAGAGTGAAGTCATGCTGTGCAACTTTCACCGTGAACAGGCTTGGGAGAGGTGGGTGAAAAAGAAGGAAAATGATGTCCCTCCAGACCAAAAAGATGCCCTGCTTGGTCTCTTTCGCAAAATAGCCAATTCAAGCAGCAGGGAGGAATTTGACGAGGCCTACAAATGTCTGAAGAACTCAGTTTTTTGGAGGAACGACAAAGTAGCTAGCTACTTTGAAACGCAGTGGATGCCAGCAGCCAAGATGTGGGTTCAATACCACAGAATGAAGTTTGGTGTCGTCGTTACAACAAACAACGGAACAGAGACACAGAACCGCATCCTCAAGGAGCATTACCTGAGGTGGAGTCACGGGAGAAGGAGCCTTTCGAGCCTTATTACAGTAGTGGTGAAAAAGTTTCTTCCAGAGAGACAAAGCGTCTTTATTCAGCAGAATGTAGAAAGATCGGCAATGTACCATGAATATGTGCCAAAGTACCTGCATAACAGACCTCCAAAAGTAATAAGGCATATCATGGCTCGTATCAACACAGCCTTAGACTATGAGCCTGAAGATGTTGCTGTATTTACTGAACCTGGCGTTTTTTCTGTGAAGTCAAGCAATCCAGGCTTGCTACACACGGTAAACTTCCATACACCACAGTGTACCTGCCAGGATTTTCTTCGACATAAATTGCCATGCAAGCACTTCTGTGCAATTTTTCGGTTTTTCAAAGAATGGTCATTTGAACAGCTCCCAAGAGAATACATTGAAGGCCCAATGCTAAGTTTGCACAGCAACATTCTCAGCACACCAGAAAGTGGGTGCATTTTACCGGCACTCTCTACCGAAGGCACAGATGACAACATTTTGCAGGTGCCCTCAGAAGAGGAATGTGTTGCTGAACTGCCAAAGAAAATCCGGGAAACTAGCAAGTTATTCAGGAGAATGATCACAGACACAGCCCACAAAATTACAAGTGTTGTCATCTACTGCAAAGATGAAAGAAAGAGAAAGGAGGCACATGAGCTGATGCTTCAAGCATACAACATTCTGAGAAGTGGGTGTGAGAGTTCAAGTAGTGGCTTAGTCATTCGTGGATCTCCGACAAAGGGTTGCTCTGGCCAGGCAAGCACTACACAACAAGCAAAACGAATCCGCCTAAAAGCACTCCAGCATGCAAGACGCCATGCGGAGAGCTGGAAAACAAGAGGCAGAGTAGGCAAGCAAGCCAGCGAACTTAGAGCAACATTTAACGTTGCACCATAAACGTCTGATGCTCGCGCGTGCGCCCCTTCATCGAGGGATAATAATATCTGAGGTTTTACATCCCAAAACCATGATATGATTAGGAGAGGCGTCGTAGAGGAGGGCTGCGGAAATTTCAACCATCTGGTATTCTTTAACATGCAATGACATCACACAGCACTGTCCTCTACCATTTAGCCTCCATCAAAATGCGACCGCTGCAGTCGGGATCGAACCCGCGACCTTCGGGTCAACAGCCGAGCACCATAACCACTGCTTCACCGCGATGGACCCTTCGTCGAGGGAAGGGCGACTTGTTGGAAAAGAAACTTCCCATGGCTGGCTTTGGGTAATCGGCACCTCCGGGACTTTCTCACAGCTGCAACAAATGGAATGTGTTGGGGGAGTGCACCTACTGTAGAGATGCACAAGCCAGGGAAGAATTTTTGGCTGCTTTGGCAGTTGTCTTTGAACCAGTGAAGAGTGTGGTCATCGGTGTCACAAGTAGGCAGCGAGTGTGGAGTGTCCTGTGCAACGAATAGAGTTGACTGTCCCGTCGGGAATCCTCGTCTACAGAAGCTGGCAAGAGAGTCGAGCGGCGGGCACCACGTCAATTCGTCTACGAGTACTGTAAGCTGGCATGGTTAAAAACAGCGCGAAGTAGACACGGACAAGAATTCACACAGGCAGCGCGGTCCTGTGTCAATTCTTGTCCGCGTCTACTTCGCGCTATTTTTAACTATAGATACGTACCAACTGGCTCGTATTCACACTCTTTTAAGCTGGCATGGTCTGTGAGGAACCTTTTATTGAAATTTTAACAGCAGAGCTGTTCGAGCTATCCACAAAACAGTGCTTGTCGATCAAAAACATTGCCTCGCTATGATGTCGCCTAGCATAGCCATGGCAACCAGGCCATCTGCACATCGCCCACAACCTTCACGAAGCTGTGCGCACCTGCCTTGATACTAAGCATGACCGTTCCTGCGCACTGACTTGTCACCACATTGTACCAGCAGGAGCCATGTCGTCATCATGTGCTGAATCTTTGCTTTCGCCATGGGTAGACGTAAATAAATCAACTTCGGAAGAAGAAGCCACATATAAAGAATGACAACGTGCCGCGAAGTGGGAATATGTTCAGACATCAAGCCGAAGAGGCTGCTACCAAGTTTCGCCATTAAGCGGAAGAGCCAAGGTGTGCTGCTTGGCAAAGGGAATACATACAGAAACCCTTGCGAGTACGTGCCCGGCCTGCATGTGGATGAGAGCTTCTATGGCAGGGTCCAGCAGAGTACTAATTCAGCGGATAACTGGTTTCGTCAAGTGTTTCTGAGCTCGGAATTTGGGCACGCCTGTCACATCTGCAAAAACCTTCTAAAAACTTGAGAATCGACCAGCTTCACTGTCTTTTAAGTGTTTTATTTTTTGTTGCTATTTTATTTAGCCAACTTTGCATTTGAGTTGCACGAGAAGCTCTGCAGTATAAGCACAGTGTTCCTTTCTCTGCATTTATTTTCAAGTCAATCCTCTATTTTATTAACCTACCCCGTTGTCTGTATTTTGTATCTGTAGTTATTCAGTGTGGTTTCTGGTGCCATTCTTTCTTTCATTGCACATATTTTTGTTTCCTCTTAGTTAACTGTGTGTCTCTTGCCATTGCCCTCTTTCTAATTAAACGGTTGCTTGTTCCTTATATCACATATCTCTGTATTCTCAATGAATCTGTCAGTCATCCTGAACATCACAACACACCCCACACAGGTCGACTGGTCAACGAAAATTTGAAATGTACCACTTCAAGACCTTTCAAGCATTGCAGGGCCAAGCCTGAAGTTGAAGCGTGTGAGTCTGCCAAGACGCTGTTGTTTGAGCAGCGGGGTCTGACCGAAGTGTGTTAAAGTGTACAGTGCATAAGTGTCATGTCAGAACTCATTATAAACTATGGTATTGTATAACAGGTGGCAGAGTGTTACGAGACTTGAACATAATGCATTACATTAGATATCTGGCAGTTCTTATTTTAGTACTTTTCTTCACTTGGAAACAATCAACATAGTTCAGTTGAGGGGCTAGTTGGTACTGAAATAAAGCCATGCAGGGGATAGAACACAAGAAGGAGTAGACAGGATTGCACTTGTCATGTCTACTTCTACTTGTGTTCTGTCCTCTATGCACCTTTATTTCAGTTTAAAGTTTGCTAATATTTAATTACATATAAGTTAGTTTATAGATGAAAATGTAAAACACACGTCTGCTTTGAGCATTTCAATTGAGCGGGAACTACAGTAAGTGCCCAGTCATGCCATACCGAACTCAAGCTTCAAGATACAGGTTCAGAAACAATGTGACAAACTGCAAGTAAAAACATACCCCTAAAGTCACCTTGAATTCCAAGGTAATGCCTGCCAAGTATTTACTGGTAAGCACTATACCTCCTCGTGCATGTTGTCATTAAAGAAGCTATAGCTTTGCAGCCTCATGCCAATCTTGTGGCTCAGGAACTACATATGGTACGATACGAGCACTGACGTACAAGAAAGTAGTGCTTCCTGAACTGACACTGTGTACTGCAACTATTCATGTGCGTTGGCAAGTTCATAGAATATTGCAGTTGTTCAAGTGCGGCAAGTAGTACAAGATTGTGCACATCAATCAGTGAACTATGATGCAATGTACGTAGACTACACTATAAAGAAAAAAAAAGACGCTAGGATGCGGGCCAAATTCACTTACGGTCTCCTGCTTCTTCCCTTAGTAGCAAACATTGCGCCACGGTACCCTGTTCTCTTTTGCACCTCTTCATACCGCCTCGCCACTCCACCAAAGAGTAATATTTGTTTGGGTTTAAAGCCCCAAGAGCAGATAAGATTATGAGGGACGTCGTAGTGGAGGGCTGCGGTAATTTCGACCACCTGGGGGTTCTTTACCATGCACCTAAATCTCGGCACACGGGTCTCAAACAAATATTTGCTTCCATCGAAAATGCTACCGCCGCGGATTCCGTCCCGCGACCTTCGGATCGCCAGCCGAGCGCCATAACCACTAGATCACCTAAGCAGGGACCAGAGCGAGTGCTCGTCTCACTGGCGAGTCAGGTGTGTTGCCGTGCGGATACGTAACGTAGTACAGTACAGGTCACTAGTGAGCACATTTGTCTAAAACACCGAAAAGGCACGCTCCGGACTGCGCTGACGGCATTTTCTGATTACAACTGGTTAGAAAGAGCCCAAATTCTTGCATGCAAAGCCGCTAAGGTTTAATGCTTGAGTGAGGGCTGTCAACTAGTTATCGGTATACATGGCGCCAGAGAGTGTTGGTGCGTGCCATTCCGGCATTCTAGACAAGTTTCAGTTCACGACCAGTTCACAGTACGCGACCAGCTCTCGTTAATATTGTGTCTAACAAAGAAAAACGAGCCCTTATAATTTCCACTTGACCTCTGTAGGTTGCACATGAAATTTAACAGTCGACTGCTCACTGGTTCTTCAGAAAATGAGAATCAGCTATCTGTGTAACGACGCGAAGCTCAACCGAATGGTCATCGGGAGGACTTCGGGCTGTACACCTGTAGACTTCAGTAAATTCCTTCGATGTAGAGCATATGGCGCTAACAGCGGTAGCAGCAAATGCCGGCAAACATACCTGTTCCTATCGCGTGCCCTAGCCTTCGTAGCGCCACACAACTAGGGAGCCTACATGACCGGCAGTTCATGTAGGCTCCCTACACGCAACCTGTGACACAACACACTTGGCACTCTCCTCGACAGCACTAAGTTCATGAGCGGCACAGTGGAGTGACTTCGATAACGCGGGCTTCCTTGGTCGAGCTCTTTAATCCAGGGCACGCAGCGTGGAAGTGTGGATGACGGTCACATGATAACTGGAACTCGTGCACACGAACCGTGATGACAACAAAACGCGCCTTCCTTATTTTTTTTATCACGTGACCTCGGAGTCGCTTGACAAGACGTAGTCACAATAAGACGTAGCCAGTTGAAGCCGATCGTTTTAACCAATGACGTCATATGTGACGTTGCAACTTGGGTCACGTGACCCCAAGCTGTTGAGGTGCAAATAGACTCTCCCACTTGTCACCACCCCGTTATAAAGGGGACGCTCATAGCATCCATCCATCCATGTAGCCACCTCTAGTTTAGTTCTTGCAGCGTTCACTAGATGGCGGTACCGTCTCCTGTATGTAGCCACCTCTCGTTTAGTTCTTGTAGTGTTTACTAGATGGTGGTACTTGTAGCTGATGATGAAAAGATGCAAGATGTTATAAACTAGAAAGCGGTACTTGTAGTTGATGAAAGACGCGAGATCTTATAAAATAGGAACGATGTCCCATATGGCGCGTGTCATTGGTTGAAGGCAATCGTTCGATTTAGTGCGGCGACGTACGCTAGGGAAGCGATGTAATAAAATCGAGTGGGCAAAATGTACAGAGGATTCATGGTTTGCCAGGTTTACCTCCGGAGCTTCGCCCACTCATCATCATTCACTTCGTGGATATGGCGGAATTTTTTTTTGCTAAAAAGGGCAACCCACTAGAAGGCGCTGTAGAGGACGACCCACTGTTCGAAGGCTTCGCCACAACTACCCCGGGTGCGAAGAGGGAGCCGCCTGGCGACCTAACAGCTGGTTACTACTAGCGGGTCGTGGTAGGCTTTGAGGCGCTCCACGTTGACAATGTCGCGCCCTCGACAGCGCATGTCCGAAGATGGTTCGATGGGTTCGATCAAGTAATTTACAGGGGAAGTGCGTTCGACGACACGGTAGGGGCCTTCGTATTTGGGCAATAGTTTTGAAGATAGGCCAGTTGAAGTGGTAGGGATCGAGAGCCAGACGAGCGCTCTAGGGAGGAACGTGGGCGCAGTAGCGCTGGTGTCAGCGCGAATGCCTTTTTGCCGCTCTTGATCATGCGCTGTAAAGGTCCTTGCAAGCTCTCGACACTCTTCAGCAAGCTTGGCTGTATCAGAAATAGGCGCCCACTCTGACGGATCTGGCTTGTACGGAAGTATAGTGTCGATGGTGTGCGACGGGTGCCTTCCATATAATAAAAAGAAAGGTGAAAAGCCAGTAGTGCTTTGAGGGGTGGTGTTTTATGCGTAGACCCTTCGTCACCTACGCATTTGTGTGATCCCTAATTTGTGTGATCGGCGGCGACGTACTTGGAGGGCATGTCGCCGAGCGTACGGTTGAAGCGTTCAGTGAGGCCATTCGTCTGCAGGTGGTAAGCAGCAATTTTGCGGTGAACAACGTTGCACTCTTTGAGAATGGCTTCGACGACTTCAGACAGGAAGACGCGGCCTCGATCACTGTGCAGTTCCTGGGGTGGACCGTGTCGCAGCATGAATCGTTGGAGCAGGAAGGAGGCCACATCGCTCGCTGTAGCCGCGGGGAGAGCGGAAGTTTCGGCGTATCGCGTGAGGTGGTCCACAGCAACAATGGCCCAGCGGTTACCAGCCGACGTTAGTGGAAGTGGCCCATACAAATCGATGCCAACGCGCTCAAACGACCTGGCAGGGCAAGGTAGAGGTTGCAGACCTACCGGCGACAGGTGCGTTGAAGTTTTGCGGCGCTGACATTCTATGCAGGAGCGAACGAATTTCTGCACATAGCGGTACATGCCGCGCCAAAAGTACCGTTGGGGAGTGCGCTGGTAAGTCTTCGATACCCCGGAGTGCGCACATTGCGGATCAGAATGAAAGAATTCGCGTATGTCAGAGCGCAGACTGCGGGGTATGACTAGTAGCCACTGGCGGCCGTCACCGTTGTAATTGCGTCGGTGGAGAAGGTCGTCGCGAACGGCGAAATGGTGGGCTTGACGACGCAACGCGCGAGTGGATGGAGTGGATGGATCAGTCAGTAAGTCTATCAGTGAGGCAATCCATTGATCCTTGCGCTGTTCAGTAGCAACGGCATGAATGCTAATGGAAGAAACGGCAAGGTGAGACGCTGAGTCGTGGGCATTGTCGTCAGGCAAGGGAGAGCGCGACAGGGCGTCGGCGTCAGCATTTTGCCTTCCTTTGCGGTACAGCACGCGGATGTCGTAGTCTTGCAGGCGAAGTGCCTACCGGGCGAGACGGCCTGAGAGATCTTTCAATGATGACAACCAGCATAGTTCGTGATGGTCGGTGACTACATCAAATGGGCGACCATACAAATAAGGTCGGAACTTGGTAAGGGCCCAGACGATTGCCAGACATTCTTTCTCAGTGACGGTGTAGTTAGTCTCGGCATTTGTAAGCGTACGGCTTGCATACGCCACGACATATTCCGGGAACCCTGGTTTGCGCTGCGCAAGGACAGCGCCAAGACCGACACCACTGGCGACCGTGTGTACCTCTGTAGGGGCAGTAGGGTCGTAGTGGCGGAGTATGGGAGGCGACGTCAACAAACGACGGAGCGTTGTGAATGCGTCGTCACACTTTGATGACCACGAATGGAGAGGCTCGTTACTACCGAGGAGCTTTGTCAGCGGCGATACGATAGACGCGAAGTTTCGGATGAAGTGCCGAAAGTAGGAACGCTGTCCTATGAAACTGCGCAGTTCCTTGACGGATGTCGGCTTGGGGAACTCGGTCACGGCCCGAAGCTTGGCTGGATCGGGAAGAGTTCCGTCCTTGGACACGACGTAGCCGAGTATTGTCAACTGCCGAGCTGCAAATCGGCACTTCTTTAGGTTCAGTTGCAGACTGGCGTCACTCAGACGCGTTAAAACATGCCGCAGGCGTTCAAGATGCGTGGAGAAGTCCGGAGCGAAAACGACGACGTCATCGAGGTAGCACAGGCACGTGTGCCATTTCAGGTCACGCAGAACGGTATCCATCATGCGCTCAAAGGTGGCGGGCGCATTGCACAGCCCAAACGGCATGACGTTAAATTCGTACAAGCCGTCGGGAGTGACGAAAGCGGTCTTCGGTCGAGCGTCCTCAGCCATAGGTACTTGCCAGTACCCTGAGCGCAAATCTAGAGATGAAAAGAATTCGGCTCCTTGCAGGCTGTCAATCGCGTCACCCACACGCGGTAGTGGGTACACGTCCTTACGAGTGATCTTGTTGAGGCGTCGGTAGTCCACACAGAACCGCACAGAACCGTCCTTCATCGCGACGAGAACGACAGCAGATGCCCAGGGGCTGTTAGAGGGTCGAATAACATCGCGGCGTAGCATGTCGTCCACTTGCTCGTTGATTACACGGCGTTCTGTAGGAGATACGCGATATGGGCGTTGCCGTAGTGGGGGTTGTGCGCCTGTGTCAATGCGATGCGTTACAGTGGATGTGCGGCCGAGAGAAGGTTGAGCGACATCGAGAGAAGAGCGGAATTCTTCCAACAGGGCCAGAAGCTGGGAGCGCTGGACCGGCGTAAAGTTGTCGGCAATGGAAGGACCGAATACATCAGCGGATGGTGAAACAGATGTAGAAACAGCACTAAGCGTATTGGAACTTCGGCGGTGCGTGTCATCAGGTTGATCCATGACTTGTGCGTCTTCGATGGGTTCCACGCTGCCGAGACATTCCCCTCGCACCAACGTAACTGTTGTGTTCAGTTTCGGTTTCGAATTGACATGTGAGGATGCCAGGGGGCGCCGCTCTGGCATCCGGCGCAGCCCGCGCGGTGGCTTTTTTGGGGGGAGGCCAAACGTTCAAGAAGAAGGCGGACTGAGTGGAGGGGTTGGTGAAAGGCAGGAAGGAGGGGGCAATGATGCACTGCGGCGGAAACACAAAGGAAAGAAAAGGAAAATTAACCGGGGGATTAAAATTAGTTATATAAACATGCAAGGCGGCCGCAAGCAGGAAAAATGGATGGAGATACAAGCCCAACTCGAGAAAGAAGAAATTGACGTGTACGCTCTGACAGAAACCCACCTGAGAGATATGGAGGAGCCACCAGTGATGGATGATTACTTATGGGTGGGGTGCAACAGGGCAGCGGGAGAAAGGAAGGGTGGAGGCGTGGGCATGTTGATTAGGCGAGGAGGGAATTGGCAGAGGGAAAATCAGGGCTGTAAGGAGCACTTATGGGTTAGTGGAACGGTGGGGGGGAAAAAGACACGTTTGGGAGTGGCTTATCTGTGGTCAGGGAATGACGCCAGAGAACAAAATAAAGAGTGGGTGGACTGCCTCAGGAAGGACATAAAAAAATTTAAAGAATCTGGCGAGGTGATATTAGTAGGAGATTTAAATGCCCACATTGAGGATCTGGATGGATATACTGACTATAACGGTGCAATGGTTATCGATATGTGTGAAGAACAGCAACTGGTAATAGTTAACCGGGAACATAAATGCGACGGGCAGATAACGTGGCAAAGTGGCAGTAGACAGTCTTGTATAGACTACGGCCTGGTCTCAGAACACACGTACGAGCGGTTGAACCAAATGACGATAGATGAGGAAGGAGAAAACAGTCTGGGCAGCGACCACAGGCGTATAATCCTGAAATTTGACAGTGGGGGGGCTAGGAAGAAAACACAGGAGGTTGGGCTCCCGAAAGTAAGCGAAAAGCAGATAGCAGACATCGTCAATAGCATCGAAAGAGAATTAGAAGCACAGCCAACAAAGGTGTGGGAATATGACGAGGTTGTTAGTTGTATACAAAAGGAAATAAACAAAGTAAGGAAAAAAAACCGCTGGAGGGGTAAACGGAAACCACGAAGCTGGTGGGACAAGGAAATTAAACTGGCTATTGAAGAGCGACGACGGGCCTCTAGACTGCACAGAAAAGCAAAGCAAATGGGATATCAGGATGATGAGGTGCAGTTACGGTGGAGCCGGTACCGGGAAAAGAAATTTGAGGTGCAGAAACTAGTACAAGCGAAGATTAAAGCTGCGAGTGAGAAATGGGTATCAGACATACGTAAGAAGGATAAGAGCGCCCCCAGAAAACTCTGGAACCATTTAAAAGCATTGGGAACGACGACTAAAGAGATGCAGACTCAGATACAGGACGGGGACGGCAACGTTCTCCTGGGGGACAGCGCATTAGAATACCTACATGGAGTCATCGGAAAGACTTTCGGCCAAGCACGCGAGAGGTCGGCTAACTGGACCCAGGTAGAAAATAAAAGAGTGGCAGATGAAAAATTTAACATCGAATTTTTGGACTGGAAAAAGGCAGAACACAGTGTTCCCAAAAGTACGGCAACAGGACCGGATGGAATCCCGATAGAGATTATCAACCATTTGGGACCAGCGGGACAGGCGCACTTGTATGGAGCCATCGAGCGCGCTATAAAATCCAAGAGGATTCCTACGCACTGGCGCGAAAGTAGAATGAGTTTGATCTACAAAGGCAAGGGAGAAAGGGACAAGGCGAGCTCTTACAGGCCGATTACAGTCACGTCAGTGCTCTATAGATTAGCTATACAAGCCATCAAAGCCGAGTTGTTGAAGTGGGTTGAAAGTAACGGTATTTTAGGGGAACTGCAAAATGGATTTAGGCCGGGTCGACGCTTGGAAGACAATCTTTTCGTCATAACCCAGACCATCGAAATTTCGGCAGCACAGGGCAGACCAACATGGCTACTGTTTCTGGACATAAAGGGTGCCTATGACAACGTGGACAGGGGATTGCTGTGGCATATACTGGAAGAGGAGGGGATTGGGTCGGAATTTGTAGGGCTGCTAAGGGAAATATATGAGGGTAACAAGGCACACATTACATGGGAAGGGCGTACATACACAGAGCCCGTGTACATTCGAAGAGGTTTAAAACAGGGGTGCCCTCTTTCGCCATTGCTGTTCACACTGTACATTAGAGGAATGGAAAGACGACTAGAGGAGAGTGGATTGGGCTTTGATTTGTCACACCGAAGCAATGGAGTGTTAGTGGAGCAACGGATTCCGGGATTGATGTACGCAGACGATATAGTGCTGCTGGCGGATAATGCGGAAGAACTTCAAAAACTGGCTGACATTTGTGGTGATGAGGCAACGTACCTAGGCCTACATTTTAACCCACAGAAATCTGGAGTCATGGTGTTCAACGAGGAAGCTCATGTAGCACCAATAAGGATACAACAGGAAGCCATACCATTAGTAAATAAGTACAAATACTTGGGGATCTGGCTTAATGAAGGAAAAGACTACCTGAATGCTCATGAAGAACACCTCAGACTGAAAGGGAGACGGAATGCAGCAGTAATGAAACATAGAGTACTTTGGGGACACAATAAGTACGAGGTAGTACGAGGCATCTGGAAAGGGGTAATGGTGCCGGCGCTCACGTTCTCTAATGCCATATTATGCTTAAAGTCAGATATCCTGTCGGGGCTGGAGGTTAACCAAAAGGCAGTCGGCAGGTTAGCTCTGGGAGCTCACAGTAAGACTAGAAACGAGGCTGTACAAGGCGATATGGGTTGGGCTTCATTTGAGGCGAGGGAAGCACAAAGTAAAATACGGTTTGAGGAGCGACTTAGACATTTAGATGAGAAGAACTGGGCAGCCAGAGTGCACAGATACCTGTACCTGAAAAGTGTGGACACCAAATGGCGGAAGAGGACGCGAAAGCTGGCGACTAAATATAACTTGACCGCGGCAAATAAGCAAAGGGGGCCAGTTAAAAAGCAAGTGAGGGAAACAGAGACGCTCATGTGGAAAGAGAGGATGGAAAAGAAGGGATCGCTGGGAATCTACAAGGCAAGCAAACAAGAGATCCGGAAAGAGAACTTTTATGACAACAATAAAGGTAGTGCGTTGCTCTTTGAGGCGCGGGCTGGCTGCTTGAGAACTCTAACTTACAAAAGCAAATATTCGTCACAGGATGAGACATGTGTTGGATGTGGCATAAATAAAGAAACAATCGACCACATAGTCATGGAATGTCAAAAGATTCAGCCGGATAGAAATGGGGGGAAGGTCACACTTCCTGAGGCGCTGGGCTTCGCGGTTGATGGAAGCATTAACTGGTCAGCAGTAGGTATTACTAAGCAGCGGCTGGAGTATTGGTGGAGGAAAAGCAGAGAAGTCGATAAAATAACATCCCAGCCAAGAGTAGCGGCTGGGCAAAATTAAAAAGACATCCGAGTTGAGGGACAGAATTTAAACTCGAACTATTAAGGTAGGCTAGATGGCGCATGCCGTCACCCCGATTCAAAGGGGAGGCCTTTAATCATCATCATCATCATCATCGGAGTTCAAGGCGACTGTAAAATAAAAGGAGTGTGTGTTAGGTAACCGTAGAGTGCGGTTGTGTGCTTTTCCTTCGGTGCTACGCGCCAACCCGCGTGTTCGGGCTGGTCGGTGCCCCCGCAGGCCGCGTACGTCTCCGCCGGCCGTCTTCTTCTTCTTCTTCTTCTGCTTCGTCGGGACCAGCCAGCCCCCAACACAGCAATGGCGACGAGGACATGTAATAACCCGTTTCGTTCTCCGTGTTCTTTTTCTTGCTTCTAATGGACCTACCCGGCTAACCCTAGACGCTCTTTATTCCCTGCAAGGTGGCTACTGCGTGCTGCGTCGCTTCATTTCTTCATTCAGCTACGCCGCCTCTGCCTTCATCTTCAAATAGTGTACTGGCGTCAAATTCTTCTCGTTTGCACCTCTCCATTCTTATTGCTTGAAATGGCGTCTCCCATTCCACCTCCCCTATTTCTTCATTCGCCCGGAGACCCGCCACTTCCGTGGACGGACTGGAAGTTGGTGTTTCAAGCCTACGCAGACGCGGTCGGGGAGGAGGCCAGCAAGCCCGAGCGTCGCAAGGCCCTGCTGCTCAACGCGTTGGGCCCTGCTGGGTTAAAGCTTTTCTATACTTTGGATGCCACCAACGTGTCGCCGACGCCAGCGTCGGGCGATGCCTTCAAGGATGCTGTTGCTCTTTTCGATGAGCATTTCAAAGATGTTTCGTGCGATTATCTCGCACGCGTGAAATTCCAAGAAAGGCGACAATTGCCTGGTGAGCCAGTCGCCGAGTTCATTACTTCTCTTCGAACGCTCGCCGCGTCGTGCGGCTTCGGCGCGCTCGAGGACGATATGATCCGCCATCAGCTTTTCATCGGTGTAGCCTCGCAAAACGTGCGCTGCCGCATGCTTCAAAAGGGCTCCCCGATTTCATTATCCGAAGCCCTCTCGATTGCGCGAGAGGACGAGCTTATTCGCTCCCAGTTGGAGCAATTCGCTCAGCATTCAGTGCAGCAACTTTCTGCTGCCGGGGGCCAAGGCGGCGGCTCTTCGTTTCACGAGACGCGTCAACATGGCGGCCCTTCACCTTCGTCTCGGCGCGGCGGCCAACATGGACGCCCGCCTGCACAATCCTTCCGCGGCGGCCAACATGGACGCCAGCCTGCACAGTCCTCCCACGGCAACCTCTCTGCGTCGCGGGGGCGAGGAAGCCGACAATATGGCGACCCCATTCCGCCAAATTCGGGTTTTCAAGAACAGCACCGAGCTCCTAATTCGCGTTCGCAATTTTCTTCTCCAAGCGCTACCACGCATTGCTTTCGTTGTGGATCGGCTCGGCATTTAGCCAATTTTGCGCAGTGTCCCGCGAGAAACCGCACTTGTCTTGCCTGCGGAAAAATCGGACATTTTCAGTCCGTATGCAATTCCCGTCCAGCAAATCTTCCGGAACCAGTTTCTTCGTCCGCTCCTTCGAGCACTGCACAAACCAATACGGTCACTGTTTTAAATGTGGATGGCCTCCACACTACGCCCGAGCCCAGCATCATAGTTTCAGTGGGCCATGTGCCCTTGTCATTTCTCGTGGACACTGGTGCCTCAGTCTCTTTAATCAGTGCCGCTGACTTCCATAGTCATTTTTCCAACATTCGGCTTTTACCTTCAAACGTCGTTCCACAAACATATTCCAAGGAAACGATCGATAATTTAGGTCAATTTACAGCTCAGGTTTCCTATCACAGTCGCACTGCTTTCATTACTTTTTATGTAACAGCCAATGGCAGCTCGCTTTTAGGACGTGATGCAATCAGGGCTTTGTCCATCAACATCATTGGTGCGTCTATGACGTGTGCTCAAGTCGACGTCCAAGATGATCTTCCGGCGAATGCGCCTTCTGAATTCCACCACCTGTTTACCCGTGAACTGGGTTGTGTGCGTGGTTTTGTGCATAAAGTGATGCGTCGACCAGGTGTGTGCCCTGTGCGTGCCAAGCTGCGCCGCATTCCTCTTCTTCTCCGTGAGCAAGTCTCTGCGGAACTGTCTCGCCTTCAAGCCAGCGGAATCATCGAGCCTGTCTCTGCTTCCGAATGGGTTTCTCCACTGGTCGTCGTCAAGAAAAAAGATGGATCCCTTCGACTATGCGTCGACTTACGAGAACCAAACAAGGCGATCATCGTAGACGGGTTTCCACTTCCTCACATTGAAGAACTGCTTCATCAGCTCTCCGGAGCAGTATGTTTCTCCAAGCTGGACCTCGCGTCCGCTTATCACCAAGTTGAACTTTCTGAGTGCAGTGGAGACTTGACCACATTTGTATCGCACGAAGGCTTGTTTCGGTTTCGCCGCGTGTGTTTTGGGCTTGCATCTGCCCCTGCAGTGTTTCAGAAAATGATGTCAATTATTCTTAAGGGTTGTAATGGCACCCTTTGTTACTGGGATGATATTTTGGTATGGGGACGTACTCGCGAAGAGCACGATGCTAACTTGCATACTGTTCTCAACCGCATCAGTGAATGTGGTATGAAACTTAATAACAAGTGCATTTTTCTGTGAATGAGTTACAATTTCTAGGACATAATGTCAGTTCCCGCGGCTTGACACCTGTTGAATCTAAAGTTCAGGCCATTGTCAACGCCCCACGGCCTACTGATGTTAAAACCTTGCAATCTTTTTTAGGTCTTGTGGGTTATTATGCCAAATTTGTTCCCCACTATGCTGATGTTGTTGAACCACTGCGTACTCTACTTCGTCAAGCACAGCCTTTTAACTGGTCAGCTGAAGCTGAGCAGAGCTTCATTCGAGTAAAGTCAATACTGGCCTCAAAGCCAGCTGTTAGTATTTTCAATGAGAAGCTTCCCATCGTCATCACGACGGATGCGTCCGATGTTGGACTGGGAGCAGTGTTTCAACAACTCAGAGATGATCAGCTGATTACTATTGCTTTTGCATCTCGTACATTGACCCCTGCTGAACGCAGATATTCAGTAGGAGAGCGTGAAGCTCTCGCTTGTCTTTTTGCCTGTGAGAAATGGCATGTTTACCTGTGGGGCCGGCACTTCACATTACGTACAGATCACCAAGCACTAGTTGCTCTTCTTTCTGCAGGATCCGAAGGCCGCCGCCCCATTCGCATTTCCCGTTGGTGTGCCAAACTCATGTATTATAATTTCAGTGTTCAATATTGTAAGGGTTCTAATAACGTGGTTGCTGATGCACTGTCGCGCCTTCCTCTTCAGATACCGGTTACTGAAGAGCGGGATGAGGAAGTTGTTTCATTAGTTACTTCCTGCATTACTAAAGCTGAGCTTCAGGCAGCTACAGCTGCAGATTCCACTTTGTCTCAAGTTCTCAAATATTTACGTGAAGGATGGCCTTCCAAAGGTGCTCTTGCTTCTGAATTCTTGCCTTACTTCGCAGTCCGACAGGAACTGTCTTGTGTCGAGGACTTGCTTTTCCGCGATGAACGCGTGATTCCCCCTGCTTCTTTCCGTAACAAGCTAATACAGCTTGCCCATGAGGCCCATCCTGGCATTGTCCGCACCAAACAGAATCTCAGAGACAGGTATTGGTGGCCAGCCTTAGATAAGCAGGTCGAGGATGCAGTTTACAACTGCCATATATGTCAGGCAGCTGACAAGTCTGCTAAACCTGCATTTTCTCCGTTGCAGCCAGTCCAGTGGCCTGATCGGCCTTGGCAGAAACTCGGCATGGACATCATCGGTCCTTTGCATAATGTTCCGCAAAATGCCCGGTTCATTGTTTCTCTCATCGACTACCATTCCAAATGGCCAGAAATTTGTTTCACACATACGGTTACTTCTGAGGTCATCATGGAGTTTCTGTCTTCAATCTTCAGCCGGGAAGGTTTTCCTGATGCCATAGTTACGGACAATGGTCCACAGTTTCAGTCCCAAATATTCAAAGTTTTTCTTTCACAACGAGGAATTAAGCACTTGAGGTCATCAGTTTTCTATCCCCAATCAAATGGCCAAATCGAGCGCTTTAATCGCGTTCTGAAGGAACATATCCAGATCGCCCAATTAGAGCACCGTCCCCTCAAGCAAGTCTTGACGGAATGTTTAGCTTCGTACAGGTTCACACCACAAGGCACCACTGGAGTGTCTCCTGCTCAACTTCTCCACGGTAGGCAACCGCGAGTTGCTCTCGACATAGTCTCTCTGCCTCGCAACATAGCAGTGTCTTCTCCTGATCAAATCCGTACCAAGGTTTTTTCTCAGCAACAAGCAATGAAAAAGTATGTCGACACCCGTCGAGGTGCAAAGCAGTCCAAAGTTCGCACTGGTGATTTAGTCAAGGTTCGTGTGCCAGGGAAGCGGCCCAAGTATCGCGGTCCTTACAAAGTCTTGGGCCAGGTTAGCCCCACTTCTTTTCGCTTAAGTGATGGTAACATCTGGAATGCTTCGCGCCTTGTTATTTTTCATACGGATTCGCCTTCAACACCTAAAAGTCTTCCTCATCACGTTCCGTCCACACCTTTCAACTACGCATCAGATTATTACCTGTGGCCTCCATGTACAGGCATTTCTTCAAGGGGGGAGGAGTTACCAGTCGGTGTCGCTGGTTCAAGTACACCAAGTCATACTGTTCACTTCGAACCTTCAAATACGGCTGATACCGTTGAACCAGACTCCGGTCCACAAAATTCTTCCAAAGCCCATGCTGCGAGCTCTGATGAGACCGCAATTTTTAACGCTCATTCAGAGCCTTCACAATCTTCCACTGCTCTTGATGTGTCACATCAGAGCAGAAGTGACCAAGGTGCAGAGACACCCGATTCGACACCCAAAAGGGCCCGCCCTAAGCGGAAGCGGCAGAAGCCGCGTCGGTTCGACGACTACGTCACGTAGAACTACAAATCTATATTCTACTGAGTTGTATACAATTTTTTGGTGCATTTTCAGGACTTCCAATGCACATATTTTCAATGCATTTTCAGGACTTGTAGTGTGTGAGTTCAGTGTGCCGTGTTTTGAATTTTCATGTGTTCTAACGTTCATACCTTGTATATACTTTTGTATCGATTATGTATAAATATAAACAGTGTATAGGTTAGCTTTTTTCGAGGGGGGGATGGTTGTTGTGTTCAGTTTCGGTTTCGAATTGACATGTGAGGATGCCAGGGGGCGCCGCTCTGGCATCCGGGAGTTCAAGGCGACCGTAAAATAAAAGGAGTGTGTGTTAGGTAACCGTAGAGTGCGGTTGTGTGCTTTTCCTTCGGTGCTACGCGCCAACCCGCGTGTTCGGGCTGGTTGGTGCCCCCGCAGGCCGCGTACGTCTCCGCCGGCCGTCTTCTTCTTCTTCTTCTTCTGCTTCGTCGGGACCAGCCAGCCCCCAACACAGCAGTAATACTGTACGGGGATGAGTTCAGAACAAAAATAGTGGTGCTGCCGCGAGTGACTTGCACGGTCGCGAAAGGAACTAGCAAACCTTTTCTGGTGAAAACACGATGAGATGGTGAGAGGAGTGCAGCGGTGTTGGAAAGACTTGCGCAGTAGACCGACACCGCCGCGGACGAGTTTGCAGGCACTTGCGTGTCGTCCCTGACGAGTAACTTGCTTGCAGCAGATGGACTGTCGGCCGGCGTCAAAGAAAAGAATTGTGTCAGCTCTATTTCTGCTGGTGCGCAATGAATGACGGCGTCGTGGCGGGAGAGAAAATCCCATCCTAGGATGACGTCGTGAGAGCATGAAGGAATTATGATGAATTCGACGGCATACATCACGTCCTGAATCATGAGGCGGGCTGTACACATCGCTGTAGGGTGAATGCTTTGGGCGCTGGCTGTATGGAGGTAGAGCCCGGAAAGTGGTGTGGTCACTTTGCGCAGTAATCGGCTAAGCTTTGCGTCCATGACGGATACGGCGGCTCCAGTATCTACAAGGGCAGATGCACGAACACCATCCACAAGCACGTCTATCACGTTCGATGGGCTTTCCTGAGGGCTTCCGCAGTTCGACAGCGTCGCAGTTCTTGCCTCGTGAACTGCGACGACTAGTTTTCCTGGTCACCCTCTAGTGGACGTGGCCGCATCGGCGACAGTGAGCGACGTCGCGGAGAATGTGAACGGCGGGTAGATGGAGCGGGGCGGGACGATGGTGACGTAGGCGGCGGTTGGTCATAAAAGCGGCTCGATTGGCTGGGAAAATTGGAGGTGACCTGCGGTCGCTGCACACGATTGCAGTAGCGTGCTACGTGACCGACGCAACCACAAGCAAAGCAGATGGGGCGATTGTCCGCAGTGCGCCATCGGTTCGCGGGTACCATCCATGTCGCAGAACGTGATGGGCGAGCCGGCTGCTGATATAACTGCATAGTGGGCGGCACACGGGGCACGTGGATGACGTTGGTATATGTATAGGCGGCACAGTTTCTCCGAAGGCCTGGGGTCTGGCGATGGTTTCGGTAACCAAGGGGGACAGTCACAGGAATCGGTGGGGGTGGCCTGGCGACAACTTGGGCGTAACTGAGTGGTGTAGATACTGCAGGCGGCTGGTGGTATTCTGGAACGACCACCGCGATTTCCTGCTGAATGGCTCGGCGGAGGGGAGGCAGAAGTGTGCTTGACGACTGTTCAGCACGTTGCGGGGAAGCAAAGGCCAGTAAAGAGACCTGGCGGGCAACTTCCTCACGCACGAATGACTTGATTTCAGCGAGCAAGGTGGTGTGGTCAGGAAGTGTTGACAAGGCCGAGAAATCAGCGTCACGTGAGGGTGGTCGACGGGTCATCGAGCGCTGCCGCCGCAGCTCCTCGTAACTCTGGCATAGTGTAATGATCTCTGCCACAGTGTGAGGGTTCTTGGCCAGGAGCATGGTGAAGGCATCGTCGGCGATGCCTTTTAGAACATGGGTAATTCTGTCGGCCTCTGACATGCTTGCGTCCACTTTCTTGCACAAGTCAAAGATGTCCTCTATGTAACTTGTGAAGGACTCACCGGTCTGCTGTGCTCGTTCACGTAACCGCTGTTCGGCTTGCAGCTTACGAACGACAGGACGGCCGAACACGTCGACGACGGCGGTTTTAAAAGCGGACCAAGTGGGGAAATCGGATGCGTAGTTGTTGTACCACATGCCGGCCACACCCGCGAGGTAGAAAACCAGGTTGCCGAGTTTACCTGCCTCATCCCAATGAAGACAGGAGGGTCGCGGATGCGGGGGACACCGGAACATGGCGTCGGCGCAGGAGGAAGCATTTGCTGTGCGGCGTCTTGGTGCATGGTAGAAGGCACGGTGCGGGATCAAAGCTCCAGGGGCATCGAATGCTAACCGAAGGTGTTAGAAGGGCACAACACTCTCCACCAAATTGTTGAGACGTTTATTGGCGGACACTTGTCGACGATGCTTGACAGCGACAGTCAATGCGGGTACCGACTCTCTGCACGAGCTGCTCTTCTTTTTGCTAAAATGGGCAACCTACTAGAAGGCGCTGGAGAGGACGACCCACTGTTCGAAGGCTTCGCCACAATATATATATATATATATATATTGTGAGCGCTGACTATGTACTCATCTTCATCTGTATGACCAAACCATTGCAGTGATCATTATCGTATGTCACGCGGGCTTGCTCTCTGGCTCGTGCGTCTGGATTAAAAAGATAACCTGGTTGCTGCCGTACCGGACGTGGTCTCATAAGTGGTGGAGCGTCTTTGGTTCCCACGTTCTCCTGCTCTAACCGTCACCCCTGGAGCTCCGGTCTGGTCGACGGTTGTGCCCTCAAGCAACAGCGATGGCAGAACCCAACGCGCCCGCTGCTGCAACCGCTCCTTCTCAGCCACTTAGGCTTCACTACACCATGAGTACCTCTCATCGAGACCCTCTGGTATTTTCCGACCTTCGCAACGAAGACGTCGAAGAATGGCTTGACAGTTATGATCGAACCAGCGTTTGTAATTATTGGGACGAGGCGCACAAACTGCTCTACGTTCCTGTTTACCTCGATGGCGTCGCTAAAACCTGGTATTACGACCACGAGAGCGACTTCTCCAATTGGTCGGCCTTCACGGGGCATCTCCGTCAGATATTTGGCACGTCTGCAGGATGTTCTGTAGTAGCGAAACAGAAGCTCGCAACCCGCATCCAGGGGGATGACGAATCGTATACGTCCTACATTGAAGATATTCTGGCTCTCTGTCGCCGAGCACAAAATGACATGACGGAGGCCGATCGCATCCGTCATCTACTGAAAGGTATCAACTCTGTGGCCTTCAATGCTCTCGTGATCCAGAATCCGACTACCGTCCGGGACGTCATCACTACATGCCAACGCCTGGACGCGCTTCATTCCATGCGCCTTCCACACGCCTCCTGCGACGCTCGCTTTACTTAAGAGCATGAATTGCGGGCCCTTATCCGCACAATTGTCAGAGAAGAACTTCACGGCCTTATTCCAGGCAACCAACCCATTGCGTCTGTCCGCACACCTCCTCCCAACCTGCGAGAGATAATCAAGGACGAACTGGCATCAATGACAAGCGCTGCACATGCCCCGTCTCCTGTGCGCTTCCCAGTGCCTTCGTACGCAGAAGTTGCATCGCGGGCCCTTGCACCAGTTCCAACCGTGCCTGCGGACATCGGATGCGACCATGTGGCTGCGATGACAACGCAAGTGCCAAGGCCACGCGACTATTCTACATGGCGTCCTCCACGCCCCATCTGCTTCTACTGTGGCATAAGGGGTCATATATCCCGTTTCTGCCACCGCCGTCAGCAGGATGAACGACGTGGTTACTCAGCTTACGAGAGAGACTTTGCCCCGAGACCCGATGAATACAATCCCACACCGTACACATCCACCTCCCGTCAGTCGCCCTCCCCTCCACGGTCTCATGCTGCGCCTCATCCTCCTCGTTCGTCTCGCCGCCGTTCTCCGTCACCGTTTCGGCGTACGTCATCACCCCTGCGTCCCGCGCCGATCTCTCTGGATTCGGAAAACTAGAAGGTGCAGTTTTTGGAGGGGGAACTGCTTGTTGTCGGAACGTTACAACTCCTCCGTCTCGTCCAGCTAATTTACTACCTGTTTGTGTGGAAGGTGTTTTTGTTGACGCTCTTATAGACACTGGAGCCGCCATTTCGGTAATTGATCGTGAATTGTGTTTTCGCCTGCGTAAAGTGCAAACTCCTTATGCCGGTCCCATGTTATGCGGCGCTAATGACAGTCCAATTTGCCCGACCGGGTTGTGCACTGCGCGTGTTCTCATCGATGGAATCCGTCATCACATACAATTGGCTGTGCTGTATTCGTGCGCTCATGAAATAATCTTAGGCTGGGACTTCTTGTCAGCGGCGTCTGCTGTAATTTCGTGTGGTCGGCCCCTCATTCGTATTACGGACACTGAGCTTTCTTCTGCTGCCGACCTTTCGTCGCCCAACCCTGTGACATCTGCGGATTTCCTTCTGCCTCCCGGACAAGAACGTGTCCTTACGATCAAGTCACGAAACATTCTAGATGGTGACGCTGTGGTTGTTCCTTGCTGCAGCGCTGCATTTTTCGAGGGATCACCATCGAATCTTGTTTAGTGCGGTTCTCCCGTGGTTATGCAAGCATCACGGCCTGCAACACGACGCCAGAACCACTTCTTTTGCCAGAGGGGACCACTGTTGCCAGCATTACCGAAGAAGCAGCGCTTAGTGTCGTCACTGGTTCATCTAATTTGTCATTCTCAAAGTGTATGCCAGCGGAAGATGCATTTTCTGCTCTCAAGGCTACTTTGTGTGAACATCTCAACCCAACGCAAACTGATGCCTTGCTAGCGTTATTAATGAAGCACAAAACTTGCCTTGACGTTTGTTCGGAAGGTCTGGGTCAAACAACCGTGACCGCCCACCGTATCGACACCGACGGATCCCGTGTGATTCGCCGCCACCCTTACCGTGTGTCGGCTTCTGAACGGAAGCTTATAGAAGAACAAGTCAACGACAGTCAACGGCAACGTCATCAGGCCTTCGACAAGTGCATGGTCTTCTCCTGTCGTACTAGTGGAAAAAAAGGATGGCTCGGTACGGTTTTGCATTGATTACAAATCACTCAACAAAATCACTCGTAAGGACATCTACCCAATGCCTCGCATTGACGACGCTCTTGATACTTTACAAGGTGCCGAGTACTTTTCAGGCCTCGACTTTTGCTCCGGTTATTGGCAGATTCCAATGCACGTGTCTGATAAACAGAAGACTGCGTTTGCTACACCAGATGGGCTCTTTTAATTCAATGTGATGCCTCTCGGCCTGTGCAATGCCTACATTCGAACGAATGATAGACACGGTACTGCGGGGATTAAAATGGAAGACCTGCCTTTGCTACTTGGACGACATTGTCATCTTTTCGTCCAGCTTCTCACAGCACCTGGAACGGCTAGACGAAATCCTCACGTGTTTAGCTAAGGTCGGTCTCCAGCTCAACACTAAGAAGTGTCGGTTCACCAGGCACAGCATCAAGGTATTAGGTCACGTCGTCAGTAAACATGGCGTTGAGCCCGATCCCGACAAGGTTGCCGCGGTACTGCACTTTCCTACACCAACCACACAGAAAGACCTCCGCAGCTTGCTTGGCTTAGCGTCGTATTTCCGCCGCTTTGTACGTGATTTCGCTACTATTGCGGCTCCTCTGCACAAACTTCTGACCACGAGCGCACCCTTTGTCTGGTCGGATGACTGCGAAGCCGCTTTTCACACCCTCAAGCAATGCCTCACATCACGGCCAGTGCTTCGCCATTTCGACCCTGCAGCAGCTACTTTGCTACACACTGACGCAAGTAGACTTAGCATCTGTGCTGTCCTTCAGCGGAACCATGCTTCCGAAGAACAAGTCGTGGCCTACGCGAGCCGTACTCTGTCACCTGCTGAGCGAAACTACAGCATCACTGAGCAAGAATGTCTCGCCATCGTGTGGTCCGTACAAAAGTTTCGCCCTTATTTATACGGCCGGCATTTCACAATAGTGACTGACCATCATGCTCTGTGTCGGTTATCGTCTCTCAAAAATTTGTCGGGACGCCTTGCCCGTTGGGTACTACGATTGCAAGAGTATGACTACAGCGTCACATATAGGTCGGGTCGAGAGCACCAAGATGCCGACGCTTTGTCACGTTGCCCGCTCTCGCAAAGCGCCGAAGTATCACCTTCCATCTGTTCATCACCGCCCACCAAAGTGACCAAACAGACGGCTGCTGCTTCGAAACAGTTAGTTGCCTCGGCGGACCTTCTTTCGTCCACAGATCTCGCTTCGCTCCAACATGCCGATATCTACTGCCGCACAATCATCGATCGGCTCACTGGCTTATCGCGTGCACCAAACATCCGCCTAAGGCGACAACTTGCCCGTTTCAAGCTTCAAGAGGGAACATTATGTCGGCAAATTTACCATCCTCTGGGTAACCAATGGGTTCCCGTCATTCCTCGCTCACTTCGTCTGGAAGTTTTACAAGCGTTTCATGACGATGCGACAGCTGGCCACTTAGGGTTCCACGAGCCCCGCCGCGGTGGTCTAGTGGCTAAGGTACTCGGCTGCTGACCCGCAGGTCGCGGGTTCAAATCCCGGCTGCGGCGGCTGCATTTCCGATGGAGGCGGAAATGTTGTAGGCCCGTGTGCTCAGATTTGGGTGCACGTTAAAGAACCCCAGGTGGTCTAAATTTCCGGAGCCCTCCACTACGGCGTCTCTCATAATCATATGGTGGTTTTGGGACGTTAAACCCCACATATCAATCAATCAACTTAGGGTTCCACAAGACCTACGACCGCCTCAAGACTCGCTGCTTTTGGCCTGGCCTCTGCACTTCTGTCGCCAAGTACGTCGCTTCCTGCGCGTCATGCCAGCACCGAAAACGTACCAGGTCTCTTCCCGCGGGGCCATTGCAACCACTGCCGTGCCCATCCACTCCCTTTGAATTTGTCGGCATAGACTTATACGGACCTCTTCCGCTTACGCCAGCCGGTCACCGTTGGATTGTTACTGCCGTAGACCACCTTACTCGCTACGCGGAGACGGCAGCTCTTTCATCTGGTGCTACCTCTGAAGTAGCCAATTTTTTCTTTCGCGCCATTATTTTACGACATGGCGCACCGCGTGTGCTCCTTAGTGACCGTGGCAAGACATTTCTTTCACATGTCCTTGCTGAAGTCTTACAGGCCTGTAACACCATCCACAAGACCACATCAGCGTATCACCCGGAAACTAATGGTCTGACTGATCGTTTTCACCGAACTTTGTCGGACATGATCTCTATGTACGTGCAACCGGATCACAAAAACTTGGACACAATACTTTTTTTCGTCACGTTCGCATATAATACTGCCATACAGCGTACGAAAAATTTCAGCCCTTTTTTTCTCGTGTATGGCCGTGTACCGACTTTTGTTCTGGACACCACCTTTTTGTCCACATCTTCCAATCTATCTTCATCTCTCCCGGAAGAGTTCGCCGCTCGCGTCGCCCGCTGCCGTGAAATCGCCCGCGCCAACACTGTTATCATTCAGGACAAGAGAAAAATCGACCTTGATGCGAAGCGTCGAGTTGTTGTGTTCCGCCCAGGCGACGAAGTCCTTTTGTGGACACCTGTTCGTGTACGTGGGCTCTGCGTAAAATTCCTTCACCGATATTTCGGTCCTTACACCGTCCTGGAACGAACATCTGAAGTCAACTATCGCGTTGCTCCTGTCAACGCGGCTCCTGATCGCCGTCGCCGCCACACCGAGATCGCCCACGTCTCTCGACTGAAACGATATGCTCGGCGTCCCAACACTTTCTAACTTGCTGCCCTCTTTCGCGAAGGGGGGAAAATAGTGTGAGCGCTGACTATGTACTTCATCTTCATCTGTATGACCAAACCATTGCAGTGATCATCATCGTATGTCACGCGGGCTTGCTCTCTGGCTCGTGCGTCTGGATTAAAAAGATAACCTGGTTGCTGTCGTACCGGACGTGGTCTCATAATATATATATATATATATATATATATATATATATATATATATATATATATATATATATATATATATATATATATATATATATATATATATATATATATATATATATATATATATTGAAACGGGTTGTTGAACAATCAGGAGTTGACTCGGCGAACGAGAGCTTTATTTAGCGCAAGGGCTAACTGAACGCAAGCCTGCGATCACAGCAAGTCTTCTTCCTTATCTACACTCGAGCTGCATGCCCACTGCCCTCGTTACAATCACCCCCGGGCGATAAGGGAGCCATCCTGGCGACCTAAGGACAGGTGTACACAGAAGGGTCATGTTATGGCTTGAGCCGAGAGATGTGTACGATTTCTTGTCCCCGACGGCGCTTGTCCGGAGATGCATCCAGCGGCTCGACAAAGTAGTTGAAGGGGGTGTTTGGCGTACAACTCGATAAGGGCCATGGTACCTGGATGAAAGCTTGTGGGAGAGTCCTGGAGGAGTAGAAGGAATCCATAGCCACACCAATGAGTTCGGAGCAAAGCTCATAGGCGTGGTTGACGTGTCGTGTCGATGTTTTTGGCGCGTCTGGTCATGTGACGTGAACGCACGAGCAAGCTTCCGACATTCTTCAGCGTGTGCTGCTGCTCGAGAAACGGTAGTCATCTCTGAAGGGTCCGGTCGATAACGAAAAATGGTATCCATTGTTGATGATGGCTCGCGTCCATAAAGAAGGACGAAAGGTGAAAATCCAGTGGTGCTTTGCGTTGCAGTGTTGTAAGCATATGTCATGAAAGGCAGTATGCTATCCCAATTTGACTGGTCGGATGAAGCGTACATGGCCAGCATATCCCCAAGTGTATGATTAAAACGCTCCGTCATCCCATTAGTTTGCGGGTGATAGGCTGTGGTAGTGCGGTGTATGATGCGACACTCGCTCAATAACGCTTTGATGACATCGGAGAGATAAACGCGGCCGCGGTCGCTTAGTAACTCTTGAGGTGCTCCATGCCTTAAAACCAGGTTTTGCAGTATAAAACATGCAACGTCTTTTGCGGTAGCAGAAGGTAACGCAGCTGTTTCAGCGTACAGCGTTAGGTGGTCGATAGCGACAATGACCCAGCGGTTGTTACTCGAAGTATAGGGAAGCGGACCGTAAATGTCGATTCCGACAAAATCGAAAGCTCGTGCTGGACATGGCAACGGCTGCAAGGGACCTGTAGCATGTTGAGCGGGCATTTTTCGTCGCTGGCATGTAACGCAAGACCTTACGTAACGGCGAACGAAACGGTACATACCGCGCCAGTAATACCGCTGCTGCAAGCGAGTGTATGTTTTTAACACACCAGCGTGGCCACATTGCGGATCATCGTGGAACGTGGCACAGATGTCAGAGCGCAGATGTCGGGGAATGACGAGCAACCACTTACGGCCGTTCGAGCTGTAGTTTCGGCGGTAAAGCAGGTTATCCCGAATAGCGAAGTGTCCTGCTTGACGGTGAAGCGTCCTGGAAACTGGAGCGGGCGTCTGGTTTGAGAGAAAGTCCAAAAGAGAAGAAATCCAAGCATCTTTGCGTTGCTCGGAAGGCATGCCCGAAATGCTGATGGCCAAGGCAGCACTGGTGGAGATAGGCGAGCAGACAGGCTCTGAAGCCAATGGCGAACGTGACAGGGCATCGGCGTCGGAATGCTTCCGGCCGGAACGGTAGATAACACGGATATCGAACTCCTGTAACCGCAATGCCCAACGAGCGAGCCGACCATTAGGATCTTTTAGTGAAGATAACCAGCAAAGCGCATGGTGGTCTGTTACAATATCAAATAGACGTACATATAAATAAGGCCAAAATTTTCTGATTGCCCAAATAATGGCCAGGCACTCCTTTTCAGTTACACTGTAATTCTTCTCGGCTTTACTGAGGGTGCGGCTAGCATAGGCAACGACGTACTCGTCAAAGCCATCCTTGCGTTGGGCCAGTATGGCCCCTAGCCCGACACCACTAGCGTCCGTATGAAGCTCCGTTGGAGCAGACGGATCGAAATGTCCGAGTATGGGAGGCGTGGTGAGGAGCCTTTGGAGTTCCTGAAATGCACCATCACACGCCTGCGACCACGCTGACAAATCAGAACTTCCGGCAAGAAGATTGGTCAAGGGGGCGATAATGGAGGCGAAATTGCGGACGTAGCGCCGGAAGTGTGAACATAGGCCGATGAAGCTTCGAAGCTCTTTGATGGTGGTTGGTTTTGGGAACGCCGCAACTGCATTAAGTTTTGTAGGGTCCGGGAGAATGCCGTCCTTAGAAACCACATGGCCGAGGATTACAAGCTTGCGAGCGCCAAAGCGGCATTTCTTCAAGTTAAGTTCAAGTCCCGCCGTGGAAAGGCACCTAAGAACTTGCTCGAGACGGCGTAGGTGGGTCGCAAAGTCGCTTGAAAATACCACAATGTCGTCCAAATAACAGATGCACGTTTTCCATTTCAGACCTCGCAAGATGGTATCCATCATTCTTTCGAAAGTGGCTGGCGCATTGCAGAGGCCAAAGGGCATAACGGTGAATTCATATAGTCCATTCGGTGTTACAAGAGCTGTCTTCGGGTGGTCTCCCTCTGCTATGGGCACCTGCCAGTAGCCGGAGCGTAAATATAACGAAGAAAAGAACTCTGCTCCTTGTAGGCAGTCCAAAGCATCATCGATGCGCGGCAGAGGGTATACGTCTTTGCGCGTTATCTTGTTGAGTCGGCGGTAGTCAACGTAGAACCGGATGGATCCGTCTTTTTTCTTGACGAGAACAACCGGTGAAGCCCAGGGACTGTTGGAGGGCTCGATGATACCACGTTTCAACACGTCGTCCACTTGTTCGTCGATGATACGGCGTTCAGCAGATGACACACGGTACCCCATAGTTGAGTACGAAGTACTCGAAATCGTTAAACATTTTTTTCTAAACACGGACGCTGTCTTAGCGGGTCTTGTTGACCGGTGTCAATACGGTGGACGACCGCAGAGGTTCGGCCTATGGCATACGGGTGTGCAAAATTCTTCGGTCTGAATGGCACCGACAAGAGCGCATGTACCGGGACGCCCTGCATGTCCAGCTTCAACTGACAGATCTAACACCGGGAGTGAAGAAAAGAAGATGGCGAGAGTACTGCGACCGAATTGAGTACACTGCAAACCACCTGTGGTCACGTGAGCTCGCCAGCCTTCGTGCGCAGCGCCCAACTAAGCCTCGGCAATCAGGTGTCGTCCACTCATGCAGTGACGTCGTCCTCCCAGACTACGTCCACAACACCCTCGCTCTAGGTCCGAAGTTCGCCGTCGACCGAGGGAGGTCCGCACCCGAGCTCCTTTCAATGGTGCGCTCTGTGGCTGGCCATGCTTCACCTGAGGATTCAGACAGGTGCATATCAGAAGGTGTCGACGTGCTCCTACGGGGTAAGCCTACCAGCAACAGCCTTCCGGTGCGGAAGACGACCAAGTTTCTTAGAGACAATGAACTTTGTGTTGTGCCGTCAGATAAGCAGGGTGGTTTCGCCGTTCTTCCTAATTGCTTGTACCTGGAAAAGGCGGTCACAGCTATCGAATCTGTTTTCAAATGTTGTACCGACATTCGTCTAGATAGGGTAAAAACGCAGGCCAGGGAAATGTGTCGTAAACTAGAGTTAAAACAGTTAGCACAGCACATTAGCAAAAGTGACAAAAATGGGCTCAGCATGTTCTTTTCTGCCAAAACACATAAGGTTGACATGCCCTTCCGTGTCATTGTGACAGAAAGTGGTACGTAGCAAAAGCAACTCGGCTTGTTTATTCAGACCCACCTAAGTGTCTAAAGATTGACGACCCATTTGTGATCAAAAACTCGCAGGCTCTGATAGAATTTTTCAAACAGTCAAATCAATCTAATCTTTTCGGTTTTTCAATTGACATAAGAGAGAGAGAGAGAGATAAAGATACAAAGAAAGGCAGGGAGGTTAACCAGACGCACATCCGGTTTGCTACCCTGCACTGGGGAAGGGATAAAGGGGAGAAAAGAGGTTGCACAAAGATGAGAAGGTACACACAATCACGAGCACACTCGGTGAGCACACACAGTTCACAGGCGGTCGCTCAGGTTTGTTGACTTAAGGTAAAGAAGCAGTGCTTTAGTTGCTTTCTGCGCAACTGAGGCAGATGCCCAAGGTCCTAGTATCTTCCGCACACAAAATGGTCCGGAGTCAAGTCGATTCAAAACCATCCGTAGCTGGCATCGCTGTGTGTCGTAGCAAGCGCAGCTGCAGAGGACGTGTTCGATGGTTTCTTCATCTCCGCAGTAGTCGCATGTAGGAGTGTCTGCCATACCAATGCGAAAGGAGTACACCTTTGTGAATGCAACACCCAACCAAAGGCGGCATAACAGTGTCGCATCGGAGCGGGAAAGTTGTGATGGTAGCTTTAGCTTTAGCGAAGGATCCAGTTCATAAAATTGACACCTTTGGAAGCTGGTAGACGACCAGAACGTGCGTGTGAGATCTCGAGCCAGCAGGTAAAGTTGTCTTGCTGCATCATTCCTTGATAGAGGAATCGGGACTACACGGGTTTCTTCATGGGCTGAGCGGGCTGCATCATCGGCTAGTTCATTTCCGGTAATACCGATATGTCCAGGCAGCCATTGATATATAATATCATGCCCTCGTGCTAGAGCTTCATGATGGCAATGTCTTATTTCTTGTACCAGTTGGTCATGGCTCCTCCTACGCATGGCAGACTGCAAACTCTGAAGCGCTGCCTTCGAATCACAGAATATGACCCATTTTCCTGGACGTTCTTGAACGAGATATTGTAAAGCAGCCCTTATAGCAGCAAGCTCTGATGCCGTAGATGTAGTCATATGTGACAACTTAAATTTGATTGTAATTTCTGCAGCCGGAATTACAGCGGCACTTGATGAGCTGCTGGATGAGACGGACCCATCAGTGTATATCTGCGTTCGGTCTAAGTACAACTCATGTAATATTAGCAGTGTTGCTTGCTTCAATGCTACTCTGGAGTGACTGCTTTTCTTTTTGATTCCCGGAATTTCTAGACGTACTTGCGGCTGGTCGAGGCACCACAAAGGGCATGCCGTTCTCGCAGCTGGCGTATATCCTGATGGAATGCTGTTTAGGTGCTTGGCTATGACGTCTGAAAACGTAGCACGTGGTCTTCCGGAAGGTAGAAGGGCCAAGTGGTGGTCGGGGACACGGCTAGCATGTCGAATGTGCGCTCTGAGGCAATCCACAGCTATATATGTCCTGACCGGATGGTCTTTGGCAAGCATGATTGTGGCATAAGTAGAAGCGCATCGGGGCAGTCCTAGGCAGATACGCAGTGCCTGACCCTGCAAACTCTCCAATGAATGAGTATTCGATTTGCAAGTGTTAGTCAGTACCGGCAAGCTGTAGCGCAATAGACCCAGAAATAGGGCCCTGTACAGCTGTAGCATGGAGGCCACAGAAGTTCCCCATGCTTTACCGCACAAGAATTTCATGATATGCACAATAGATAGCAGTCTCTTCTTCAAGTACGCACAATGTGGGCTCCACGAAAGACTTCTGTCGATTATTATGCCCAGGAAACGATGCGTCCGTGTATATTTGACACTCTGCCCATTGATGTAAACAGGGTATGGCGTCATTGGTTTGCGTGTAAACGCCATCAACGCGCACTTCACAGTTGATATATTTAGGCCTTGTTTCTGAAGGTAGGCTGTTGTGAGTGTTGCTGCCCGCTGTATTCGTGCACGCACCTGAGGGCGAGTAACTGCAGCACTCCAGAGGCAAATATCATCGGCGTATATGGATAGGCACACCGACTTTGGCAGAACCTTCACCAGACCAATGAGGGCCACATTGAACAATGTGGGGCTTAAAACACCTCCCTGAGGTACTCCGCAGTAGGTGTAATGTTGGGCAGTTGTACCCTCACATGTTTGTACAAAGAAACCTCTGCCAGTTATATAATCTTTTATCCATTGAAACATTCGTCCACCAACGCCCATCGCTGCGAGAGAAGTGAGGATGGCATCGTGAGCTACATTATCATATGCACCCTTCACGTCAAGAAAGAGTGCCACTGATATGCGCTTGCGACTTTTTTCTTGTTGAACAAATGTCGACAAATCAAGGACACAGTCAATGGAGGAGCGGCCCCGACGAAAGCCTGCCATGCAAGAAGGGTATTTGGTGTATCGTTCCAAGTACCACTCGAGACGAAATAGAACCATCCTTTCCATCACTTTTCCGAGGCAGCTTGCGAGGGCAATAGGGCGATACGCTGTCAAGTCCAATGGTGATTTTCCCGATTTCAAAAGTGGTATTAATCGACTAATTTTCCATTCTCGGGGAACACTGCCGCTGAGCCAGGAGTTGTTGAAGCATGTTAAAAGTTCTTTTCTAGCTTTTTGTCCAAGGTGTCCCAACGCACTATAAGTAATACCATCAGGACCTGGCGATGACATGCGCTTAGAAGCGACTAACGCACCTTCCAGTTCTTCCATGGTGAACGGAATGTCCATTTCTGGTAATCGCGTCTCAGGAACGATCACGGCGTCGATGCTCTCGTTCACAATATTCCCGGCAACTCTCGTGCAAAATTCTTCAGCCACCTCGAGTTCTGTTTTTCCCTGATGGAGTGCCAAAGCTTTAAAAGGGTGCCGTTGTTGTGGAGAGGAGCGAAGACCACGAACTGTTCTCCAGATATATGACAGCGGTTTATGAGGGTCTAGAGATTCGCAGAATGCTTTCCAGCGTTCGCTCTCCAGTTTGTAAATGCGTCGTTGACATAAAGGACCTATACTACTCGCTGCCTCACGATGAGGTACTAGAATGTATAAGGAATAACATAGAAACTTTCGGGGAATTGAACTTCCAATTAAAAACTGGCATTAGTTCGCGGGATTTTCTTGACCTGGTTTTGCTGTATCTTACGTCTACTTTCGTTCAATGGAATGATTGCATTTATCTGCAGAAAAAGGGTGTTTCAATTGGTTCATGCATAGCACCTCTACTCAGTGATCTTCTATTGGCAAAAATGGGCAAAAAACTACAGGAAAAGTTAGAAGGCTCGCATGTCGTCAAAATATTTAGATACGTGGATGATTTCTTGGTTATTCTAAATTGTGAGTCTTCTATGTTTCACTCGTTGGCCACTCAAACTATAGGCGTGTTCGAAAATTGTTTGCAGCCTCTTGTGGTGACACATGAAATGCCCGATAATGACAAATTACGCTTTTTGGATTTAAATCTGGTTTTTAGCTCACAGCACATCTGTTGGTGTTATGAACCACGTGCGCAGAAACCTCTGCTTCCCTTTTCTTCTGCTCACAGTAAGATAGTTAAGCGAGGCATAGCACGAACCTGCCTTGAGAATGCTTTAAATAGGTCTTGCGCCCACAATATCTCTGCGAGCTTCAAAGCTCAAGTTTCCCGCCTTAAGGCTTCAGGTTTCCCCGAGGCGTTTATCGCGTCTGTTGCGGAGACGATCCTGCGGACTAATAAGGCGGAGCAGAAAGCGCGACAGAATCTGATCAACACGGATACAGAACGTGAAGGGGTAGCCGTGATTCCATACATACACCAGATATCACATAGGCTCAAAAAAATCGGAAAACGTGTTGGAGTTCGTGTCATGTTCTCAGCACCGTTCAAATTAATCAGCCTCACCAAATCTACCAACCCCCTGAAAACGAAATCATCAACAGATTGCAGAGTTCAACATCGAAACAGGTATGCGGCCTGCTCCCGGGAAGTCGTCCATAGGACCCCCCTTTCATGTGGTGCTTGTTATGTCGGAACGACCGGAAGGTGTCTGAACGATCGGCTGAGAGAGCACGCGAACAATGTTAAAAACGGGAAAGATGGTTTTCTTGCCCAGCACTGCACTGAGTGCAAGTGTGTTCCCCTCTTCGAGGAAACAGCGACGTTGTACAAACAAAGAGATGTGGGCACCCGGGTCATTGTCGAGGCTGCGCAGATGGCACGCGAACAGGTGCCTTGTGTTAGCAAGCCCTCCGTGGCCTTGTCCGAGAAGGAGCGCAGGTTCCTCGAAGGATTCGGTGCGGGCAGGTAACGCGAACAGGTGCCTTGGATTAGCAAGCCCTCCGTGGCTTAGTCCGAGAAGGAACGCAGGTTCCTCGAAGGATTCGGTGCGGGCAGGTAGCTTTACATTTCTGGTTCGGTTTCTTCTAGGCTTTCTTTGCTGTTTTTCAGTGCCTTTGTATTTGTGTTGTTTGTTTTTGGTTTTCTTACTCATGTTCTGCTCTTGTGCCATGGTCACTGTCTCCTCTATATATTTTCGTGCTCTGCGCAATAAACTCAGTTGGAAGTTTGCGCTCGTGTCTTTCGTGTCCTTCTTGTCTCTGTGTCGTCGTTTTGTTCTCGCGCAATAACTATCGTTGACAGGGCGCCGAGTAGTTAAAGGCTTAGAACTTCCTAAAAAAGCCCGCTTACCAGCCCCTGCCACAATACGTGGCACACCTCCTTCTTCGACGAAATGTTTATGGGGCTCCGAGTAGTTAAAGGCTTAGGACTTCCTAAAAAAGCTCTTTTTTGTCCCACACCGAACCGCCAGTGCCAGGAGGCGCCGTCTGGTCGGGAGGAATGCGTTAGTGAAAGGAAGCATACACAGAACACTGGCATCAAAAAGTTGAAGAGGAGAAGGGGGAGAGAGATGAAATGGGGAAGTGGAGGGAAGAGTGGAGGGGGGAAGTGGAAGTAAGAGTGGAAGGAGGGCGCCCTAGGGGAGTCCACAGTATATTATCTTTCTCCACTTCTTCTCTTTTTCTTCTTTTTCTTTTCTTTTTTTTTCTTTTCTGTCTTTTTTCCTCTTTCCTTGCCCTCTGATTTGAGATTGTATAAAGCTGAGCACCAAAAAACTGTACCTTTAATCCTGATGAAGGCCCGACTCTAGGCCGAAACGTCGAAATAAACCACGTTGTGACCGCTCAGGGAGGATCTACAGGACTATATATATATATATATATATATATATATATATATATATATATATATATATATATATATATATATATATATATATATATATATATATATATATATATATATATATATATATATATATATATATGGCAATGCTATGTTTCCGCTTAGCTTGACACATGTGTTTCGGAGAGGCCGTCGGCCAGGCTGGAATTGAAGCTTAAACACTCTGCTGTTGAAAATAAAATGCTACATGTATCAAGCGTGTAATTCGACTAGATTTTCATCCTACGCTCTTGTCTGAACTGTGGGAGGATTGAAGCTGTAACACTGTATACGATGGCACCAAACGTTAACATCAGTTTTCTTTCTTCCTGGAAGGAAAAATAAAAGCATATTGCTGCCAGTAATGACCTCACGATAGCAACATATGGAATATTACCAATGGACACCTGTTTTATAGACTAATGAAAAATGTTATCATAGATGCTTTCCTTGGCAATTTCCTGCTTAAAAGTTCGATAGATCTCTAGTGCGGACTTTTTAATCATGCCCATTCTCCACATGTCAGTCTCCGTTTCCTTCACTTTCTTCTTAACCGATAGTTCTTTTTGGTTTGGCCACCTGCTGTTTTCTAAGTATTCACCAGTCAATTTTCTGGTTCACTTCCTCCATTTTGTATCGACATTCTTCATGTACAAGTAGCCGAAAACCTTCATAGCCCAACGCTCCTCCCCCATTTCTCTCAATCGCTTCTCAAATTTTATCTTGCTGCCAGCTTCCCTGCTATCAAATGATGTCCATACCATATCACCTTGTACTCCCTGATTTGGTGTATTCCCGTGAGCTCCTAAAGCAAGCCTACCTATTCCACGTTGATTAATTTCTAATCTTGCTTGAACTTCTGATCTCATGCACAAGACCGCTTTGCCGAACGTCAGCCCAGGAACCATGACCCCTTTCCATATTGCTCTCACAACATCATACCTATTGTAATTCCACAATGCCCTATTTTTCATCACTGCTGCATTCCTTTTACCTTTAGTCGTCACGTATATTATATTTCGTGTTCCCTCAGTACTCGGTTCCATTGCTTATCCATACGGCCAGATATTTGTATTTATCTGTTATCTCTAGCGTGACCTCCTGTATTCTAAGCTCACTACCTTCGTTGTCATTGAAAATCATGACTGCTGATTTTTCCTTACTGAATCTAAAATCTAACCTATCTCCCTCATTACCGCAGATGTCCATCAATCTCTGCAAATCTTCCTTGTTGTTGGCCATTAGCACTATATCATCTGCGTACATTATTGGTGGTAGTGCCTGATCAATAAGTTTTCTTTGTTTGACTAAAGAGAGGTTGAAGCCCAGTCCACTTCCCTCTAATTTGGCCTCTAATCCTTGTAGGTACATCATGAATAATAAGGGTGACAGGGGACACCCCTGCCTAAGCCCCCGTTTTACCTCTACAGGCTTGGATACCTGTTTTTCCCACTTTATAACTACCTTGTTATCTTTATAGATATCCTTTAAAAGAATAAAGCACCTTTAAAAGATATCCTTTAAAAGATTTAAAAAATTCACGCTTTGTAACGCGTGAATTAATTTTGTGTGATCTGTAAAACTTTGCCAATTACCCCCCTTACTCAATGCCCTGTAAAGGGCCTGTAAGGAATTCTAAATAAATAAATAAATAAATTAGTGACTACATGTTCCACGCCTAGTGTGTCCAGTATTCCCCACAATTCCTCTTGAACCACGCTATTGTACGCTCGCTTGATATCCAAAAACGCTAGCCACAGGGGCCTGTGTTCCTTTTCTGCTATTTCGATGCACTGTGTTAGTGAGAACAGATTGTCTTCCAACCTCCTGTGTTTCCGAAACCCATTCTCCAGTTCCCCCAGCACCCCCTCATTCTCTATCCATGCCTGCAGTCTTTCCCTTATAATCTGCATTGCCAGCCTGTAGACCACTGATGTCACTGTTATAGGACGGTAGTTGCTTATGTCAGCTTTGTCCCCCTTTATTTTATAGATCATGGTAATCCTGCTATGTTTCCATCCATCGGGAACTTCACCATCGATTATTATTTTGCTCACTGCCTCTCTCAAAGCCTGCTTAGACTTCGAACCTAATGTCTTTATCAGCATAATTGGAATGCCATCTGGGCCTGTTGATGAACTTCTAGGAACCCTTTTCTCAGTCCTTTCCCACTCTCGTTGTGAAAATGGAGCCATTGCACCACTTGATTCGTCCTTGTCTATTGTGGTGCATAAAGTACTTTTTTGTTGAAATTTTTCTGTAACCCTTGTTCTTATATATTCAATAGCTTCGTCACCTTCTAGGCTAGCACCTTGGGCTGTAGTTATAAAACTCTGCTCTTAGCTCGTCTCATTTCTTAGGGAGTTTAGATAGTTCCAAAATTTCGCAGCTGTCTTTCTATCTTTTTTATGTACTTCTGCCAGCCACTGAGCTCCCTTTCTTCTAATCTTTTCATTGATCAGAAGGATGCATACCTTCTACAGCTTAGAAAGGTTTCCCATTTTCTTTCAACATCATCTGTCGGTTCACCCCACTGCTTAGAATGTCCGCGTTCCCTGGAGGCTTCCTGACGTTTTGCTATGGCTCTCTTAACTTCCTCATCCCACCAACTTTTGGGTTTGTGTCTTCTTTTCCAGCGTGACTTGTCACGCGTCTTAGCAAGCTCTAGCTCAGAGTCTAATTAGATTCGTGTATGTCCACATTGTCTTATTATCCTCCGTCATTACTTTCTCAATTTGTTTAATGGCTATTTCAATTTGCCTTTCCGGATAAAAATTTTCCTGTAGTTGCTCATCTTGTCTCCTTCCCACTTTCACTGCTCTTCCAAAACTTAGCTTGATACGTTTGTGATCACTACCCAGACTTCTGGAGCCACCTTCATCTATGTGCATTCCCCTGAGCTTATTATACATCCTATGTGACATCAGTGCATAATCTATCGTCGACTGCAGCCTTCCTACCTCCCATGTTATTTGCCCTTCACACTTCTCGGTACTGTTGCAAATGATCAAATCAAGCCTTTCACAGATATCCATGATCATTTTGCCTGTCGAGTTGGTATACCCATCTATATCTCCTATGTGTGCATTCATGTCTCCTAGTATAATTATTTCGCACTCTCTTCCTAACCAGTGCCTGGTTTTCCTCTCTGGCCTTTGCTCCCGTCCACAAGTACACGAAACCAAGGAGTGTCATTTGACCTGCCACTTTCCCTTTTAGCCATAAATGTTCCTTGCACTCCTGCTTGACCCTTTGCCAGTTTGTACTTTATGAATGAATGCCCCAATACCACCCCCCTTTCTGCTACCTTCTGTTCTATTACAATATTCCCACGCGTAGTCCGGATTGTTCGGAGGTTGTTCCATGTTCCTGAGATGTGTTTCTACAAAATCGTATACCATCGGCCTCTCTTCCCTTAGCTGTTCTTCTATCTCTTTCCACTTCAGCCTGTTCCTACCACCCTGCATGTTAATATAACCTATGTCTGAATTGGCTCGGCGCTCGTGGCTACGTCTATTTATGCCCCGGACTCTACCTATCTTAGATATTAGTACCGCTTTGGAATCGTATCTGTCCATACCACCTGTCGAAGGGTCTCCCTGGTTTTTTTCCTCGTTACTAGTTATCCTGCACTCCGAAGGGCTCGCTTGCCCCCCCAAAAAGCTACTGCGCGTCCTGCAAGTTGCCAACCCACCTCATGACCTAGCCGCCCATCGAAGTGAATTCTGTCTCGTTGAAAACCACCCCACCTATGCACCTCTCTGTTTATTTCCACCACCTCAAAGCCTTTCTCTCTACTCATCCGCCATATCTCTTGGTTTGCGTTTACAACCGCTCTTTGCAGGTTGCTATCACGCACCGGTACCTCCGGTATCGTTCATATGACTACCTGTACCTTAGGAGAAGTGGCGCGCACATCATCGACGCCTTTCGCCAGTGTGGTTGCTAGTCCTGCTGTATCTTCATTTAAGACGTCGTTTAAACTGCCTGAAATTATCACGAGGTTTCGTCTATCAGCTGTAGTTTTGAGTTTTGTGCTCGCTTGCCTCATGACTGCTTCAAGCTTGCGTCCTGGGTACGCCCCTACTGCAACCCTCTTGTCACCTCTTACCCTCTCTTTGATGGCTTCTGTGCATCGATTTAAATTCGAGTCCCCGGCGATTATCACATGTTGTTACTTTTAAGCTGGAGCGTCCTGCACTTCGTGGCTACTTGCACCTGTGACGCTGGCTGCTTTGTCCCCTCTCAGCCCCACCACTACCTCGCTGAAGCTGGGCCTTGCGATAATTGAACCGGCTGAACCTGTTTTTTCCCAACTTGCTTGCTCTTCCTTCTCCACCACTCTGGTTGCCGGTTCCCCGCTGTTCTCTCCGTAAGCAGCTTCTTTTTTCAGCTTCGCTAGTGCTTCCTCGGCGGACTTCAGTCTTTCTCCCATTGCCCTCGTTTCCTTTTGCTCTGTCGCCAACGCAGTCTCGAGCTCGGCGATTCTCATCAGCAGTTCACTCTGGGCAACCATCATTTTCTCCATTTTTTGCTCGACCTCACATTGCCTACACTTCACGTCAGCCTCTTTTCCATCCGCTTCTACGCTAGGGTCCACTTTCAAACCCACTCCACATCCTGAATATTTTACAGTCTTTTTAACCATGTCTCTCTGACACCAATTGTCTCTATACTCGATAATTACTAAACTCGAGCTCTGCACTACGAAAAAAAAAAGAAAGTATAAGCTCTACTACAAAAATTTGCGTGTTCAATGTACGCGCACCTCCCCCATGGGGTGGCAAAAAAAATAAAAAATAATACTGTCGGTCGCGAGCGCCACTACGCGGAGCTTGTGTAATAACTGAAGGCAGGCCAACTCCGCTGGGAGCCGAGCCATAGCCTCCTCTATAACTTTGTGCCCGAGCGGTCGGTCCCTCAGCGCCGTCCCCCGAGCTATTATGGGATGCGAGCGCTCCTGGCGGAGCGCCGAGGCGCAAAACGAGAGAATGGATGGCAGCTATGGAGAAAAAACCGGCTTTGAGTAACTACCGAAAGGGCAAAAATGAAATAAGGAGGGAGGCATTTTACGATAATTCAAGGGGAAGCGCTTTACTGTTTGAAGCGAGATCGGGTTGCCTTAGAACGCGTAGTTATAAAGCAAGATTCAGTAAAGAAGAAGAACAATGCACATGCTGCGGGAAAGATAAGGAAACGGCGGAGCATGTTCTGATTGAATGTGGAGATATCCACCCAGGTGTACTCCTGTATCCGTCAACTGAGCTCGTAATGGTTCTAAATTCTCTAAAGAATTACGCGGAAGTTTTCCTCGCAAGAGCGAGAAAGATGAATCAGCCACTGAAGGCTGCCGTTGACAACGCCGCGCAAATACTACAGAAACGTGACAAACTCAAGTGCTCGACCCCGGGACATCATAAAAAAAACTTTTGGAGGTTGTGCTCGTGAAGTTTCTCCGCCCACTTTTTCTGAACTTCGCATAAACGCAAGCTGGCATAGGCCGCGTCGTCTGCTGTTATTATGGGATCGGTGCGGCATCTGGCGGCGAGCGCCAAAACTATAAGGGACGGATGGCGCGTATGTATTTAGCGCTAATGCGCGGGCACAAAAAAATATAGGAGGCTATGGCCGAGCCATTCGTCAGGCATCTGTCTAGTGGAGGCGTTGATGGAGGGAAAGAAGCAGTAGTTTGAAAGATGGCACATTTTGCTCGATCTGTGCAGTGTTTCTTGTTGTTTACTTACCTGCGAGTGTTGATTTCGTGTGCCTACAGTCGACGAAGCACCTTTCGATTGTTGTTGCCCTGTGGCTTAGCTTTACGGGTGTGAAAAGGAGTCATGATTCGAAGACTGCGTGATAACTACGCCATGCTACACTAGCCACTGTAGCCACGCGGTTGTGTGCAAACTTTTCTATCGAATTTTGAAAACGACGACAAAAGTATGTCATCGATTCAACTCAGAGGAAGTGTTCAGTGAGCTTGTACTGACTGATGGTAGCTGCTACAGCTTGGAAGTACTGTGTATTGTGGTCTGATACAGCGTCTGTGTCGTTGCCGTTTGCTGGTTCCCGTTTAGTGCATCGCATAGGCGCGCTGCGTAGGAACTCGCCTTTCACGTGACTGCTGTGTTCCACGAGTTCGTATTTGGTTCTGCTTTGTGAAGCAACTCAAACGCAGTCGTCAGATATGCGAGCGGACTGCGGTCTGACATGATGATGTGGTCTGACATGACGATGTGCGCGCGTTGGTGATGCCGGTGTCAGACGGGAAATTTCGATCGCTATTTGTTCCTACAGCGTTATTTGGGTTAATCAGCGACTATTGCTAATAGGGATGATTAAATCTGCTTCAATAATAACAGGACAAATGGTGGTGCCAAGATTTCTCTAGAAGGCTAGGGGCAGTTTCGTCGAGTAGCCGCGAGGTTGGGAAAGTATTTGTTGTGTTTGAACGATGTTTGCACTTAGGGGAGCAATGTAAGAAAATTTTCAATGGGTTAAAGCTTCTCGAAAATGCAGAACAGAGAATGAAGAAGTGAGACAGGGCCTCATCTCGCAACTATATGTAAGTTCTCAGAAAAAGGTACTGCACCATGAGGCTGATGAATAGATAGACTGCACTGAGCTAGTTTTGGCAGCTGCACCTGAGACTTCCGCCCCACAAATCCTGCCTGTTTGATCATTCCATTTTTACTCTTATTTCTTGTTGAGTGTTCTTATACCTGTGACTTGCATGTATGTAAAGGACTAAAGTGTTTATGACTAAGCAAGTATCTCTAATACTTCAGACACTTAAGGATGAAAAACTCCTCACACATCATAGTGTTTGACAAGTAATGTCAAACATTATGAGTTTGACTTTATATTGGAAAAGGGCGGTAATATATTACTCGAATTTAAAGGAACACTAAACGTAACTATTAAGTCAACGTTTATTGTTGAAATAGCAGTCCATAATCTTTGTAGTTTTACTTTTGTGCCAAGGAAGTATTTATTTTGAAATGAAATCACGTTTTAGTAGTCCGCATCTGTTTAGCACACTTCAAATTACCTGTCCGAAGTGGAACGTATCGCGTCACTGTTGCCATGCACAACGTTGCCCAGTTTCACTGTGCGGCCGTCGAAACTTGTAGCAGCAGAGCGAAAGTAGCTGAAGCCAAAGCCGCAACAATGGCCATTGAACAGTTTCCTGCCACGGGCTGCGAGGGAACAGGCATGCTTGGTTCGACTGGGCACCGCTAGATGGCAAGATCTGTCCAGTTTAACCAGGCGAAAATTGAACCTTTGAACCATCTCACCATTCCCTATAGTAACGTCCGGCAGTTTTTTTTTTCCTCTAATCAAACACAAACAAACAGCATTTTATTACGTATCTTGATGCACGAAAGGTTCTTTATTTAGTGCACCTAGTTCGAATACTAGGGATTAATATTAAGCGATATTTTTCACGTCATTGGGATCACTTTGCTAATGTCTTATGCGTAGTGCAAGTTTTCTCGTGCATTTACCTTAATTTCTCGGTATGTAGGGCACTGCTGTTGATAATATTGTCGTTTTAGATGTCATTCATTGAGCTTTCACGCTGATGTAAATTGTCAATAGACGTTACGTGTCCCTTTTATGTGACTGGTACGTCGCTGGGTTATCAAAAGCAGTAGATTAAGTTTAAAAGTGTAGGATTCCGCTAACATCTACGAAAGTCTAAATGCACAATCTTCTTTGAGTTTTCTTCCCACAGAGGTCTCGCAAGCCATGAACTACAGACCTTGTGCTTAGCAACGGAGAACCATAACAAGCATTACAGGTTTGGTAGTTTGTAAAGTATATTAGCTGCAAGCTTTAATGATATACTCGATGAGTTAGCTCATAACATATGCTTTATATCTTTATTATGCGTGTACTCCACCTTTCCATTGCTGCTTTATTGAGCTGAAATCTTTATGCCGTGCCCTCTTTCATTCATTACAGAGGCCTCAGCCATTCTGCTGGCCAGTGCATGGAAGAGAGCATCATAGGAGCAGAGTAAACCAGTGCTGAAAACAACTTTAGATCTTCATATCTTAATGAACAAGTCTACTGATATTGCCACACCACAGTTCCCCCCACGGACTCAATATTATTTTTGTTGAGATGCTAAAATTTGTGCACAATGATCTGGTCTGTGGAATGAAGGCATTCTGCTGGGGACAAGTATGTGCACAAGTATAGGTGCCTTATGGAAAACATGGACACAGAAGATTGCCGCATCTTCTAGGAACCTTTCCGTATTTGCACGCTTTGTGCCCCTGCAACATGTTTTTCATTGGTTTTGAAGAGCTGCGCTAATATAAAGATATTTTTACAGATCTACCAAGTTGCCAGGCTCAACTACTTTCGTAATTAACGAAATACTGATGACAGGAAAATTGTGTTGGTGTGTAAATCGTGGCACGATTTTGTCAGTACCTGTATTCCATTCATCTTTGCCCTTTCCTCAAACACAAACGAGGTATGTTTCAGACTACATGGTCTACAATCTTGCAGGTTGAATGAACTGGTATAGTACACTTTATGCATCCAAACTGGCCTGTGTGGGCTTGGATTAACACGTGAGTGTTAAATAGCTCAATCCGTAAAAATTTCAGCGATGGTGATGACATGGGCGTCATTGTAAGTGAGAAATGATCTTCTCTGAGACAGAAAAACCAGAAAAGATTCAAATATTATAAGTGATGAAATTACTCTTGCCAAAATTAAGATTGGACACAGGCAATCTGTGTAGCACATAGGTATTATACTGCAGAGCCACAATATTTGATAAAACTGCTTTGTAAAAATACTAGATGAATGGATGTATTGAAAGGAGACTATTTAACACATCATATATTGCATGGCAGAAGCATAGATTTGCGCCAGGCATCAACGTACGTACGTACATACATGCATACATACATACATACAAAACATGTGAAATGAGCGAGGAGTTGGTGTGTTAAAAGCCCACTTATTACAGAGTGCTCAGACACATTTAACCATCATCAGCTGCATACTTGGAAACAATGTAAACAGCTGCGCGTTGCATTCACGTGTTGCCCTATGGAGACATATTGAGGCCTTTGCTGATTTCCAAAAGGAGTAATTATGGCATAGTGGATACTTAACAAATGTGCTTGCAATAAGAATTTTATAATACTTTGAAACAGTCCATGTTATGCACACAGTCATTAGTTTCCCTACGGTACAGTTTAGACATCCACCGAGAATGGAGGAAGGCCAGCATTTCACAAGGCAATGCGTATGAAGCCCGATTACACCCTCTCGATCTGCTCTTGAAAGCGAAGCTCAAGCGTGCTCCAATTTTTTTAGGGGGCATACAGGCGTCGACACTGTTATTCCGAATGCCTTGTGCTGTCATATAAGGAACATTAGCCGTACTAAACATTTTAGAATTTACCCCATCAGACGACCCTATGTGCAGGCATTCATGAAGTGCTTTGATTACATTTATCACAGATTATGTGTGTTGTGCTTCCAGGATTTAGTTCCATGTTTAGTACCTGTTGTTCACCTTGTGTCATTTGTTGCATAAGATCTTGCTTTGTCTGAAGGTGAAACCCTTTAATGTCTTATACTCGTGGTGTTTGGTGTCCAGCTCCCAGGCATGGTGCTAGCCTTGGCGTCTCCCCCTCACGCAGGAGGTTAAGGAGCCTTATGAGAGCTGGCACACAGATGGGGTCAGCTCGGCACTTAAAACGTTAAAATATGTACGCATGTGAAGTGCAGGCAGATTAGTCTCGCGTCACACTGCGATTTGCACCAAGAATTCAAAAAAGGAACATACATTTTTCATTTGTGGGCATTGCACTGATTATGGGAAAGAAAGACATGGCATAGTCAGTTGAATGGCCAGAGGCTTTTTGCCAAACACACTTGAAAATTTCAATGTGTCCTGCAATTTTTTTCATTTTTCACTGTGGCCATAATCTTGACCCACTGTGCAGTAGTTATACTTTCTATCTATTCCATCTCACCCTGCAAGACTAACTCTGACCTAATGAAAATACATATTTTTGACTTTTGCAGACTTTTTGCTCCGTCGCCCGGGTCAGCCAGCCAGATTGGGCCCTCGCAAGATAAGACTCCTGTGGAAGTGTCCCGATTGTGGCTATGTTACAATGAAACGCACCCATATGTCAGTACACCGAATAACACACACAGGCGAGCGCCCATTCATATGTGACCAGTGCGGCAAAACCTTCAGTCAGAAGTCCCACATGGTAACGCACATTCGCACCCACACCGGTGAGAGACCTTACCAGTGCCACCTCTGTCCCTGGAATTCTGCATGGAAAGGTGAGCTTACACGCCACTTTAACAAAATTCACAAGTGCAGTTAACACTCACCTCAAAGTGCACACGTGTGAATCACAAAGAAAAAGACTGAGGAGACGTCTTGTTCTGTGGCTTGAAGTGCGTTGCCAAAAGTGCTAAGGTGAGGACTATATCGTTCATGTCTGGAGAAAACCTACAACTGTGCTGCTTAAACGACACAAAGGACGTGCGTAACTCCAGGACACGTGCCAGCAATATGCAAAACTTAGTGGTTGTGTTGAAGACACGCTTCTGTAGATGTGCATTGGACTGTGTTTTTGGCACGTGCAAGTGATTATGTGCTCTAATTCGTATCTTTGTGCATACTACAAGGTGCGTTGCATTAAGTGATTTCTGAAATACTGGTTTGTTAATGCTTAGGATTCAGTCATTACTGCAGTATGAGAATAAGTCACTTGATGATTTTCTTGCTTATTCCTGTCATTCTTCACAGAGGTGTGCTTTGTGTCATGGTGTAACAATAACAGTGATCTCAAATGTCTATATTTCTACAACTCTTTAGTTGTAGCAGGGAGATTACTCATGATTTCCGAGCAAGTGCACACATGTTCTTACATTCTTCTGGTCAGCTGTGTTGCTTCCAGGATGTTTTCATGTCTCATGGCAGCTACTTGTCCATTGTTCGGAAAGAATGCGCCTTGGACTTATTATTACTTCAGGCAAATGCCAACAAACTTTTTGTTAACCAGAGCCAAAGAAGATGCATTTAATGATGTCATAATTTTTTCGAACCAATTGCTATATTCCTTGTCGCACACATGCTGCCTCTATGTTCGATTTGAAGCATCACCTGATTTTGTGTTCAGACAAGAAAGCGTGCACATTTTTCCTGAGCCTCGTGAAGTTTCTATTATTCCAGAATAAGGTATCTTTAAGTGTTATTGTTTATTTGGAGGTGGTTAGGATTGACTGTGCTTCTGCGTTAGTAAAATATTGCCCTTGACGTTTTCTAAAGTATCTTCATCATACATTTTAATGCATTGCACATTGGTTCATCATAATGGAACCTAGTTTGCCTAGTTCATCATAGCAGAACCTATTTGATTATGACACTTTGCTCCCTTTCTGTTTTCTTGCCTTTTTTTTCATATGTGTGCTCTTTGATTCAGCGCAGCACTTCTGCTGCTTTTTTTTTTCTTAAATTTAGGGAACTGCACATCACCACATCCTTTCGTCTAGTTAAATAAGTGTAGGTGTAATAGCTCATCCCAAACAATGCATCAAGTGCCCGAGCGAGTGGACATAGAGAATTACTCTCAAGTTTTACTTTCTGGTTTATTTTTATGTTTCAGAATATTCTCTATTGTAGAACATTTAGAAGTGAAGCAAGTTCGATGTCGTAGTCAAGGTTTTTTTTTTGCTAACTGGCTTTTTTGTTTTATTAGTGTTGAAAAATTGACTTTGAAGAACTGTGGACTTTTTGAGGTGTGGCAGTTCTGAATTAAAGAGTTAACAATGTGAGAGTGTCAGTCAGTGGTTTTCGTCCCTCAGTTCTGGCCAGGGTGCGTACAGGCCCTTGAAATCCTTGAAAGACCTTGCATTTGAAAAGTGTGTTTTCAAGGCTCTTGAAATCCCTGTAAATTATTCCCGTTCTTTAATGTCCTTGAATTTCCCAAACAACGCTTTCGCAATCGGCACTGCAGCCTTCTTAATGTGATAGGTCGCCGTTCACCTGACAAACTCCCCATTTCAGAAACAGTAATTTGGTGTGAGTGCATGTGGTTTCATTTTGCTAAGCTGCACAGGGGGAAAAAAAAGTTACACGGGGTCAAACCACGAACGAATAAATGAGAGATACATATTGCTTGTCGGTGCTGCTTTTCCCCTTTTCCTAAAACGTGAAGCTAAAGTAAATAATGCATACTAGACATGTTTGTTATAATTGTCATATCGATGTATTTAATTTAATGTAGTAAAATTAGTCATTTTTGGAAACTTTAAAGTATAAAGGAATTGCAACCTTGTGTGTCGCTTTGAGTCCTTGAAACACCTGTCGCAGTTTCTGGAACGTTTTGAATATTCGCTTTGGAAACCTTTGCAACCCCTGGTTCTGCTGCAGCAGTGTTTCTTTTTGTTGGGCTTCTCGAAAGCATGATATGCTATTTCGTGCAAATGGAAATGCCTTTTTTTTTATTGCCTTATACTCTAGCAAACCAGGGAGGCAAATACGCTAAGAAAAAACGCGTGACTGCTTTTGTCAAATTCGCTGAGGTCTGTGAGTGATTGATTAAACCATTAATAGATGTAGTATGTATTCTTCTAGCTTCTTCTTAGTAAATAGGCCTAAATGCATTTCTAAGGCATATTTCATTGTGTATTGCTGTAAGTAAATGGGCAAGTAGAAAATCAGTGGCAGCAAGACATAGTGTTGTGTTATAGGATGAAGCGTTGGAATAGTGTTGCATTTGAATTATCATTCTTCAGAATTCACTGCGAATTGTTCACTTTCCAGTGCATCGCAAGTGCTCAGATCTTTCTCTCTTTGTTGAATGAATGTACTATAACAATTTCTGTTTGATTTCGCTACTGCCACTTAATCACTTCACAACATGAGCTCCAGAAAAAATCACATCATAGCCCTTTTTTGTTCTAAAATCACTAGCAAAGAAAATCGTACCTGACTAATATACACAAGGCAGGTGCGAGCTTGCAGATCTCTTGCAATTATTAAATAAATGCCAACTAAATGATCAAAGTATATTTGACTACATTAAAGGCCACTGAACAGGCACCTATCAGTTGCAGATGAGGGCCTCATCTCATGGCAGTCGCTTGGTACCTTGGACATGAGCTCTGTGTGAGTGACTATTGAGAAACCACGCATTAATGACAGTCTGTCAACAACTTCTGTGGCTGCCGTAATAATAGTGAACAAAGATACAATGTTAAAGGGACTTTAAAGTAAAAACAATTGAAGCTCAATGTATAACAAATTATTAAACGACAATATTGTGAACAGCAGTGTCCTACTTACCAGATATTCAGGTGAATATAGAGAACACATGCTCTACGATTGAACATTTGCAAAATGATCCTCATTACGTCAGAGGTACCACTTACAATTTATCACTAACTACACTAAATAAAGAATCTTCTCGGCATCAGGAGGCTTAATAAAATGCTGGTTGTTCGTGTCTGATTCATGGAAAAAAGAACTGCCGGGCGTTACTATGGTGAATGGCACGAACGGTTCAAAAGTTATATTCTCGCTTGGTTAAACTGGACAGGTCCTGCTGTCTAGTGGGGCCCAGTTGAACCAATCATGTCTGCCACCTCACAGGCCGTGGCAGAAAATCGTTCAATGTTCGTTGTTGCTGCTGTGGCTCCGGCGACAAAAGTAACACTACGAGGTTTCTGGACCGCTATTTCAACAATCAAAGTTGACTTAATAGTTGCCTTTAGTGTCCCTTCAATCATGTAATAATAAATGATGGGGTGTAACGTCCTAAAACCAAGGTTTGAGAGACGCCTTAGTGGAGTGCTCTGGAAATTTCGGCCACCTAAGGGTTTTTTAATGTGCATCTAAACACATGAGCCTCAGGCATATTTGCCTGCATCGAAAATGGAGTCGTCAGTGCCAGAATTTGATAAAATGTTAATCGTACTGAATACTACAGAACTGACTTCATCGATGAAAAGGATCATGCTACGCTTGTTTGGTCATATAAAAATTTGGATGTAGCCCCAGCATTCTTTCTCAAGGTACTGTAACACAGGTTATAAGAGTTCTTTCTCTTATTCAGGCCATTTTGTGAATATTTTTGTCGTAATTCTACCTTTCCTCACTTTTAACTGTCACCATCTTGCGACCCCCAGTGTAGAGTAGTCGTACTAGCCAGCCTTCCTTCGTTAATAGTATTGCCTTCTGCTAAAAGTTTGCCATTTTGCATAATGCAGACTTTGCTACTGTATGCCATCGCCCTGACTGGTCACCTCATCTGGGATCTCCCACAAAAGAGCTCGTGTTCAAATGTCAAGTGTGTGGCTATACTACGAGGAACAGATGTGCTCAACAGAGACACCAAATATTCATACAAGCGAGCGCCCATTCATGTGCAACTCCTGTTGCAAAGCCTTCAATCAGAAGTGCAATTTGGTCTCACACATTCGCATTCACACTGGCGAGAGACCTTACTAGTGCTACCTCTGTCCCTGTAGTTCTGCATGGAGTTGTGAGCTGAGGCGCCACTTGGAGGCTCACAAGGTCTAACAACATTCACCTGAGAGCGCACCTATGTGAACTGTAAAAGAAAAGGCTGAGAAAGCCCTTGGTGTGTGCTTCTCATTCTGTAGTTTTCAAGTGTGGTGCGAGAAGTACTAAGGTCGGGGCTACTTGGTCCATGCCCCAGTGAAATAGGCAACTGGGCTGCTTCAGTGGCATGGAGTGTATGCATGACTGGAACATTTATAGGCAGTACACAAAACCTATTGGATGTCATGATGAATATTGAAGACAAGCTCCTTTGGTTATACATTGTGGTGAAGGTGTGGCACGTGCAAGTAATTAAGTGCTCCTGTTCATGTGTTTGTGAATACTGCGAAGTTCTATACTGCATCAAGCAGTATGTGAAGCACTGGTTTTTTTATGTTCAGGACGAGTGAGTAATTACTATAATTTGTGAAAGTCTACTGGATGTCCTTTTTTACAAAAGCCAGTGCCTGTCATATTCTGTGTGCTGTATTTGATGGAGTAATGACAATGTTTATTTCAAGACTGAAACTCTTATGAGGAAGAGCTTTATTCAAGACGAGCTCGAGCTGGCTTACACTGATGATGATATCTATAGTTGAGGAAATTATACAAATTATGATGACACATCCTATTGATAAAGAAGAGTCGGTGACTGCTCTCGCACTAATTCCCCGTTTGCTGGAAGCGGCCTCCTGGCCGTAGTAGGGACAATATTAGGAATTGCGTCGGGTATACAGTTTCAGTCAAGAAACGTGCACAATTTCTGTCCCTCGGCAACAGTGGTTGGAGGGAGCGTTAAGTGGTAAGATACGGCAATTAACGGGGAACGTTTGTTCAATCTACCAATAAGGTCCTATAAAACGACTGAGCAATTTTTCACATAAGCCGGGCACACGCACGGGAATCCAGAGAAGAACTTCGTCTCCTGGGGAAAAGGTGACAGCACGGTGAGTTGAGTTGTAGCGACACTTGCGAGCTTCCTGAGAGATGCCAGTGTTGATTCAGGCCAGAAGACAGCAGTGCTCGAGGCGAGACAAAAATTGTGCGGGTAAAGGGCCTGCTGAGGCAGCAGGAGCTGAAGGGAAGAAGACGTCCAGAGTTACACTTGGAGAGCGGCCATAGACCAGAAAATTTGAAAAAAAGCCGGTGGTGCGTTGCGTAGCCGTATTGTAGGCGAACGTTACGAATGGCGTTCCAGTTCGTGTGGTCAGGATTAATGTACATGGCAATCATGTCTTAGAGGTACGATGAAAGCGTTCCATCAAGCCATTTGTTTGTGGATGATAAGTAGAGGTTGTCTTGTGGATGGTGTTGGCGGCGCGTAGAACCTCAACAACAATAGAGGAAAGAAAGGCCTTGCCGCGGTCGCTAAGCAGAACACGTGGAGCTCCATGGCGTAAAATTATGTTACGCAGAAAAAAATTGTTTACTTCAGTGGCTGTACCAGCGTGCAGTGAGGCTGTTTCGGCGTGACGAGTGAGGTGGTGAATAGCCGTTACAATCCAACGATTTCCGTTGGAGGTCACGGGAAGGGGGCCGTACAAGTCTCTCCCGACGACTTCGAATGGCAAAGGGGGACAAGGAAGAGGTTGGAGAAAGCCAGAAGGAGCAGTAGTGGGTTGTTTCCACCGTTGACATAAGGCACACGAAGAAACATATTTGGCAATGGCGGATGAGAGGCCAGGTGAACCGGCTGCATATTTTTTCGTATGTTTTGTGATATCCGAGTTGCCCAGCAGCAGGATCATCGTGGAATGTCTCAAGAACCTGACGTTGTAGACAACACGGTATAACGAGGACCCATTAGTTTTCTTCAACGTGGTAAATACAGCGATGTAAAACACTATCGAGAAGCTTGAATTGTTTCAGCTGTCAGCGAAGTCGGGCGTTCGGAGGAGTGGGTGTGCCTTCTAAGCGTGCTATTATGGAGCGGCAGTAAGGGTCAACGCGTTGATGCGACACAAGGGCAGAGGGACGGCCAGATCTTAGCCAAGTGAGACCTGCGATGGGTAATGCTGCGGTGGAAATTGGTTACGCTGGGCAATTACAGTTGGGTAGAGGGCAGCGAGAGAGAGCATCGGCATCTTGGTGCTTCTTACCAGACCTGTAAACGACATCAAAGTTGTGCTCTTGTAAACGAAGCACCCAGCGGCCAAAACAGCCTGATAAGTTCTTTAGTGACGAAAGCCAGCACAATGCATTGTGGTCGGTGACGACTGTGAAGTGGCGGCCGTGGTAGTATGGACGAAATTTTTGTACTGCCTATTCAACAGCAAGGCACTCTTCTTTTGTTATTGTGTAATTTTTTTCGGCAGCAGTCAAAGCACGACTGGCGTAAGCGATGGCACGTTCACAGTAGAACATGCTGCAGTAGAACGGCATCGAGACCATGACCACTGGCGTCTGTGTGAAGAATGGTGGGTGCACCTAGATCTAAGTGACATAAAACTGGGTTGTATGTCGGGGCTTGCTTCAACTCTAGGAAAGCCTTTTCACAGTCTTCGGACCAGACGAATGCCATGTTACTTGGGAGCAGTTGATGGAGCGGAGAAGCAAGCCTTGCGAAATCGCGTATGAAGCGCTGAAAGTAGGATGCTTAGCCGAGAAAACTGCGCAGGTCTTTTTGACGCAACGGACGTGGAAACTCGAGGACAGCGGCAAGCTTTTCAGGATCTGGTCGAATACCGTCTTTGCTGACTAAGTGCCCTAGAACCTTGATTGTCTTGCTTGCGAAGGTCCTATTTTTCGTATTCAGATGTAAACCAGCTTTTGCAAGGCAACCTAGGACTTCTTCAAAACGTTGCAGATGTTGCGAAAAGGTAGACGAAAACGCTATGATGTTGTCGAGGTAGTATAAGCAGGTTTTCCACTTCAGGCCACGCATACGCTATCGATCATACGTTCGAAGGTAGCAGGCGCGTTACAAAGTCCGAAAGGCATTACGTTAACTTCATATAGCCCATCTGGTGTGGTAAAAGCTGTCTTCTCTTTGTCAGATTCGGACACTGGTATTTGCCAGTAACCGGATCGCAGGTCAAGGCTGGAAAAATACTTCACGCCATGCAGCGAATCTAGTGCACCATCGATTCGTGGGAGAGGGTAAACATCTTTGCGCGTTATTTTGTTCAGTGCCGGGTAATCAATGCAAAAACATACTGTCCCGTCTTTCTTTTGCACCAAAACAACTGGTGACGACCACAGACTCGAGGAAGGACGTATGATATTCCATCGAAGCATGTTTGAGACGTTTTCCTCGATTATCTTCCCTTTTGCAAGAGACACGGCGTATGGGCGCCGGTGAATAAATCGGGAGCCATCAGTCTGAATTCGGTGTGTCGTGGAAGTACTAACACAAAGGAAAGCAGAATGAACGTCAATTAAACAAAGATGTCTGTTCAATAAAATCAGAAATTTTTGACTCTGGGCTGCTGTCAGATCAGGGCTTATCGTCATTGATAGAGGAGTGGGAGAGTTGAGTGGCGGCGTGCTTGACTCTGGTAGGTCTTCTTACCCGCAGGTCGCGGGTTCGATTCCCGGCTGCGGCGGCTGCATTTCCGATGGAGGCGGAAATGTTGTAGGCCCGTGTACTCAGATTTGGGTGCACGTTAAAGAACCCCAGGTGGTCAAAATTTCTGGAGTCCTCCACTACGGCGTCTCTCATAATCAAATGGTGGTTTTGGGACGTTAAACCCCACAAATCAATCAATCATGGTAGGTCTTCTTGACTTGGAAGGGCAACAATTGCAACAAGATGCGAGTCAATAGCGCATGTGACTGTTGATTTACAGGACAACAATAAGGGTTCGGGGGTCTGATTTAGTGCAGTAATAATGCAGTAATTATTCGATTAGGTAATTATTTGAATTAATATTTAATGCAGTAATTATTTGAGACAAGCTGGCACACACTGATGATGATATCTACAGATGAGGGAATTATAGAAATGATGATGACATGTCCAATCGATAAAGAAGAGTCGGTGACTGCACTCACATCCTCTGTATTTTTCTGAAATTTTTTCCAGTGACTCTAATTCTCACAGCCGCAACTGTAGGCGATGCCCGAGTCGGGCCGGAAACAGGGTGGTGTTCCGCTAGTTCTTGGGCCCTCTGGACTGCCTTTTGTTGGTTTCGGAGATCGGGGGCTCCTGAGTGCCTCTTCCCTTTCAGACTCTTTTTTTTTTGCATGGTAATGTCGAGAACAATAACAGCGGTTGGTTGACAAGCTTTGCTAATCAATAACCACCATTTATGTACTCTACAATTATAAGTGCTTTTTTATGCTGCTCAATATTCTGACAATCATGAGATAGAAACAAGTTCACAATTAATTTAATGCATGAAGGGTAATACATTGTTTGTCATGTAAAGAGGAAACATCTGAACAAAATAAGAAGGATGGATTTCTTCAGTTACGGCACACTCTTTGATAGGTGCGTTGAACGAACTGAAGTTATTAAATCTCTCCTTTTCATTTCTTTGAAGGCAGATGCACTTAGGTATGTTTGGAAGGCACAGTTCTTGTTGTAGTACAAAATAATGCTGCACGAGGAACTTTGAGGAATAGCGAAATTTATAAAGTTTGTGTATTTACGAAATGTAAGAGGTGTCCAACTGATTGACAATAACTTCAAAAATTGACCTCTCTTACTTATGTGGGCAACCCACATTAGACGAACATTGTGCCTGCAGTGCATCAGACCTCGAGATTGTATAACACCATGTTACTTACACATGGCACTGCACACTCATAGGCATAGCCTCAGATTTGTAACAAAAAGAAAAGTCCGCTGTTTAGGTTCACCCAAAGGTGAGTTTAGACCTTTTATATATGCTCCCATCGTATTTATTTCTGCATACTGTTGGCCCTCAGGCCGGTACAGCGGTGGGTTATGGTTGTTGTACCTAACAAAACCATACCATACTATACTAAACAACATTTCAAGAAGATAAAGTATGATATGTTAAAATGCAATATACAAGCAGTACAATACAACAAAACAGAATAGAAAACAATACAGTATAATACAACACACCTGTGCAGCTATTTGCTGGTCTCCTATGACGTTAACATAGCAAGAGTGGGAACATAGTGAAATTAACATAGCAAAGTGAACGTGTCAATCACTTGCCTCAGACTGAGCGACATATTATGTGACCCTTTCTAAAAGTTTTTCACGGAGGTAAATTGAAACATTGGTGAACTAATAGTTTGTGGAAAACGGTGAATTTCCATATATACTAAGCCATTGCTGAGGTACTTCATATGCGTACTCATCACTTCCTCTCAGAATTCCTACTCTATGTGGCATTAAGTAGTGATCTGTATTAATAGTTCAACCTTTTTATAAGAGGCATGCTTGGGGCAGCAGTTCTTGTCTTGTCTTTTATATGAGATGTCTCTTACAAGCAGGGGACCTCGTAAGCATTTTCTTATGAACCCTTATTTTGGTGTAGGCACACTGGTGTCTCTTATGTCCATTTGTCTTTTATATCAGTGTCTCCAATAAAGGGTTTCGACTGTATATTCAATTTACTTTTTGACAAGAGGAAAAATCATCTTAGCTTGACCAGTTTTTGATGATCTGCTAGAGTGGGAAGTCCGAGAAAACATACCATTTCTGTTACCAATTCTTCCGAAGAGTATGTTCAAAGGATGAAACCGAGTGGCTCTCCTGTGTACTCTGTCAAGCATATCCCAACTTCTGAGTGCTCTCATATGTTATTCACATAGTGCAGAGTATTTAGTTTGCCACCCATTTGACTGACTATTTGCCGTATTAGTTTATGCTATAGTGAGGTTAAGCAGCGCAATGTTAAGGATGCAACCACGAGAGCACCCAGATTTAGGTGGCTAGATAGAATGATAGTCAGAGGCAGTCAAGTGCCTGCAGATCAGAATGAAATGCTTCACATTTAAAATAGCGAAGAGCTAACCAATAACAACGAAACCAAACAGTGACGGGCTTTGCTGGAGCCTGGCCAGACGATGGCCTCACTCGGCGGCACTGCACAAATCTATCGAGTCTTGCGTGACTGTGTTGAAGAGGTGTGTGATCTGTTATGCGAGTTTTCTAACTGTTGTTAAGGTTCCACCTTGCTCATTGTCTCCGAGAGACGTAATTAAAAATGAAACCAAAAAACTGCTGTAGCCACACACTTGGCTATGCTATGTTGCTATGTATTACTGTTTGTCCTCTTTGCCCTCACTCCTCTTTCCCTCTCTCTTTATCTGCTTTCATGGTTGCGCTATGCCATTTCATATTTGCACCCATTTTATTCTCACCTTTCTTTGTGGTATGCTTCCACACGCACAGTTTTAGGTGTGTGTCGGCAGAGCTGTGCTGTTAGAAATCTAAAATAACTGTTGACTTTTTTCAAAAAATCATAGTTTGACTAACACAGAAGTGCTTTACATGAATAAGGGCGGGGGTACAGGAGATCAGGGCATGTCCGGAAGTTAAGTCGTCAAAAAGTTTTGAAAAGTGAACGGGTATTCCCCATTTGCTGTTAAAATCCACCTCTATCGAACCTTCATCGTTATCAGCAGCAGCAAGGATAAATTTTGTAGCATAAAGGAAGTTGCCCTTCCTTCATGAAGGCAGCTCTCAGGAAGAAATCGGGATTATTTTTTAAAACATGCTTTGGGTATTAGACACACTTTTCACAGCTTTATTACATTAAACTTCTGAAGACCCACCCTCTATTTTTCTCCCCTCTACGCCCCACCACACAAAGCGCTTCTGATGTTGGTCAAGCTATTTATTGTGGGAAAAACAAAAAGTGCTTCTTGCAGACTAGGTTTAACCCGAGTCGACAGCTACCAAGTTGAGTTACAATCGATTCTCGCAACCGCTCGAAATTCAGCGCAGCTATGCAAATAGAAGTGGAAGTGCAGCACAGCCACGACTAGCGAGGGATAAGAGAAAAGCAAGCGAGGGTATAATGGATGTGAATATAGAGGGGGATGTTGTAAAGCACACTATAGTCATGAATACTAGAGCAAGGGGAGGGGGTAAAACAAGAGAGGAGGAGAGGGTAAAGCAGGGGAGAAAGGAGAGTAGCAAGATGGCAAGTTGGGCCAGTTGGATTACGTTCATAATTGAAAATTTCGTTGAAGTGCACTAAAAAACACACAGACTGAAGAGGCTGACAAGGACAAGGAAAGTGTGGGTGAATTGTCACATGAAAGTGATGAGGGAAAGGAAGAGGGGAAGCATAGAATTGTAGTCATGTATATTACAGTATAGGGGTGAGAAAAAGAACCGAGGGCAAAGAGAAGGATAGAGGGAGGGTAATATATATGTATGTATGTATATATGTGTGTGTGTGTGTGTGTGTGTGTGTGTGTGTGTGTGTGTGTGTGTGTGTGTGTGTGTGTGTGTGTGTGTGTGTGTGTGTGTGTGTGTGTGTGTGTGTGTGTGTGTGTGTGTGTGTGTGTGTGTTGTGTGTGTGTGTGTGTGTGTGTGTGTGTGTGTGTGTGTGTGTGTGTGTGTGTGTGTGTGTGTGTGTGTGTGTGTGTGTGTGTGTGTGTGTGTGTGTGTGTGTGTGTGTGTGTGTGTGTGTGTGTGTGTGTGTGTGTGTGTGTGTGTGTGTGTGTGTGTGTGTGTGTGTGTGTGTGTGTGTGTGTGTGTGTGTGTGTGTGTGTGTGTGTGTGTGTGTGTGTGTGTGTGTGTGTGGTGTGTGTGTGTGTGTGTGTGTGTGTGTGTGTGTGTGTGTGTGTGTGTGTGTGTGTGTGTGTGTGTGTGTGTGTGTGTGTGTGTGTGTGTGTGTGTGTGTGTGTGTGTGTGTGTGTGTGTGTGTGTGTGTGTGTGTGTGTGTGTGTGTGTGTGTGTGTGTGTGTGTGTGTGTGTGTGTGTGTGGTGTGTGTGTGTGTGTGTGTGTGTGTGTGTGTGTGTGTGTGTGTGTGTGGCCCTGCCTTGTTTTCTGCTTAGCTTGCCACCTGTGTTCCGAGTTCGGAGAGGCCTTCGGCCAGGCTGGAATTGAAGCTTAAACACTCTGCTGTTGAAAATAAAATGCTACATGTATCAAGCGTGTAATTCGCCTAGATTTTCATCCTACGCTCTTGTCTGAACTGTGGGAGGATTGAAGCTGTAACACTGTATACGATGGCACCAAACGTTAACATCAGGTTTTTTCTTCCTGGAAGGAAAAATAAAAGCATATTCCTGCGAGTAATGACCTCACGATAGCAAGATATGGAATATTACCAATGGATACCTGTTTTATAGACTAATGAAAAATGTTATCATAGATCCTTTCCTTGGCAATTTCCTGCTTAAAAGTTCGATAGATCTCTAGTGCAGACTTCTTAATCATGCCCATTCTCCACATGTCAGTCTCCGTTTACTTCACTTGCTTCTTAACCGATAGTTCTTTTTGGTTTGGCCACCTGCTGTTTTCTAAGTATTCACCAGTCAATTTTCTGGTTCGCTTCCTCCATTTTGTATCGACATTCTTCATGTGCAAGTAGCTGAAAACCTTCCTAGCCCAATGCTCCTCCCCCATTTCTCTAAATCGCTTCTCAAATTTTATCTTGCTGATAGCTTCTCTGCCCTCAAATGATGTCCATACCATATCACCTTGTACTCCCTGATTTGGTGTATTCCCATGAGCTCCTAAAGCAAGCCTACCTATTCCACGTTGCTTAATTTCTAATCTTGCTTGAACATCTGATCTCATGCACAAGACTGTGTTGCCGAACGTCAGCCCAGGAACCATGACCCCTTTCCATATTGCTCTCACAACATCATACCTATTGTAATTCCACAATGCCCTATTTTTCATCACTGCTGCATTCCTGTTACCTTTAGTCGTCACATATATTATATTTCGTGTTCCCTCAGGTACTCGGTTCCATTGCTTATCCATACGGCCAGATATTTGTATTTATTTGTTATCTTTAGTGTGACCTCCTGTATTCTAAGCTCACTACCTTCATTGTCATTGAAAATCATGACTGCTGATTTTTCCTTACTGAATCTAAAATCTAACCTATCTCCCTCATTACCACAGATGTCCATCAATCTCTGCAAATCTTCCTTGTTGTTGGCCATTAGCACAATATCATCTGCATACATTATTGCTGGTATTGCCTGATCAATAAGTTTTCTTTGTTTGACTGAAGAGAGGTTGAAGCCCAGTCCACTTCCCTCTAATTTGGCCTCTAATCCTTGTAGGTACATCATGAATAATAAGGGTGACAGGGGACACCCCTGCCTAAGACCCAGTTTTACCTCTGCAGGCTTGGACACCATTTTGTTCCCAGTTTATAACTACCTCGTTATCTTTATAAATATCCTTTAAAGGATTAGTGACTACATGTACCACGCCTAGTGTGTCCATTGTTCCCCACAATTCCTCTTAAACCACGCTGTCGTACGCTCCCTTGATATCCAAAAATGCTAGCCACAGGGGCCTGTGTTCCTTTTCTGCTATTTCGATGCACTGCGTCAGTGAGAACAGATTGTCTTCCAACCTCCTGTGTTTCCGAAACCCATTCTCCAGTTCCCCCAGCACCCCCTCATCCTCTATCCATGCCTGCAGTCTTTCCTTTATAATCTGCATCGCCAGCCTGTAGACCACTGATGTCACTGTTATAGGACGGTAGTTGCTTATGTCAGCTTTCTCCCCCTTTCTTTTATAGATCATGCTCATCCTGCTAAGTTTCTATCCATCGGCAACTTCACCATCGATTATTATTTTGCTCACTGCCTCTCTCAAAGCCTGCTTAGACTTCGAACCTAATGTCTTTATCAGCATAATTGGAATGCCATCTGGGCCTGTTGATGAACTTCTAGGAACCCTTTTCTCAGTCCTTTCCCACTCTCGTTGTGAAAATGGAGCCATTGCACCACTTGATTCGTCCTTGTCTATTGTGGTGCATAAAGTACTTCTTTGTTGAAATTTTTCTGTAACCCTTGTTCTTATATATTCAATACCTTCGTCACCTTCTAGCCTAGCACCTTGGGCTGTAGTTATAAAACTCTGCTCTTGGCTCGTCTCATTTCTTAGGGAGTTTAGATAGTTCCAAAATTTCGCAGCTGTCTTTCTATCTTTTTTATGTACTTCTGCCAGCCACTGAGCTCCCTTTCTTCTAATCTTTTCTTTGATCAGAAGGGATGCATCGCTTCTACAGCTTAGAAAGGTTTCCCATTTTCTTTCAACATCAGTTGTCGGATCACCCCGCTGCTTAGCATGTGTGTGTTCCCTGGAGGCTTTCTGACGTTTTGCTATGGCTCTCTTAACTTCCTCATCCCACCAACTTTTGGGTTTGTGTCTTCTTTTGCAGGGTGACTTGTCACGCGTCTTAGCAAGCTCTAGCTCAGAGTCTAATTAGATTCGTGTATGTCCACATTTTCTTATTATCCTCCGTGATTACTTTTTCAATTTCTTTAGTGGCTATTTCAATTTGTCTTTCTGGATGAAAATTTCATTGTAGTTGCTCATCTTGTCTCCTTCCCACTTTCACTGCTCTTCCAAAACTTAGCTTGATATGTTTGTGATCACTACCCAGACTTCTGGAGCCACCTTCATCCATGTGCATTCCCCTGAGCTTATCATACATCCTATGTGACATCAGTGCATAATCTATCGTCGACTGCATCCTTCCTACCTCCCATGCTATTTGCCCTTCACACTTCTCGGTACTGTTGCAAATGACCAAATCAAGCCTTTCACACATATCCATGATCATTTTGCCAGTCGGATCGGTATACCCGTCTATATCTTCTATGTGCGCATTCATGTCTCCTAGTATAATTATCTCGCACTCTCTTCCTAACTCCTGAATGTCCTTTGATACACACTCTACCATTGCCTGGTTTTCCTCTCTGGCCTTTGCTCCCGTCCACAAGTACACGAAACCAAGGAGTGTCATTTGACCTGCCACTTTCCCTTTTAGCCTTAAATGTTCCTTGCACTCCTCCTTGACCCTTTGCCAGTCTGTACTTTTATGAATGAATGCCCCAATACCACCCCCCTTTCTACTGCCTTCTGTTCTATTACAATATTCCCACGCGTAGTCCGGATTGTTCGGAGGTTGTTCCATTTGCATGAGATGTGTTTCTACAAAACCGTGTACCATCGGCCTCTCTTCCCTTAGCTGTTCTTCTATCTCTTCCCTCTTCAGCCTGTTCCTATCAACCTGCATCTTAATATACCCTATGTCTGAATTGGATCGGCGCTCGTGGCTACGTCTTTTTATGCCCCAGACTCTACCTATCTTAGATATTGGTGCCACTTTGGAATGGTATCTCTCCATACCACCTGTTGAAGAGTCTCCCTGGTTGTTTTCCTCGTTACTAGTTATCCTACACCCCGAAGGGCTCGCTTGCTCCCCAAAACAGCTACGGCGCATCCTGCAAGTCGCCAACCCACCTCATGACCTAACCGCCCATCGATGTGAATTCTGTCTCGTTGAAAACCACCGCACCTATACACCTCTCTGTTTATTTCCACAACCTCAAAGCCTTTCTCTCGACTCATCCGCCATATCTCTTGGTTTGCGTTGACAGCCGCTCTTCTCAGGTTGCTATCACGCACCGGTACCTCCGGTATCATGCATATCACTACCTGTACCTTAGGAAAAGTGGCGCGCATGTCATCGACGCCTTTCGCCAGTGTGGCTGCTAGTCCTGCTGTATCTTCATTCAAGACATCGTTTAAACCGCCTGAAATTATCACGAGGTTTCGTCTATCAGCTGTTGTTTTGAGCTTTGCGCTCGCTTGCCTCATGACTGCTTCAAGCTTGCGTCCTGGGAACGCCCCTACTGCAACCCTCTTGTCACCTCTTACCCACTCTTTGATGGCTTCTGTGCATCGATTTAAATTCGAGTCCCCGGCGATTATCACTTGATGTGACTTTTCAGCTGGAGCGTCCTGCACCTGTGACGCCGGCTGCTTTGTTCCCTCCCAGCCCCACCACTACCTTTCTGAAGCTGGGCCTTGCGACAGTTGAACCGGCTAAACCTGTTTTTTCTAAACTTGCTTGCTCTTCCTTCTCCACCGTTTTGGTTGCCGGTTCCCTAGGCCACTCTTTATAGGCCGCTTTTTTGTTCAGCTTCGCTAGTGCTTCCTAGGCGGACTTCAGTCTTTCTCCCATTGCCCTCGTTTTCTCTTGCTCTGTCGCCAACGCAGTCTCGAGCTCGGTGATTCTCATCAGCAGTTCACTCTGGGCAACCATCATTTTCTCCATTTTTTCCTCGACCTCACATTGCCTACACTTCGCGTCAGCCTCTTCTCCATCCGCTTCTACGCTTGGGTCCACTTTCAACCCCACTCCACATCCTGAACACCTTACAGTCTTTTTAGCCATGTCTTTCTGACACCAATTGTCTCTATACTCGATAATTACTGAACTCGAGCTTTGCACTACAAAAAAAAAGAAAGTCTAAGCTCTACTACAAAAATTTGCGTGTTCAATGTACGCGCACCTCCCCCATGGGGTGGCAAAAGAAAAAAATAATACTGTCGGTCGCGAGCGCCACTGCGCGGAGCTTGTTTAAAACTGAAGGCAGGCCAACTCCGCTGGGAGCGCAGGCCATTCCTCAGGCATCTGTCTAGAGTAGGCGTTGATGGAGGGAAAGAAGCAGTAGTTTGAAAGATGACACATTTTGCTCGATCTGTGCAGTGCTTCTTGTTGTTTACTTACCTGCGAGTGTTGATTTCGTGTGCCTACAGTCGACGAAGAAGCTTTCGATTGTTGTTGCCCTGTGGCTTAGCTTTACGGGTGTGAAAAGGAGTGATGATTTGAAGACTGCGTGATAACTACGCCACGCTACAGTGGCTAGATCTAGCCACTGTAGCCACGCGGTCGTGTGAAAAATTTTCTTTCGAATTTTGAAAAGGATGACAAAAGTATATCATCGATTCAAGCCAGAGGAAACGTTCAGTGAGCTTGTACTGACTGATGGTAGCTGCTACAGCTTGGAAGTACTGTGTATTGTGGTCTGATACAGCGTCTGTGTCGTTGCCGTTTGCTGGTTCCCGTTTAGTGCATCGCATAGGCGCGCTGCGTAGGAACTCGCCTTTCACGTGACTGTTGTGTTCCACGAGTTCCTATTTGGTTCTGCTTTGTGAAGCAACTCAAACGCAGTCGTCGCATATGTGAGCGGACTGCGGTCTGACATGATGTTGTGCGCGCGTTGGTTATGCCGGTGTCAGACGGGAAATTTCGATCGCTATTTGATCCTACAGCGTTATTTGGGTTAATCAGCGACTATTGCTAATCGGGATGATTAAATCTGCTTCAATAATAACAAGACATATGGTGGTGCCAAGATTTCTCTAGAAGGCTAGGGGCAGTTTCGTCGAGTAGCCGCGAGGTTGGGAAAGTATTTGTTGTGTTTGAACGATGTTTGCACTTAAGGGAGCAATGTAAGAAAATTTTCAATGGGTTAAAGCCTCTCGAAAATGCAGAACAGAGGATGAAGAAGTGAGACAGGGCCTCATCTCACAACTATATGTCAGTTCTCAGAAAAAGGTACTGCACTATGAGGCTGATGAATAGATAGACTGCACTGAGTTAGTTTTAACAGCTGCACCTGAGACTTCCGCTCCACAAATCCTGCCTGTTTGATCATTCCATTTTTACTCTTATTTCTTGTTGAGTGTTCTTATACGTGTGACTTGCGTGTATGTAAAGGACTAAAGTGTTTCTGACTAAGCAAGTATCTCTAATACTTCAGACACTTAAAGATGAAAAACTCCTCACACATTATTTCTCACACATCATAGTGTTTGTCGAGTAATGTCAAACATTATGAGTTTGACTTTATATTGGAAAAGGGAGGTAATATATTACTCGAATATAAAGGCACACTAAACGTAACTATTAAGTCAACGTTTGTTGTTGAAATAGCAGTCCAGAAACTTTGTAGTTTTACTTTTGTGCCAAGGAAGTATTTATTTTGAAATGAAATCATGTTTTAGTAGTTCGCATCTGTTTAGCACACTTCAAATTACCTGTCCGAAGTGGAACGTGTCGCGTCACTGTTGCCATGCACAACGTTGCCCAGTTTTACTGTGCGGCCGTCGAAACTTGTAGCAGCAGAGCGAAAGTAGCTGAAGCCACAGCCGCAACAATGGCCATTGAACAGTTTCCTACCACGGGCGGCGAGGGGGCAGGCGTGCTTGGTTCGACTAGGCACCGCTAGATGGCACGACCTGTCCAGTTCAACCAGGCGAAAATTGAACCTTTGAACGATCTCACCATTCCCTATAGTAACGTCCGGCAGTTCTTTTTTCCACTAATCAAACAGAATCAAGCAAGCAGCATATAATTACGTCTCCTGATGCACGAAAGGTTCTTTATTTAGTGCACCTAGTTAGATTACTAGGAATTAATTTTAAGCGGTATCTTTCAGGTCATTGGGATCACTTTGCTAATGTCTTATGCGTAGTGCAAGTGTTCTCATGCATTTACCTTAATTTTTCGGTATGTAGGGCACTGCTGTTGATAATGTCGTTTTAGACCAGTTTAACAAGGCGAAAATTGAACCTTTGAATCACTCACACTATTCCCTATAGTAGTGTCCGGCAGTTCTTTTTTCCACTAATCAAACACAAACAAACAAGCAGCATTTTATTACGTCTCTTGATGCATGAAAGGTTATTTATTTAGTGCACCTGGTTCGATTACTAGGGACTAATTTTAGGCAGTATTTTTCACGTCATTGGGATCACTTTGCTAATGTCTTATGCGTAGTGCAAGTGTTCTCGTGCATTTACCTTAATTTCTCGGCACGTAGGGCACTGCTGTTGATAATATTGTCGTTTTAGATATCATTCATTGAGCTTTCACGCTGACGTAAATTGTCAATAGACGTTACGTGTCCCTTTAACGTGACTGGTACGTCGCTGGGTTATCAAAGGCAGTAGATTAAGTTTAAAAGTGTAGGATTCCGCTAACATCTACGAAAGTCTAAATGCACAATCTTCTTTGAGTTTTCTTCCCACAGAGGTCTCGCAAGCCATGAACTACAGACCTTGTGCTTAGCAATGGAGAACCATAACAGCCATTACAGGTTTGGTAGTTTGTAAAGTAGATTAGCTACAAGCTTTATTGATATATTTGATGTGTTACATATCATATGCTTTATACCTTTATCATGCGTGTTCTCCACTTTTCCATTGCTGTTTTATTCAGCTGAAATCTATATCGTGCCCTCTTTCATTCATTACAGAGGCCTCAGCCATTCTGCTGGTCAGTGCATGGAAGAGAGCATCAAAGGAGCAGAGTAAACAAGTGCAGAAAACAACTTTAGATCTTCATATCTTAATGAACGAGTCTACTGATATTGCCACACCACAGTTCCCCCCACGGACTCAATATTATTTTTGTTGAGATGCTAAAATTTGTGCACAATGATCTGGTCTGTGGAATGAAGGCATTCTGCTGGGGACAAGTATGTGCACAAGTATAGGTGCCTTATGGAAAACATGGACACAGAAGATTGCCGCATCTTCTAGGAACCTTTCCGTATTTGGACGCTTTGTGCCCCTGCAACATGTTTTCCCTTGGTTTTGAAGAGCTGCGCTAATATAAAAATATTTTTACAGCTCTACCAAGTGGCCAGGCACAATTACTTTTGTAATTCAAGAAATACTGATGACAGGAAAATTGTGTTGGTGTGTAAATCGTGGCACGATTTTTTCGGTACCTGTGTTCTGTTCATCTTTGCTCTTTTCTCGAACACAAACGAGGTATGTTTCAGACTACATGGTCTACAATCTTGCAGGTTAAATGAACTGGTATAATACACTTTATGCATCCAAACTGGCCCGTGTGGGCTTGGATTAACACGTGAGTGTTAAATAGCTCGTTTCGCAAAAGTTTCAGCGATGGTGATGACATGGGCGTCATTGTGAGTGAAAAATGATCTCTGAGACAGAAAAAGCAGAAAAGATTCAAATACTGTAAATGATAAAGTTACCCTTGCCAAAATGAAGATTGGACACAGGCAATATTATTAGCACACAGGTATTATACTGCAGAGCCACAATATTTGATAAAACTGCTTTGTAAAAATACTAGATGAATGGATGTATTGAAAGGAGACTATTTAAGACATCATATATTGCATGGCAGAAGCATAGATTTGCACCAGGCATCAAAACATGTGAAATGAGTGAGGAGTGGGTGTGTTAAAAGCCCACTTATTACAGAGTGCTCAGATATATTTAATCATTATCAGCTGCATAATTGGAAACAATGTAAACAGCTGCACGTTGCATTCACGTGTTGCCCTATGGACACATAGTGAGGCCTTTGCTGATTTCCAAAAGGAGTAATTATGGCATAGTGGGCACTTAACAAATGTGCTTGCAATAGGAATTCTATAACACTTTGAAACAGTCCATGTTATGCACACAGTCATTAGTTTCACTACGGTACAGTTTAGACATCTACCGCGAATTGAGGAAGGCCAGTATTTCACAAGGCAATGCGTATGAAGCCCGATTACGCCCTCTCGTTCTGCTCTTGAAAGCGAAGCTCAAGCGTGCTCCAATTTTTTTAGGGGGCATACAGGCGTCGACACTGTTATTCCGAATGCCTTGTGCTGTCATATCAGGAACATTAGCCGTAGTAAACATTTTAGAATTTACACCATCAGAGGACCCTATGTGCAGGCATTTATGAAGTGCTTTGATTGCATTTATCACAGATTATGTGTGTTGTGCTTTCCGTTTCAAGATTTAGTTCCATGTTTAGTACCTGTTGTTCACCTTGTGTCATTTGTTGCATAAGATGTTGCTTTGTCTGAAGGTGAAACCCTTCAATGTCTTATACTCGCGGTGTGTCGTGTCCAGCTCCCAGGCATGGCGCTAGCCTTGGCGTCTCCCCCTCACGCAGGAGGATAAAGGAGCCTTATGAGAGCTTGAACACAGATGGCGTCAGCTCGGCGCATAAAACGTTAACATATGTATGCATGTGAAGTGCAGGCAATTTAGTCTTGCATCACACTGCGATTTGCGCTAAGAATTAAAAAAAAAGAACATACATTGTTCATTCGTGGGCATTGCACTAATTGTGGGAAAGAAAGACATGGCATAGTCAGTTGAATGGCCAGAGGCTTTTTGCCAAAGACACTTGAAAATTTCAATGTGTCCTGCAGTTTTTTCCATTTTTCACTGTGGCCATAATCTTGACCAACTGTGCAGTAGTTACACTTTCTATCTATTCTATCTCACCCTGCAAGACTAACTCTGACCTGATGAAAATGCATTGTTTTGACTTTTGCAGACTTTTTGCTCCGTCGCCCGGGTCAGCCAGCCAGTTTGGGCCGTCGCAAGATAAGACGCCTGTGGAAGTGTCCCGAGTGTGGCTATGTCACAAAGAACCGCGCTCATATGTCAGCACACCAAATAACACACACAGGCGAGCGCCCATTCATATGTGACCACTGCGGCAAAACCTTCAGTAAGAAGTCCAACGTAATCAGGCACATTCGCACCCACACCGGTGAGAGACCTTACCAGTGCCACCTCTGTCCCTGGGATTCTGCATGGAAAAGTGAGCTTACACGCCACTTGAAGAACATTCACGAGTGCAGCCAACACTCACCTCAAAGTGCACACGTGTGAATCGCAAAGAAAAAGACTGAGGAGACGTCTTGTTCTGTGGCTTCAAGTGCATTGCCAAAAGTGCTAAGGTGAAGACTACATCGTTCATGCCTTGGGGAAACCTACAACTGTGCTGCTTGAACGACATAAAAGACGCGCGTAACTCCAGGACACGTGCCACTAATATGCAAAACTTAGTGGTTGTGTTGATAAATGTTGAAGACTCGCTTCTGTAGGTGTGCATTGGACTGTGTTTGTGGCATGTGCAAATGATTATGTGCTCTAATTTGTGTCTTTGTGCATACTGCAAAGGTGCATTGCATTAAGTGATTTCTGAAATACTGGTTTGTTAACGCTTAGGATTCAGTCATTACTGCAGCATTAGAATAAGTCACTTGATGATTTTTTTTTATTGATATGATATATAAGGAGATGTTGGCGCACCATTATGGCGCCGGCTACTCCTTATGATTTTTTTCTTATGATGATTTTTTTGCTTATGCCTGTCATTCTTCACAGAGGTGTGCTTTGTGTCAAGGTGTAACGATAACACTCATCTCGAGTGTCTATATTTCTACAATTCTTTAGTTGTAGTAGAAAGATTACTCATGATTTCCCAACAAGTGTACACATGTTCCTACTTTCTTCTGGTCAGCTGTGTAGCTTCCAGGATGTTTTCATGTCTCATGGCAGCTCCTGTCCAATTTTCGGAAAGAATGCTCCTTGGACTTATTATTACTTCAGGCAAATGCCAACAAACTTTTTGTTAACCAGAACCAAAGAGGATGCATTTCATGATGTGATAATTTTTTCGAACCATTTGCTATATTCCATGTCGCACACATTCTGGCTCTATGTTCGATTTGAAGCATCACCTGGTATTGTGTTCAGACAAGAAAGCGTGCACATTTTTCCTTAGCCTCGCGAAGTTGCTATTATTCCAGAATAAGCTATCTTTAGGTGTTGTTGTTTATTTGGAGGTCGTTAGGATTGACTGTGCTTCTGTGTTAGTAAAATATTCCCCTTGACGTATCCTAAAGTAGCTTCATCATACATTTTAATGTGGAGCACATCAGTTCATCATAATGGAACCTAGTTCACCTAGTTTATCATAGTAGAACCTATTTGATTATGACACTTTGCTCTCTTGTTTTCTTGCCTTTTTTTTTCATATGCGTGCTTTCTCATTCATCGCAGCAATTCTGCTCCGTTTTTTTTTTCTTAAAGGGAACTGCACATCACCACATCCTTTCGACTAGTTAAATAAGTGTAGGTGTAATAGCTCATCCCAAACAATGCGGCAAGTGCCCGAGTGGGAGTGGATGTAGAGAATTACTCTCAAGTTTAACCTTCTGGTTGATGTTTATGTTTCAGAATATTCTCTATTGCAGAACATTTAGAAGTGAAGCAAGTTCGATGTCGTAGTCAAGGTTTTTTTTTGCTAACTGGCTTTTTTGTTTTATTAGTTGTGAAAAATTGACTTTGAGGAAGTGTAGACTTTTTGAGGTGTGGCAGTTCTGAATTAAAGAGTTAACAATGTGAGAGTGTCGGTCAGTGGTTTTCGTCCCTCAGTTCTGGCAAGGGTGCGTACAGGCCCTTGAAATCCTTGAAAGACCTTGCATTTGAAAAGTGTGTTTTCAAGGCTCTTGAAATCCCTGTAAATTATTCCCCTTCTTTAATGTTCTTGAATTTCGCAAACAACGCTTTCGCAATCGGTACTGCAGCCTTCCTATTATGAAAGGTCGCCGTTCACCTGACAAACTCCCTATTTCAGAAACAGTAATTTGGTGTGAGTGCATGTGGTTTCATTTCGCAAAGCTGCACAGGGGGGAAAAAACAGTTAGACGGGGTCAAGCCACGGACGAATGAATGAGAGATACGTATTGCTTGTCGGTGCTGCTTTTCCCCATTTCCCAAAACGTGAAGCTAAAGTAAATAATGCAGACTAGACATGTTTGTTATAATTGTCATATCCATGTATGTAATTTAATGTAGTAAAATTAGTCTTTTTTGGAAACATTAGAGTATAAAGGAATTGCAACCTTGTGTGTCGCTTTGAGCCCTTGAAACACCTGTCGCAGTTTCTGGAACGTTTTGAATATTCGCTTTGGAAACCTTTGCAACCCCTGGTTCTGCTGCAGCAGTGTTTCTTTTTGGTGGTCTTCTCGAAAGCATGATATGCTATTTAATGCAAATGGAAATGCCTTTTTTTTTATTGCCTAATACTCTAGCAAACCAGGGAGGCAAATACGCAAACAAAAAATGCTAGACTGGTTTTGTCAAATTTGTTGAGGTCTGTGACTGATTGATTAAACCATTAATAGATGTAGTATGCATTCTTCTAGCTTCTTCTTAGGAAATAGGCCTAAATGCATTTCCAAGGCATAGTTCATTGTGTATTGCTGTAAGTAAATGGGTGAGTAGAAAATCAGTGGCAGCAAGAAACAGTGTTGTATTATAGGATGAAGCATTTGAATAGTGTTGCATTTGAATTATTATCCTTCATAATTCACTGCGAATTGTTCACTTTCCAGTGCATCGGAAATGCTCTCTCTTTGTTGAATGAATGTACTATAACGATTTCTGTTTGATTTTGCTACTGCCGCTTAATCACTTCACAACATGAGCTCCAGAAAAAACCACATCATAGTCCTTTTTCGTTCTAAAATCACTAGCAAAGGAAATTGTACATGGCTAATATACACAATGCAAGTGCAAGCTTGCAGATCTCTTGCAATTATTCAATAAATGCCGACTAAATTATCAAAATATATTTCACTACATTAAAGGCCACCGGACAGGCATATATCAGTTGCAGATAAGGGCCTCATTTCATGGCAGTCGCGTAGTAGCTTGGACATGAGCTCTCTGTAAGTGGCCATTGAGAAACCTCGCATAAATGACGGTCTGGCAACATCTTCTGTGGCTGCCGTAATAATAGTGAACAAAGATACAATGTTAAAGAGACACTAAAGTAAAGAACAATTGAAGCTCAATGTATAACAAATTATAAAACGACAGTATTGTGAACAGCAGTGCCCTACTTACCTGATATTCAAATGAATATAGAGAATACATGCTCTACGATTGAATATTTGCAAAATGATCCTGATTACGTCAGAGGTACCACGTACAATTTATCACTCGCTGCACTAAATGAAGAACCTTCAGAGCATCAAGAGGCATAATAAAATGCTCCTTGTTCATGTCTGTTTTATTCTTGGAAAGATGAACCGCCGGAGGTCACTATGGGAAATAACGCGAGCGGTTCGAAAGTTCAATTTTCGCCTACTTAAACTAGATGAATTTTGCCATCTAGTCGGGCCCAGTTGAATCAATCTTGTCTGTCACCTCGCAAGCCATGGCAGGAAAGTGTTCAATGTTCATTGTTGCTGCTGTGGCTCCGGAAACAAAAGTAACACTACAAGGTTTCTGGACCGCTATTTCAACAATCAAGGTTGACTTAATAGTTGCCTTTAGTGTCCTTTTAATCATGTAATAATAATTTATGGGGTGTAACATCCTAAAACCAAGGTTTGAGAGACGCCTTAGTGGAGGGCTCTGGAAATTTCGTCCACCTAGGGGTTCTTTAATGTGCACCTAAACACATGGGCTTCAGGCATATCTGCCTTCATCGAAAATGGAGTCGTCGGTGCCACAATTTGATACAATGTTAATCGTATTGACTCCTTGAAGGCAAGTAATTGTAATACGCTTGTTTAGCCATATATCAGGAAGTTCTGGTGCATTCAACTTGTTTTTTGTCACATATGAACTTTAATGCGGGTTATAAGAGTTGATCATTTTCTCACTTTGCACTCTTGCTAACCTTTGGAACCAGTGTAAAGTAATTTTACTAGCTGGGCTCTTTATTTTTTTCCTTCAATCACAACTGTGTTGTTTATTACAGATTTATCATTTTGGATTGCGCAGGCTTTGCTGCTATTCAACATTACCCTGACCAGCCAGCTCGCCTGAGATCTTCCACAAAAGAGCGTGTGTTCATATGTTTTTGTGTGGCTATACTGCAAAGCACAAATCAGTCATACGGAGACACCATATGATACATACAGGCGAGCGTCCGTTCAAATGCGAGTACTGCAGAAAAACCTTCAATAAGAAGTTCAACTTAAGCACGCATATTCGCATCCACACTGGCGAAAGACCTTACCAGTGCCACCTGTGTCCCTGGAATTCTGCATGGAAGAAAGAGCTTATGCGCCACTTGGAAACTCACAAGCAGAGAAAACATTCACCTGAGGGTTCACATATGTGAACTGTGAAGGAAGAGGCTAAGGAGGCACGTGGTGTGTGCGTCTCATGCTCTAGGTTCAAGTGCTGTGCCAGAAGTACCAAGGTCGGCAATACTTTGTCCATGCCCCAGTGAAGTTTGCAACTATGTGCACCAAACTTATTGAATGTTGTGATAAATGTTGAGGACTTGCTCCATTAGGTACACATTAGACTGAGTGTGCGGAACGTGGAAGTGATATGTGCTCTTATTCGTGTGTTTATGCATCCTGTGATGTTGCATTGCATCCTGGAGTAGGTGAAGGAGCTGTTTGTTGATCTTTAGGAATGAGTCACTACTGTGGTTTGATAAAAAGGCACAGCGTTTCTTGCAAAAGCGAATGCCGATTGTTTTTCACTGATATGTGTTTGTGCAATGGCCCAGCCTTAATGTTAATCTCAAGACAGAAGCGCTCTGTAGTTCTGCAGTTCCTGACTTGTAGCAGTGAGATCTCCTTAATGAGCAAGCATGTGCATTAGTTAACTTTCTTCTGCTCAGCTGAGCAGCTTCCAGGCTGTCTTTGTGTGTAATGCCAGGCTGATCTCCATTTCTTGGACTTACCATTGTCATAACTATAACCAATGTCCTTTTCTTAAATTGAGCCAGAAATGAAGTATTTCGTTGTGTGTCATTTGTTGAGTACCAGTTCTATATTGCATGTCCCACGCATGCTGTCTCTTTGCTGGGTTTCAGGCATCTCCTGGTCAAGTGTAAGAAGTGTGGGCATTTTTCACGTGCCTTGCCATATTACACCTATTGGATGCTCAGCCAGCTTTGAGCATCGTTGTTTCTTGGGAGGTTATTTAGATTTGATCTGGTCTTTTGTTAGTAAAGCTCTTTCTTTAATGCTTCTTGACCTATCTTCATAACATTAGTATTTATGTGTTGATGGAGGTACTCCTTAGTTCATTATAGAATGCTGTGGGCAGAACTCAGTGGAACCCATTTCAATGCGACACTTGGCTCCCTTCTTATTTTCTTGCTGCTCCTATATATGTGTGCTTTCTCATTCATCATTGTAATTCTGTTCCATTTTTCTGCTTCGAGAGATGCACATATTCACACACACTTTGGCTGGTTGATAAGAAGCGTCAATTGTGGTGTGTTTTAGTTTTGTGGTTGCCAGTTTCGGTTTCATGTAAAGTATTTCGGCCTCGGGGGGCGCTACGCTGTCTATATATGCACGGCATTGTATATAATAAAACAGTTCCTGCTTGGCTACCGGCTGCTGCGTACCTCGTGTCCTCCGGCGCTTCAGCGCCGTGCCCTGCATTTGCAGCACAATACTACATCAATGTAATAGCCCATCCCGAAAGCGAACAATGCATCATGTGCCATAGCATGGATAGATATAGCGAATTACTCCCAGTGCTGCCTTCCTGGCATTTCAGAATGTCCCTCGTTGCAGAACCTTTAGTAATGCAGCAAATTCCATGCCGCAGACAGTGTGCCATAATGCATTGGTTTTACTTTCTTGTTTGTGGAATAGCATTGTCTTCTTAAGGTGGTGTGCTCAGAAGCTGTAACAACCTATTCCCAGAAAATGGAAATGCAATGTTAGTATTGCTTAATGCACTAACCAACCAAATGGCGAAAGAAACGAAGGGAAAATGCAAGGCTTCTTTTCTCAGTTATGTCATGCTGTTTGAGTGATAGGTCGAACCATTAATAGAAGCAGACTGTGCTCTATTAATTTTCTCTTAGACAAAAGTTTTGAATTAATGCATTTTAAAAATTTATTTGTTGTGTAGTGTGGGAAACACAGAATTGAAAACTGGTTGCGACCAGACGCAGTGTTGTGATACCGGACAACGCGGCAGACATGAGGTTGCCTCTTTTTCCGTTGTGTAATGTTTGAGTCGCAGTAAGGTGGACAGGTGGGCGAGTTGAATTCGATGCATGTTGTAAAGAAAATCAGTGCAAATAAGACTGAGCACAAGTAGAGAAGGATGCACTATGAGCGCTGTCTAATGACTGAAGTTTTTTGGAACAAAAATTTAGTTCCCGTATGCATTCCATTTTCGTTTCAATAAACCAGTAGTTAGACAGCACTCATTCTTTGTCCTTCTCTTTTTGTGCTCCTTCTTGTTTGTACAAATTTTTCACGTGTGTTTGAATCATTGTGCTTCATTCTTCACTGCGAATTCACTTTCCGCTGCGTCCGAAGTGCTCCGGTATTTCAGTCGTTGCTGGATGTATGTGCGATAATGATTTCTGCTTGATTTCCCAGTTGTACATTAACTGCTTCCCAATGTGAGCTCCAGTGTTAGCAAAGAATTCATATCAAGACACAAAATCAACAGTATTCTTTTGCTCTAACATTGCAAACAGAGAAACAAGTGCGTGTGTTGGTGCATGTGCAGTGCTAAAATTATTCACGAGGAAAGTGCTAGCTTTGTGGTCTCGCAGATTACTCGGGAAACATCGCCCACGTTTTAGCATGACAGGGTTAAAGAGCTCGTTTCGCAGAAATTCCAGCGTCGACGTCGGTGGTTGTGAGCGAAGCATTATCATAATTTTGTGTGAATGAAAAATTGAGAAATATGCAAATAAAATTTATAACAAAAAATTCTGCCTCCGTGTGAGGATCGAACCTGAGTCATTTGTGTGGCAAGTAGGTACTCTACCACAAAGCCACACATCTGTTTGGAAATACAGTGAAAATAACATCCTCTGCTTGAAGATGCATTGAAAATAACTTTCATGGTTTAAAAACTCAAGCGTTCTGTATAGTGGCTTCACAATGCAAACATGTAATATCGCAGTAGTAATGTGTGGTACAAGCGTACATTGCGATCAGACGTCAGAACATGTGATTATTATCACTTCGTGGTTTAAGGTTGGCCACCCACTACGAAACACAAACACTTTACTGTGCCTTTTCCCTGGAGGCCACATAGTGGGTGCGTAGAAAGTTCGAAAAGATTTTATGCGCAGAATTGCCCGTGGTTTAACGCATGCTACCCTTTAAAGAGAAAGCAGTCGTATGTGAAAGCTTCATCGACACAAGCCACTTTGAACTCAGTACGCTCTATTGAGACAGAATATGGCTATCGTGTATATCTCTCATCTCTTAAAGGCAGAGTTTAAGGATCCTCCAATTTTTCACTGGGTAATTCCTGAATGCCACAAAACAGCCATGAATCTGCAGCATATGAGCGCCTCATCTCATCCCTGCACCTTAATGGCTTGTATTCTCATGCCAATTCTCATTTGCCATTGTCAGCTTTTTCTGAGTGTCTGTTGAAAAACCCGGCATAAAAGTGAAACTTGGGCAACTTTCCATGTGACTGCCCAAACAAAATCATGCAAAGATTCAATGTTAATCCTACTGAATACTACAGAACTAACTTGATCGATGAAAAGGATTATGCTACGCTTGTTTGGTCTTATAGAAATTTGGATGTACCCCCAGCATTCTTTTTCAAGTAACTGCAACACAGGTTACCAGAGTTCTTTCTTTTTTTCAGGCCATTTTCTGAATATTTTTGTCGTAATTCTACCTTTCCTCACCTTTAACTGTCACCATCTTGTGACCCCAGTGTAGAGTAGTCGTACTAGCTAGCCTTCCTTCGGTAATAGTATTGCCGTTTGCTAAAAGTTTGCCATTTTGCATAACGCAGGCTTTGCTACTGTACGCCATCACCCTCACTGGTCACCTCATCTGGGATCTCCCACAAAAGAGCACGTGTTCAAGTGTCAAGTGTGCGGCTATACTGCGAAAAACAGATGTGCTCAACAGAGACACCAAATTATTCATACAAGCGAGCGCCCATTCAAGTGCAACTCCTGCGGCAAAGCCTTCAATCAGAACTTCAATTTGGTCTCACACATTCGCGTTCACACTGGCGGGAGACCTTACCAGTGCCACCTCTGTCCCTGGAATTCTGCATGGAGTTGTGAGCTGAGGCGCCACTTGGAGACTCATATAAGGTCAGGCAACATTCACGTAAGAGCGCACCTATGTGAACTGTAAAAGAAAAGGCTGAGAAAGCCCTAGGTGTGTGCTTCTCATTCTGTGGTTTTCAAGTGTGGTGCGAGAAGTACTAAGGTTGGGGCTACTTGGTCCATGCCCCAGTGGAATAGGCAACTGGGCTGCTTCAGTGGCATGAAGTGTATGCACGACTGAAACATTTACAGGCAGTACACAAAACTTATCGGATGTCATGGTGAATACTGAAGACAAGCTTCTTTGGTTATACATTGTGGTGAAGGTGTGGCACGTACATTTAATTAAGTACTCCTGTTCATGTGTTTGTGAATACTGCAAAGTTCTATATTGCATCAAGCAATTTGTGAAGAACTGGTTTGTTTATGCTCAGGACGAGTGAGTAATTACTATAATTTGTGAAAATCCACTTGATGTCCTTTTTTGCAAAAGCCAGTGTCTGTCATATTTTGTGTGTTGTATGTGATGGAGTAATGACAATGTTTATTTTAAGACTGAAACCCTTATGAGGAAGAGTTTTATTTAAGACGTGCTCGAGCTGGCACACACTGATGATCACATCTACAGGTGAGGAAATTATACAAATGATGATGACATGTCCAATTGATAAAGAAGAGTCGGTGACTGCTCTCACTATAATTCCCCGTCATGCTGGAAGCAGCCTCCTGGCCATGCGAGAGACAATATTAGTAATTACGTCGGGTATACAGTTTCAGTCGAGAAACGTGCACAATTTCTGTCCCTCGGCAACGGTGGTCGTGGGAGCATTAAGTGGTAAGATACGGCAATTAACAGGGGACGTTTGTTCAATCAACGTATAAGGTCCTATAAAACGACTGAGGAATTTTTGACATAAGCCGGGCACATGCACGGGAATCGAGAGAACTTCGTCTTCTGGGGAAAAGGTAACAGCACAGTGAGTTGAGTTGTAGCGAGACTTCCGAGCTTCCAAAGAGATGCCGGTGTTGATTCAGCACAGATGACAGCAGTGCTCGAGGCGAGACAAAAATTGTGCGGATAAAGGGCCTGCTGAGGTAGCAGGAGCTGAAGGGAAGGAGACGTCCAGAGTTATCTTGGAGAGCGGCCATGGACCAGAAAATAGGAAGAAAAGCTGGTGGTGCGTTGCGTAGCCCTATTGTAGGCAAACGTTACGAATGGCAAAATGGCGTTCCAGTTCGTGTGGTCAGGATTAACGTACATGGCAATCATGTTTGAGAGGGTACGATGAAAGCGTTCCATCAAGCCATTTGTTTGTGGATGATAAGTAGAAGTTGTCTTGTGGATGGTGTTGGCGGCGCGTAGAACCTCAACAACAATAGAGGAAAGAAAGACCTTGCCGCGGTCGCTAAGCAGAACACGTGGAGCTCCATGGCGTAAAATTATGTTACGCAGAAAAAAATCGGTTACTTCAGTGGCTGTACGAGCGTGCAGTGAGGCTGTTTCCGCGTAACGAGTGAGGTGCTGAACAGCCGTTACAATCCAACGATTTTCGTTGGAGGTCACGGGAAGGAAGCCACACAAGTCTATCCCGACGACTTCGAATGGCAAAGTGGGACAAGGAAGAGGTTGGAGAAAGCGAGAAGGAGCAGTAGTGGGTTGTTTCCACCGTTGACATAAGGCACACGAAGAAACATATTTGGCAATGGCGGATGAGAGGCCAGGCCAGGTGAACCGACTGCATATTTTTTCGTACGTTTTGTGATATCCGAGTTGCCCAGCAGCAGGATCATCGTGGAATGTCTCAAGAACCTGACGTTGTAGACAACGCGGTATAACGAGGACCAATTAGTTTTCTTTAACGTGGTAAATACAGCGATGTAAAACACTATCGAGTAGCTTGAATTGTTTCAGTTGTCAGCGAAGTCAGGCGTTCGGAGGAGGGGATGTGCCTTCTAAGCGTGCTATTATGGAGCGGCAGTAAGGGTCAACGCGTTGATGCGACACAAGGGTAGAAAGATGGCCAGATCTTAGCCAACTGAGACCTGCGATAAGTAATGCTGCGGTGTAAATTGGTGACGCTGGGCAATTACAGTTGGGTAGAGGGCAGCGAGAGAGAGCATCGGCATCTTCGGGCTTCTTACCATACCTGTAAACGACATCAAAGTTGTGCTCTTGTAAACGAAGCACCCAGCGGCCAAAACAGCCCGATAAGTTCTTTAGTGGCGAAAGCCAGCACAATGCGTTGTGGTCGGTGACGACTGTGAAGTGGCGGCCGTGGTAGTATGGACGAAATTTTTGTACTGCCTATTAAACAGCAAGGCACTTTTGTTTTGTTATTGTGTAATTTTTCTCGGCAGCAGTCAAAGCACGACTTGCGTAAGCGATGGCACGTTCACAGTAGAACACGCTGCAGTAGAACGGCATCGAGACCACGACCGTGCACTGGCGTCAGTGTGAAGAATGGTGGGTGCACCTATATCTAAGTGACATAGTACTGGGTTGTATGTCAGGGCTTGCTTCAACTCTAGGAAAGCCTTTTCACAGTCTTCGGACCAGACGAATACCATGTTACTCTGGAGCAGTTGATGGAGCGGAGAGGCAAGCCTTGCGAAATCGCGTATGAAGCGCTGAAAGTAGGATGCCAAGCCGAGAAAACTGCGCAGGTCTTTTTGACGCAACGGACGTGGAAACTCGAGGACGGCGGCAAGCTTTTCAGGATCTGGTTGAGTACCGTTTTTGCTGACTAAGTGCCCTAGAACCTTGATTGTCTTGCTTGCGAAGATCCATTTTTTCGTATTCAGATGTAAACCAGCTTTTGCAAGGCAACCTAGGACTTCTTCAAGACGTTGCAGATGTTGCGAAAAAGTAGACGAAAACGCTATGATGTCGTCGAGGTAGTATAAGCAGGTTTTCCACTTCAGGCCACGCAGTACGCTATCGATCATACGTTCGAAGGTAGCAGGCACGTTACAAAGTTCGACAGGCATTACGTTAAATTCATATAGCCCATCTGGTGTGGTAAAAGCGGTCTTCTCTTTGTCAGATTCGGACACTGGTATTTGCCAGTAACCCGATCGCAGGTCAAGGCTGGAAAAATACTTCACGCCATGCAGCGAATCTAGTGCACAATCGATTCGTGGGAGAGGGTAAACATCTTTCCGCATAATTTTGTTCACTGCTGGGTAATCAATGCAAAAACGTACTGTTCCGTCTTTCTTTTGCACCAAAACAACTGGTGAAGAAAATAGACTCGAGGAAGGACGTATGATATTCCGTCGAAGCATATGTCTGAGACGTTTTTCTCGATTATCTTTCTTTCTGCAAGAGACATGTGGCATGGGCGCCGGTGAATAATTCGGGAGACATCAGTCTGAATACGGTGAGTCGCGGAAGTTGTCACACCAGGAAAAGCAGAATGAACGTCAAACAAATAAAGATGTCTGTTCAATAAATTCGGCAATTCTTGACTCTGGGCTGCTGTCAGATCAAGGCTTATCGTCACCGATAGAGGAGTGGGAGAGTTGAGTGGCGGTGCGCTTGGCTCTGGTAGGTCTTCTTGACTTGGAAGGGCAAGAATTGCAACAAGATGCAGGTCAATAGCGCATGTGACTGTTGATCTACAGGGCAACAATAAGGGTTCGGGGGTCTATTTTAGTGCAGTAATAACACAGTAATTATTTGATTAAGTAATTATTTGAATTAAGATTTAATGCAGAAATTATTTGAGACGAGCTCGAGCTGGCACACACTGATGATGATATCTACAGATGAGGAAATTATACAAATGATGATGACACGTCCAATCGATAAAGAAGAGTCGGTAACTGCACTCACATCCTCTGTATTTTTCCAGTGACTCTAATTCTCACAGCCACAACTGTAGGCGATGCCCGAGTCGGGCCGGGAACGCGGTAGTGTTCCGCCAGTTCTTCGGCCCTCTGGACTGCCTTTTGTTGGTTACGGAGATCGGGGGCTCCTGAGTGCCTCTTCCCAGTCAGACTCTTTTTTTTTGCATGGTGATGTCGAGGACATATACAGTGGTTGGTTGCCAAGCTGTGCTAATCAATAACCACCATTCATGTACTCTGCAATTATAAGTGCTTTTTTATGCTGCTCAATATTCTGGCAACCACGAGATAGAAACAAGTTCACAATTAATTTAATGCATGAAGGGTAATACATTGTTTGTCATGTAAAGAGGAAACATCTGAACAAAATAATAAGGACGGATTTCCTCAGTCCTCTTTGATACTCTTTGATAGATGGGTTGAACTCTTTGATAGGTGTGTTGAACGAACTGAAATTGTTAAATCTCTCCTTTTCATTTCTTTGAAGGCAGATGCACTTAAGTATGTTTGGAAGGCACAGTTCTTGTTGTAGTACAAAAAAATGCTGCACGAGGAACTTTGAGTAATAGCGAAATTCATAAAGTTTGTGTATTTACGAAATGTAAGAGGTGTCCAACTGATTGAAACTACCTTAAATTCATGACCTGTCTAACTTATGTGGGCAACCCGCATTAGACGAACATTGTGCCTGCAGCGCATCAGCACTTCGTAATTGTATAGCACCATGCTACCTACACATGGCACTGCACACTCATAGGCGTAGCCTCAGATTTGTAACAAAAAGAAAAGTCCGCTGCCCGGGTTCACCCAAGGGTGAGTTTAGACCTTTTATATATGCTCCCGTCGTATTTATTTCAGCATACTGTTGGCCCTCAGGCCGGTACAGCGGTGGGTTATGGTTGTGTTACTTTACGAAACCATACCATACCATACTAAACAACATTTCAAGAAGATTAAGCATGATATGTTAAAATGCAATATTCAAGCAGTACAATACAGCAAAACAGAATACAAAACAATACAATATAATACAACACAGCTGTGTAGCTATTTGCTGGTCTCCTATGACGTTAACATAGCAAGAGTGGGAACATAATGAAATTAACATAGCAAAGTGAACGTGTCAATCACTTGCCTCAGACTGAGCGACATATTATGTGACCCTTTCTCAAAGTATTTCATGGAGGTAAATTCAAACATTGGTGAACGAATAGTTTTTGGGAAAACTGTGAATTTCCTTATATATTAAGGCATTGCTGAGGTACCTCAAATGCGTACTCATCACTTCCTCTCAGAATTCCTACTCTATGTGGCATTAAGTAGTGATCTGTATTAATAGTTGAACCCCTTTATAAGAGGCATGCTTGGGGCAGCAGTTCTTGTCTTGTCTTGTCTTTAAATGAGATGTCTCTTATAAGCAGGGTACCTCGTATGCGTTTTCTTATGAACCCTTATTTTACTGTAGGCACACTGGTGTCTGTTATGTCCATTTGTCTTTTATATCAGTGTCTCTTTTAAACGGGTTCGACTGTATATTCAATTTACTTTTTGACAAGAGAAAAAATAATCTTAGCCTGACTAGTTTTTGATATCTGCTAGAGTGGGAAGTCCGAGAAAACATACCATTTCTGTTACCAATTTTTACGAAGAGTATGTTCAAAGGATGAAACCGAGTGGCTCTCCTGTGTACTCTGACAAGGATATCCCAACTTCTGAGTGCTCTCATATGTTATTGACATAGTGCAGAGTATTTAGTTTGCCACCCATTTGACTGACTATTTGCCGTATTAGTGTATGCTATAGGGAGCTTAAGCAGCGCAATGTTAAGGATGCAACCACGAGAGCACCCAGACTTAGGCGGCTAGATAGAATGATAGTCAGAGGCAGTCAAGTGCCTCCAGCTCAGAATGAAATGCTTCACATTTAAAATAGCGAAGAGCTAACCAATAACAACGAAACCAAACATTGACGGGCTTTGCTGGAGCCTGGTGAGACGATGGCCTCACTCGGCGGCTCTGCACACGTCTATCGCGTCTTGCGTGACTGTGTTGAAGAGGTGTGCGATCCGTAATGCGAGTTTCCTAACTGTTGTAAAGGTTGCACTATGCTCATTGTCTTCGAGAGATGTAATTAAAAACGAAACCAAAAAACTGCTGTAGCCACACACTTGGCTATGCTATGTTGCAATGTATTACTGTTTGTCCTCTTTGCCCTCACTCCTCTTTCCCTCTCCCTTCTGCTTTCATGGTTGCGCTATGCCACCTCATATTTTCATCCATTTTACTCTCACCTTTCTTTGTGGTATGCTTCCACACGCACAGTTTTAAGTGGGTGTCGGCAGAGCTGTGCTGTTAGAAATCTAAAATAACTGTTGACTTTTTAAAAAAAATCACAGTTTGACTAACACAGAAGTGCTTTACATGAATAAGGGCGGGGGTACAGGAGATCAGGGCATGTCCGGAAGTTAAGTCGTCAAAAAGTTTTGAAAAGTGAACTTTTGAGAAGTGCTTCTTGCCGTCTAGGTTTAACCCGAGTCGACAGCTACCAAATTGAGTTCCTATCGATTCTCGCAACCGCTCGAATTTCAGCGCAGCTATGCAAATAGAAGTGGAAGTGCAGCACAGCCACGACTAGCGAGGGATAAGAGAAAAGCAAGCGAAGGTAAAATAAATGTAAATCTAGAGGGGGATGTTGTAAAGCATAACATAGCCATGAATACTAGAGCAAGGGGAGGGGGGTTAAACAAGTGAGGAGGAGAGGGTAAAGCAGGCGAGAAAGGAAAGTAGCAAGATGGCAAGTTGGGCCAGTTGGATTACGTTCATAAATGAAAATTTCATTGAAGTGCACTAAAAAACACACAGACAGAAGAGGCTGACAAGGACAAGGAAAGTGTGGGTGACCTGTCACATGAAAGTGATGAGGGAAAGGAAGAGGGGAAGCATAGAATTGTAGTCATGTATATTACAGTGTAGGGGTGAGAAAAAGAACCGAGGGCGAAGAGACGGATAAAGGGAGGGTAATATATATATATATATATATATATATATGTGTGTGTGTGTGTGTGTGTGTGTGTGCGTGCATGCGTGTGTGTGTGCGTGCGTGCGTGCGTGTGTAGGGGGGGGGGCAATGCCTTGTTTCCGCTTAGTTTGACACATGTGTTCCGAGTTCGGAGAGGCCTTCGGCCAGGCTGGAATTGAAGCTTAAACACTCTGCTGTTGAAAATAAAATGCTACATGTATCAAGCGTGTAATTCACCTAGATTTTCATCCTACGCTCTTGTCTGAACTGTGGGAGGATTGAAGCTGTAACATTGTATACGATGGCACCAAACGTTAACATCAGTTTTTTTTCTTCCCGGAAGGAAAAATAAAAGCATATTGCTGCCAGTAATGACCTCACGATAGCAACATATGGAATATTACCAATGGATACCTGTTTTATAGACTAATGAAAAATGTTATCATAGATCCTTTCCTTGGCACTTTCCTGCTTAAAAGTTCGATAGATCTCTAGTGCGCACTTCTTAATCATGCCCAGTCTCCACATGTCAGTCTCCGTTTCCTTCACTTTCTTCTTAACCGATAGTTCTTTTTGGTTTGGCCACCTGCTGTTTTCTAAGTACTTACCAGTAAATTTTCTGGTTCGCTTCCTTCACTTTGTATCGACATTCTTCATGTACAAGTAGCTGAAAACCTTCCTAGCCCAACTCTCCTCCCCCATTTCTCTCAATCGCTTCTCAAATTTTATCTTGCTGCTAGCTTCCCTGCCCTCAAATGAAGTCTATACCATATCACCTTGTGCTCCCTGATTTGGTGTATTCCCATGAGCTCCTAAAGCAAGCCTACCTATTCCACGTTGCTTAATTTCTAATCTTGCTTGAACATCTGATCTCATGCACAAGACTGCGTTGCCGAACGTCAGCCCAGAAACAATGACCCCTGTCCATATTGCTCTCACAACATCATACCTATTGTAGTTCCACAATGCCCTATTTTTTATCACTGCTGCATTCCTGTTACCTTTAGTCGTCACGTATATTATATTTCGTGTTCCCTCAGGTACTCGGTTCTATTGCTTATCCATACGGCCAGATATTTGTATTTATCTGTTATCTCTAGCGTGACCTCCTGTATTCTAAGCTCACTACCTACGTTGTCATTGAAAATCATGACTGCTGATTTTTCCTTACTGAATCTAAAATGTAACCTCTCTCCCTCATTATCGCAGATATCCATCAATCTCTGCAAATTTTCCTTGTTATTGGCCGTTAGCACTATATCATCTCTGTACATTATTGCTGGTAAAGCCTGATCAATAAGTTTTCTTTGTTTGACTAAAGAGAGGTTGAAGCCCAGTCCACTTCCCTCTAATTTGGCCTCTAATCCTTGTAGGTACATCATGAATATTAAGGGTGACAGGGGACACCCCTGCCTAAGCCCCCGTTTTACCTCTGCAGGCTTGGATACCTGTTTTTCCCACTTTATAACTACCTTGTTATCTTTATAGATATCCTTTAAAAGATTAATGACTACATGTTCCACGCCTAGTGTGTCCAGTATTCCCCACAATTCCTCTTGAACCACGCTATCATACGCTCCCTTGATATCCAAAAATGCTAGCCACAGGGGCCTGTGTTCCTTTTCTGCTATTTCGATGCACTGCGTCAGTGAGAACAGATTGTCTTCCAACCTCCTGTGTTTCCGAAACCCATTCTCCAGTTCCCCCAGCACCCATTCATCCTCTATCCATGCCTGCAGTCTTTCCTTTATAATCTGCATCGCCAGCCTGTAGACCACTGATGTCACTGTTATAGGATGGTAGTTGTTTATGTCAGCTTTGTCCCCCTTTATTTTATAGATCATGGTAATCCTGCTATGTTTCCATCCATCGGGAACTTCATCATCGATTATTATTTTGCTCACTGCCTCTCTCAAAGCCTGCTTAGACTTCGAACCTAATGTCTTTATCAGCATAATTGCAATTCCATTTGGGCCTGTTGATGTACTACTAGGAATCCTTTTCTCAGCCCTTTCCCACTCTCGTTGTGAAAATGGAGCCATTGCACCACTTGATTCGTCCTTGTCTATTGTGGTGCATAAAGTACTTCTTTGTTGAAATTTTTCTGTAACCCTTGTTCTTATATATTCAATAGCTTCGTCAGCTTCTAGCCTAGCACCTTGGGCTGTAGTTATAAAACTCTGCTCTAGGCTCGTCTCATTTCTTAGGGAGTTTAGACAGTTCCAAAATTTCGTAGCTGTCTTTCTATCTTTTTTATGTACTTCTGCCAGCCACTGAGCTCCCTTTCTTCTAATATTTTCATTGATCAGAAGGGATGCATCCCTTCTACAGCTTAGAAAGGTTTCCCATTTTCTTTCAACATCATCTGTCGGTTCACCCCACTGCTTAGCATGTCTGTGTTCCCTGGAGGCTTCCTGACGTTTTGCTATGGCTCTCTTAACTTCCTCAACCCACCAACTTTTGGGTTTGTGTCTTCTTTTCCAGGGTGACTTGTCATGCGTCTTAGCAAGCTCTAGCTCAGAGTCTAATCAGATTCGTGTATGTCCAGATTGTCTTATTATCCTCCTTGATTACTTTCTCAATTTGTTTAGTGGCTATTTCAATTTGCCTTTCTGGATAAAAATTTTCCTGTAGTTGCTCATCTTGTCTCCTTCCCACTTTCACTGCTCTTCCAAAACTTAGCTTGATACGTTTGTGATCACTACCCAGACTTCTGGAGCCACCTTTATCTATGTGCATTCCCCTGAGCTTATCATACATCCTATGTGACATCAGTGCATAATCTATCGTCGACTGCAGCCTTCCTACCTCCCATGTTATTTGCCCTTCACACTTCTCGGTACTGTTGCAAATTATCAAATCAAGCCTTTCACACATATCCATGATCATATTGCCTGTCGGGTCGGTATACCCATCTATATCTTCTATGTGCGCATTCATGTCTCCTAGTATAATTATCTCGCACTCTCTTCCTAACTCCTAAATTTCCTTTGATATACACTCTACCATTGCCTGGTTTTCCTCTCTGGCCTTTGCTCCCGTCCACAAGTACACGAAACCAAGGAGTGTCATTTGACCTGCCACTTTCCCTTTTAGCCATAAATGTTCCTTGCACTCCTGCTTGACCCTTTGCCAGTGTGTACTTTTATGAATGAATGCCCCAATACCATCCCCCTTTCTGCTGCCTTCTGTTCTGTTACAATATTCCCACGCGTAGTCCGGATTGTTCGGAGGTTGTTCCATGTTCGTGAGATGTGTTTCTACAAAACCGTATACCATCGGCCTCTCTTCCCTTAGCTGCTCTTCTATCTCTTCCCACTTCAGCCTGTTCCTACCGCCCTGCATGTTAATATACCCTATGTCTGAATTGGCTCGGCGCTCGTGGCTACGTCTATTTATGCCCCGGACTCTACCTATCTTTGATATTGGTGCCACTTTGGAATCGTATCTGTCCATACCACCTGTCGAAGAGTCTCCCTGGTTGTTTTTCTCGTTACTAGCTATCCTGCACCCCGAAGGGCTCGCTTGCAGCCCCGCCGCGGTGGTCTAGTGGCTAAGGTACTCGGCTGCTGACCCGCAGGGCGCGAGTTCGAATCCCGGCTGCGGCGGCTGCATTTCCGATGGAGGCGGAAATGTTGTAGGCCCGTGTGCTCAGATTTGGGTGCACGTTAAAGAACCCCAGGTGGTCTAAATTTCCGGAGCCCTCCACTACGGCGTCTCTCATAATCCTATAGTGGTTTTGGGACGTTAAATCCCACATATCTATCTATCTCGCTTGCCCCCGAAAAAAGCTACTGCGCGTCCTGCAAGTCGCCAACCCACCTCATGACCTAACCGCCCATCGGTGTGAATTCTGTCTCGTTGAAAACCACCCCACCTATACACCTCTCAGTTTATTTCCACCACCTCAAAGCCTTTCTCTCTACTCATCCGCCATATGTCTTGGTTTGCGTTTACAACCGCTCTTTGCAGGTTGCTATCACGCACCGGTACCTCCGGTATCGTTCATATGACTACCTGTACCTTAGGAGAAGTGGCGCGCACATCATCGACGCCTTTCGCCAGTGTGGTGGCTAGTCCTGCTGTATCTTCATTTAAGACGTCGTTTAAACTGCCTGAAATTATCACGAGGTTTCGTCTATCAGCTGTAGTTTTGAGTTTTGCCCTCGCTTGCCTCATGACTGCTTCAAGCTTGCGTCCTGGGAACGCCCCTACTGACCCTTTTGTCACCTCTTACCCTCTCTTTGATGGCTTCTGTGCATCGATTTAAATTTGAGTCCCCGGCGATTATCACATGTTGTGACTTTTCAGCTGGAGCGTCCTGCACCTGGGGGCTACTTGCACCTGTGACACTGGCTGCTTTGTCCCCTCTCAGCCCCACCACTACCTCGCTGAAGCTGGGCCTTGCGATAATTGAACTGGCTAAGCCTGTTTTTTTCCCAACTTGCTTGCTCTTCTTTCTCCACCGCTCTGGTTGCCGGTTCTCTGCTGTTCTCTCCGTAGGCCGCTTCTTTGTTCAGCTTCTTAGTGCTTCCTCGGCGGACTTCAGTCTTTCCCCCATTGCCCTCGTTTTCTTTTGCTCTGTCGCCAACGCAGTCTCGGGCTCGGCGATTCTCATCAGCAGTTCACTCTGGGCAACCATCATTTTCTCCATTTTTTCCTCGACCTCACATTGCCTACACTTCGCGTCAGCCTCTTCTCCGTCCGCTTCTACGCTAGGGTCCACTTTCAAACCCACTCCACATCCTGAACACTTTACAGTCTTTTTAACCATGTCTCTCTGACACCAATTGTCTCTATACTCGATAATTACTAAACTTGAGCTTTGCACTACGAAAAAAAAAAGAAAGTCTGAGCTTTACTACAAAAATTTGCGTGTTCAATGTATGCGCACCTCCCCCTCGGGATGGCAAAAGAAAAAAATAATACTGTCGGTCGCGAGCGCTACCGCGCGGAGCTTGTGTAAAACTGAAGGCAGGCCAACTCCGCTGGGAGCGCGAGCCATTCCTCAGGCATCTGTCTAGAGGAGGCGTTGATGGAGGGAAAGAAGCCGTAGTTTGAAAGATGACACATTTTGCTCGATCTGTGCAGTGTTTCTTGTTGTTTACTTACCTGCGAGTGTTGATTTCGTGTACCTACGGTCGATGAAGCAGCTTTCGATTGTTGTTGCCCTGTGGCTTAGCTTTACGGGTGTGAAAAGGAGTGATGATTCGAAGACTGCGTGATAACTACGCCACACTACACTAGCCACTGTAGCCACGCGGTCGTGTGAAAAATTCGAATTTTGAAAAGGACGACAAAAGTATGTCATCGATTCAAGTAAGAGGAAATGTTCAGTGAGCTTGTACTGACTGGTGGCAGCTGCTACAGCTTGGAAGTACTGTGTATTGTGGTCTGATACAGCGTCTGTGTCGTTGCCGTTTGCTGGTTCCCGTTTAGTGCATCGCATAGGCGCGCTGCGTAGGAACTCGCCTTTCACGTGACTGTTGTGTTCCACGAGTTCGTATTTGGTTCTGCTTTGTGAAGCAACTCAAACACAGTCGTCGGATATGCGAGCGGACTGCGGTCTGACATGATGCTGTGCGTGCGTTGGTTATGCCGGTGTCAGACAGGAAATTTCGATCGCTATTTGATCCTACAGCGTTATTTGGGTTAATCAGCGACTATTGCTAATCGGGATGATTAAATCTGATTCAATAATAACAGGACAAATGGTGGTGCCAAGATTTCTCTAGAAGGCTTGGGGCAGTTTCGTCGAGTAGCCGCGAGGTTGGGAAAGCATTTGTTGTGTTTGACTGATGTTTGCATCTAGGGGAGCAATGTAAGAAAATTTTCAATGGGTTAAAGCTACTCGAAAATGCAGAACAGAGGATCAAGAAGTGAGACAGGGCCTCATCTCACAACTATATGTAAGTTCCCTGAAAAAGGTATTGCACCATGAGGCTGATAAATAGGTAGACTGCACTGAGCTAGTTTTGGCAGCTGCACCTGAGACTTCGCCCCACAAATCCTGCCTGTTTGATCATTCCATTTTTACTCTTATTTCTTCTTGAGTGTTCTTATACCTGTGACTTGCATGTATGTAAAGGACTAAAGTGTTTATGACTAAGCAAGTATCTCTAATACTTCAGACACTTAAGGATGAAAAACTCCTCACACATTATTTCTCACACATCATAGTGTTTGACGAGTAATGTCAAACATTATGTGTTTGACTTTATATTGAAAAAGGGCGCTAATATATTACTCGAATTTAAAGGAACACTAAACGTAACTATTAAGTCAACGTTTATTGTTGAAGTAGCAGTCCAGAAACTTTGTAGTTTTACTTTTGTGCCAAGGAAGTATTTATTTTGAAGTGAAATCACGTTTTAGTAGTCCCCATCTGTTTAGCACACTTCAAGTTAGCTGTCCAAAGTGGAACGTGTCGCGTCACTGTTGCCATGCACAACGTTGCCCAGTTTTACTGTGCGGCCGTCGACACTTGTAGCAGCAGAGCGAAAGTAGCTGAAGCCACAGCCGCAACAATGGCCATTGAACAGTTTCCTTCCATGGGCTGCGAGGGGGCAGGCGTGCTTGGTTCGACTGGGCACCGCTAGATGGCACGACCTGTCCAGTTTAACCAGGCGAAAATTGAACCTTTGAACCATCTCACCATTCCCTATAGTAACGTCCGGCAGTTCTTTTTTCCTCTAATCAAACAGAAACAAACAAGCAGCATTTTACTACGTCTCTTGATGCACGAAAGGTTCTTTATTTAGTGCACCTAGTTCGATTACTAGGGATTAATTTTAAGCGGTATTTTTCACGTCATTGGGATCACTTTGCTAATGTCTTATGCGTAGTGCAAGTGTTCTCGTGAATTTACCTTAATTTCTCGGTACGTAGGGCACTGCAGTTGATAATATTGTCGTTTTAGATGTCATTCATTGAGCTTTATCGCTGACGTAAATTGTCAATAGACGTTACGTGTCCCTTTAACGTGACTGGTACGTCGCTGGGTTATCAAAAGCAGTAGATTAAGTTTAAAAGTGTAGGATTCCGCTAACATCTACGAAAGTCTAAATGCATAATCTTCTTTGAGTTTTCTTCCCACAGAGGTCTCGCAAGCCATGAACTACAGACCTTGTGCTTAGCAACGGAGAACCATAACAAGCATTACAGGTTTGGTAGTTTGTAAAGTATATTAGCCACAAGCTTTATTGATATACTCGATGAGTTAGCTCATAACATATGCTTTATATCTTTATCATGCGTGTTCTCCACCTTTCTATTGCTGTTTTATTGAGCTGAAATCTTTATGCCGTGCCCTCTTTCATTCATTACAGAGGCCTCAGCCATTCTGCTGGCCAGTGCATGGAAGAGAGCATCAAAGCAGCAGAGTAAACCAGTGCTGAAAACAACTTTAGATCTTCATATATTAATGAACGAGTCTACTGATATTGCCGCACCACAGTTCCCCCCACGGCCTCAATATTATTTTTGTTGAGGTGCTAAAGTTTGTGCACAATGATCTGGTCTATGGAATGTAGGAATTCTGCTGGGGACAAGTATGTGCACAAGCATAGGTGCCTTATGGAAAACATGAACACAGATTGCCGCATCTTCTAGGAACCTTTCCGTATTTGGACGCTTTGTGCCCCTGCAACATGTTTTTCATTGGTTTTGAAGAGCTGCACAAATATAAAGATATTTTTACAGCTCTACCAAGTGGCCAGGCACCACTACTTTTGTAATTCAAGAAATACTGATGACAGGAAAATTGTGTTGGTGTGTAAATCGTGGCAGGATTTTGTCGGTACCTGTGTTCTATTCATCTTTGCCCTTTCCTCAAACACAAACGAGGTATGTTTCAGACTACATGGTCTACAATCTTGCAGGTTAAATGAACTGGTATAGTACACATTATGCATCCAAACTGGCCCGTGTGGGCTTGGATTAACACGTGAGTGTTGTATAGCTCGTTTCGCAAAAATTTCAGCGATGGTGATAACATGGGCGTCATTTTGAGTGAAAAATGATCTTCTCTGAGACAGAAAAAGCAGAAAAGATTCAAATACTGTAAATGATAAAGTTACCCTTGCCAAAATGAAGATTGGACACAGGCAATCTGTGTAGCACACAGGTATTATACTGCAGAGCCACAATATTTGATAAAACTGCTTTGTAAAAATACTAAAAAAATGGATGCATTGAAAGGAGACTCTTTGACACATCATATATTGCATGGCAGAAGCGTAGATTTGCGCCAGGCATCAAAACATGTGAAATGAGCGAGGAGTTGGTGTGTTAAAAGCCCACTTATTACAGAGTGCTCAGACATATTTAATCATCATCAGCTGCATAATTGGAAACAATGTAAACAGCTGCACGTTGCATTCACGTGTTGCCCTATGAGCACATAGTGAGGCCTTTGCTGATTTCCAAAAGGAATAATTATGGCATAGTGGGCACTTGACAAATGTGCTTGCAATAGGAATTCTATAATACTTTGAAACAGTCCATGTTATGCACACAGTCATTAGTTTCCCTACAGTACAATTTAGACATCCACCGAGAATTGAGGAAGGCCAGCATTTCACAAGGCAATGCGTATGAAGCCCGATTACACCCTCTCGATCTGCTCTTGAAAGCGAAGCTCAAGCGTGCTCCAATTTTTTTAGGGGGCATACAGGCGTCGACACTGTTATTCCGAATGCCTTGTGCTGTCATATAAGGAACATTAGCCGTACTAACCATTTTAGAATTTACCTCATCAGAGGACCCTATGTGCAGGCATTTATAAAGTGCTTTGATTACATTTATCACAGATTATGTGTGTTGTGCTTTCCATTCCAGGATTTAGTTCCATGTTTAGTACCTGTTGTTCACCTTGTGTCATTTGTTGCATAAGATGTTGCTTTGTCTGAAGGTGAAACCCTTCAATGTCTTACACTCGTGGTGTCTGGTGTCCAGCTCCCTGGCATGGCGCTAGCCTTGGCGTCTCCCCCTCAAGCAGGAGGATAAGGGAGCCTTATGAGAGCTGGAACACAGATGGCGTCAGCTCGGCACTTAAAACGTTAAAATATGTACGCATGTGAAGTGCAGGCAGATTAGTCTCGCATCACACTGCGATTTGCGCTAAAAAATAAAAAAAAAGAACATACACTTTTCATTTGTGGGCATTGCACTGACTGCTGGAAAGAAAGACCTGGCATAGTCAGTTGAATGGCCAGCGGCTTTTTGCCGAACACGCTTGAAAATTTCAATGTGTCCTGCAATTTTTTCTATTTTTCACTGTGGCCATAATCTTGACCCACTGTGCAGTAGTTATACTTTCTATCTATTCTATCTCACCCTGCAAGACTAACTCTGACCTGATGAAAATAAATTGTTTTGACTTTTGCAGACTTTTCGCTCCGTCGCCCGGGTCAGCCAGCCAGATTAGGCCCTCGCAAGATACGACTCCTGTGGAAGTGTCCTGATTGTGGCTATGTTACAATGAAACGCACTCATATGTCAGTACACCGAATAATAACACACACAGGCGAGCGCCCATTCATATGTGACCACTGCGGCAAAACCTTCAGTCAAAAGTCCCACGTGGTAAGGCACATTCGCACCCACACCGGTGAGAGACCTTACCAGTGCCATCTCTGTCCCTGGAATTCTGCATGGAAAGGTGAGCTTACACGCCACTTGAGCAAAATTCACAAGTGCAGCCAACACTCACCTCAAAGTGCACACGTGTGAATCACAAAGAAAAAGACTGAGGAGACGTCTTGTTCTGTGGCTTCAAGTGCGTTGCCAAAAGTGCTAAGGTGAGGACTACATCGTTCATGCCTGAAGAAAACCTACAACTGTGCTTCTTAAACGACATAAAGGACGCGTGTAACTCCAGGACACGTGCCAACAATATGCAAAACTTAGTGGTTGTGTTGAAGACACGCTTCTGTAGGTGTGCATTGGACTGTGTTTGTGGCTCGTGCAAGTGATTATGTGCTCTAATTCGTGTCTTTGTGCATACTGCAAAGGTGCGTTGCATTAAGTGGTTTCTGAAATACTGCTTTGTTAATGCTTAGGATTCAGTCATTACTGCAGCATGAGAATAAGTCACTTGATGATTTTTTTGCTTATTCCTGTCATTCTTCACAGAGGATTGCTTTGTGTCATGGTGTAACAATAACAGTGATCTCAAATGTCTATATTTCCACAATTCTTTAGTTGTAGCAGGGAGATTACTCATGATTTCCCAACAAGTGCACATATGTTCTTACATTCTTCTGGTCAGCTGTGTTGCTTCCAGGATGTTTTCATGTCTCATGGCAGCTCCTGTCCATTTTTCGGAAAGAATGCTCCTTGGACTTATTATTACTTCAGGCAAATGCCAACAAACTTTTTGTTAACCAGAGCCAAAGAAGATGCATTTCATGATGTGTTAATTTTTTCGAACCAGTTGCTATATTTCATGTCACACACATGCTGCCTCTATGTTCGATTTGAAGCATCACCTGATTTTGTGTTCAGACAAGAAAGCGTACACATTTTTCCTGAGCCCCGTGAAGTTGCTATTATTCCAGAATAAGGTATTATCTTTAAGTGTTGTTGTTTATTTGGAGGTCGTTAGGATATACTGTGCTTCTGCGTTAGTTAAATATTGCCCTTGACGTTTCCTAAAGTGTCTTCATCATACATTTTAATGTGGAGCACATTAGTTCATCATAATGGAACCTAGTTTGCCTAGTTCATTATAGTGGAACCTATTTGATTATGACACTTTGCTCCCTTTCTGTTTTCTTGCCTTTTTTTTTTCATATTCGTGCTTTCTCATTCATCGCAGCGATTCTGCTCCGTTTTTTTTTTTTCTTAAACGGAACTGCACATCACCACATCCTTTCGACTAGTTAAATATGTGTAGGTGTAATAGCTCATCCCAAACAATGCGTCAAGTGCCCGAGTGGGAGTGGATGTAGAGAATTACTCTCAAGTTTTACCTTCTGGTTGATGTTTATGTTTCAGAATATTCTCTATTGTAGAACATTTAGAAGTGAAGCAAGTTTGATGTCGTAGTCAAGGTTTTTTTTTTTTTTTGCTAACTGGCATTTTTGTTTTATTGGTTGTGAAAAATTGACTTTGAGGAAGTTTAGACTTTTTGAGGTGTGGCAGTTCTGAATTAAAGGGTTAACAATGTGAGAGTGTCGGTCAGTGGTTTTCGTCGCTCACTTCTGGCCAGGGTGCGTACAGGCCCTTGAAATCCTTGAAAGACCTTGCACTTGAAAAGTGTGTTTTCAAGGCTCTTGAAATACCTGTAAATTATTCCCGTTTTTTAATGTCCTTGAATTTCCCAAACAACGCTTTCGCAATCGGCACTGCAGCCTTCTTAATGTGATAGGTCGCCGTTCACCTGACAAACTCCCCATTTCTGAAACAGTAATTTGGTGTGAGTGCATGTGGTTTCATTTTGTAAAGCTGCACAGGGGGAAAAAAAAGGTTACACGGGGTCAAACCACGAACGAATGAATGAAAGACACGTATTGCTTGTCGGTGCTGGCTTTTCCCTTTTTCCCAAAATGTGAAGCTAAAGTAAATAATGCAGACTAGACATGTTTGTTATAATTATCATATCCATGTATTTAATTTAATGTAGTAAAATTAGTCTTTTTTGGAAACTTTAGAGTAAAAAGGAATTGTAACCTTGTGTGTCGCTATGAGTCCTTGAAACACCTTGTCAGTTTCTGGAACGTTTTGAATATTCGCTTTGGGAACCTTTGCAACCCCTGGTTCTTCTGCCGTAGTGTTTCTTTTTGGTGGTCTTCTCGAAAGCATGATATGCTATTTCATGCAAATGGAAATGCCTTTAACAAGGGAGGCAAATACGCAAACGAAAAATGCTAGACTGGTTTTGTCAAATTTGTTGAGGTCTGTGACTGATTGATTAAATCATTAATAGATGTAGTATGCATTCTTCTAGTTTCTTGTTTGGAAATAGGCCTAAATGCATTTCTAAGGCATCATTCATTGTGTATTGCTGTAAGTAAATGGGCAAGTAGAGAATCAGTGGCAGCAAGACACAGTATTGTGTTATAGGATGAAGCGTTGGAATAGTGTTGCATTTGAATTATTATTCTTCACAATTCACTGCGAATTGTTCACTTTCCAGTGCATCGGAAGTGCTGAGATCTTTCTCTCTTTGGTGAATGAATGTACTATAACAATTTCTGTTTGATTTCGCTACTGCCACTTAATCACTTCACAACATGAGCTCCAGAAAAAAATCACCTCATAGCCCTTTTTTGTTCGAAAAACACTAGCAAAGAAAATCGTACCGGACTAATATACACAAGGCAGGTGCAAGCTTGCAGATCTCTTGCAATTAATAAATAAATGCCAACTAAATTCTCAAAGTATATTTGACTAAATTAAAGGCCACTGGACAGGCACATATCAGTTGCAGATGAGGGCCTCATCTCATGGCAGTCACTTAGTACCTTGGGCATGAGCTCTGTGTGAGTTGCTATTGGGAAACCACGCATAAATGACAGTCGGTCAACATCTTCTGTGGCTGCCGTAATAATAGTGAACAAAAATACAATGTTAAAGGGACCCTAAAGTAAAAAAAACAATTGAAGATCAATGTATAACAACTTTTAAAACGACAATATTGTGAACAGCAGTGCCCTACTTACCAGATATTCAGGTGAATATAGAGAACACATGCTCTACAGTTGAACATTTGCAAAATGATCCTGATTACGTCAGAGGTACCACTTACAATTTATCACCAACTACACTAAATAAAGAATCTTCTCGGCATCAGGAGGCTTAATAAAATGCTGGTTGTTGGTGTCTGATTCATGGAAAAAAGAACTGCCGGGCGTTACTATGGTGAATGGCACGAGCGGTTCAAAAGTTCAATTCTCGCTTGGTTAAATTGGACAGGTCCTGCTGTCTAGTGGGGCCCAGTTGAACCAATCATGTCTGCCACCTCACAGGCCGTGGCAGAAAATCGTTCAATGTTCGTTGTTGCTGCTGTGGCTCCGGCAACAAAAGTAACACTACGAGGTTTCTGGACCGCTATTTCAACAATCAAAGTTGACTTAATAGTTGCCTTTAGTGTCCCTTCAATCGTGTAATAATAAATGATGGGGTGTAACGTCCCAAAACCAAGGTTTGAGAGATGCCTTAGTGGAGTGCTCTGGAAATTTCGTCCACCTAAGGGTTTTTTAATGCACATCTAAACACATGGGCCTCAGGCATATCTGCCTGCATCGAAAATGGAGTACTGGGTGCCAGAATTTGATACAATGTTAATTTTACTGAATACTACACCTACGCCTACACCTACACCTACTACACCTACGCTTGTTTGGTCATATAGAAATTTGGATGTACCCCAAGCGTTCCTTCTCAAGGTACTGCAACACAGGTTATCATAGTTCTTTCTTTTTTTCAGGCCATTTTATTAATACTTTTGTCGTAATTCTACCTTTAATCACTTTTAACTGTCACCATCTTGCGACCCCAGTGTAGAGTAGTCGTACCAGCCAGCCTTCCTTCGGTAATAGTATTGGCTTTTGCTAAAAATTTGCCATTTTGCATAACGCAGACTTTGCTACTGTACGCCATCGCCCTGACTGGTCATCTCATCTGGCATCTCCCACAAAAGGGCACGTGTTCAAGTCTCAAGTGTGCGGCTATACTGCGAGGAACAGATGTGCTCAACAGAGGCACCAAATTATTCATACAAGTGAGCGTCCATTCAAGTGCAACTCCTGCGGCAAAGCCTTCAATCAGAAGTGCAATTTGGTCTCACACATTCGCGTTCACACTGGGGAGAGACCTTATTAGTGCCACCTCTGTCCCTGTAGTTCTGCATGGAGTTGTGAGCTGAGGCGCCACTTGGAGGCTCACAAGGTCTAACAACATTCACCTCAGAGCGCACCTATGTGAACTGTAATAGAAAAGGCTGAGAAAGCCCTTGGTGTGTGCTTCTCATTCTGTAGTTTTCAAGTGTGGTGTGAGAAGTACTAAGGTCGGGGCTTCTTGGTCCATGCCCCAGTGAAATAGGCAACTGGGCTGCTTCAGTGGCATGAAGTGTATGCATGACTGGAACATTTATAGGCAGTACACAAAACCTATTGGATGTCATGATGAATATTGAAGACAAGCTCCTTTGGTTATACATTGTGGTGAAGGTGTGGCACGTGCAAGTAATTAAGTGCTCCTGTTCCTGTGTTTGTGAATACTGCGAAGTTCTATACTGCATCAAGCAATTTGTGAAGCACTGTTTTTTTTTTATGTTCAGGACGAGTGAGTAATTACTATAATTTGTGAAAGTCTACTTGATGTCCTTTTTTACAAAAGCCAGTGCCTGTCATATTCTGTGTGCTGTATTTGATGGAGTAATGACAATGTTTATTTCAAGACTGAAACTCTTATGAGGAAGAGCTTTATTCAAGACGAGCTCGAGCTGGCTTACACTGATCATGATATCTATAGATGAGGAATTGAAACAAATTAAGATGACACGTCCTATTGATAAAGAAGAGTTGGTGACTGCTCTCACATTAATTCCCCGTTACGCTGGAAGCGGCACCCTGGCCGCGCGAGAGACAATATTAGGAATTGCGTCGGGTATACAGTTTCAGTCGAGAAACGTGCACAATTTCTGTCCCTCGGCAACAGTGGTTGGAGGGAGCGTTAAGTGGTAAGATACGGCAATAAACAGGGAACGTTTGTTCAATGAACCTATAAGGTCCTATAAAATGACTGAGGAATTTTTCACATAAGCCGGGCACTCGCACGGGAATCCAGACAAGAACTTTGTCTCCTGGAGAAAAGGTGACAGCACGGTGAGTTGAGTTGTAGCGAGACTTGCAAGCTTCCTAATGATGCCGGTGTTGATTCGGGCCAGATGACAGCAGTGCTTGAGGCGAGAGAAAAATTGTGCGGATTAAGGGCCTGCTGAGGTAGCAGGAGCCGAAAGGAAGGAGGCGTCCAGAGTAACACTTGGAGAGCGGCCATGGACCAGAAAATAGGAAAAAAAGCGGGTGGTGAGTTGCGTAGCCGTATTGTAGGTGAACGTGGCGAAATGGCGTTCCAGTTCGTGTGGTCAGGGTTAACGTACATGGCAATCATGTCTGAGAGGGTACGATGAAAGCGTTCCATCAAGCCATTTGTTTGTAGACGATAAGTAGAAGTTGTCTTGTGGATGGTGTTGGCGGCGCGTAGAACTTCAGCAGCAATAGAGGAAATGAAGACCTTGCCGCGGACGCTGAGCAGAACACGTGGAGCTTCATGGCGTAAAAGTATGTTACGCAGAAAAAAATCGGCTACTTCAGTGGCTGTACCAGCGTGCAGTGAGGCTGTTTCCACATAACGAGTGAGGTGGTCAACAGCCGTTAAAATCCAACAATTTCCATTGGAGGTCACGGGAAGGAGGCCGCACAAGTCTATCCCGACGACTTCGAATGGCAAAGTGGGACAAGGAACAGGTTGGAGAAAGCCAGAAGAGCAGTAGTGGTTCGTTTCCGCCGTTGACATAAGGCACACGAGGAAACATATTTGGCAATGGCGGATAAGAGGCCAGGCCTGGTGAACCGACTGCATATTTTTTCGTAAGTTTTGTAATAGCCGAGATGCCGAGCAGCAGGATCGTGGTGGAATGTCTCAAGAACCTGACGTTGTAGAAAACGCGGTATAATGGCGACCCATTTGTTTCCTTCAACGTGGTAAATATATATAAAAAAACACCATCGTGAAGCTTGAATTGTTTCAGTTGTCAGTGAAGTCGGGCGTTCAGAGGAGTGGATGTGCCTTTTAAACGTGCTATTATGAAGTGGCAGTAAGGGTCAACGCGTTGAGGCGACACAAGGGTAAAAGGACGGCCGGATCTTAGCCAACTGAAAACCTGCGATGGGTAATGCTGCGATGGAAATTGGTGACGGTGGGCTATTACAGTTGGGTAAAGGGCAGCGAGAGAGAGAATCAGCATCTTGGTGCTTCTTACCAGACCTGTAGACGACATCAAAGTTGTGCTTTTGTAAACGAAGCATTGAGCGGCTAAGACGGCCCGATAAGTTCTTTAGCGAGGAAAGCCAGCACAATGAGTTGTGGTCGGTGACGACTGTGAAGTGGCGGCCGTGGAGGTATGGATGAAATTTTTGTACCCCTCATACAACAGAAAGGCACTCTTGTTCAGTTATTGTGTAATTTTTCTCGGCAGCAGTCAAAGCATAACTGGCGTAAGCGATGACACGTTCGCAGTAGAACAGCACTGAGACCATGACCTCTGGCGTCAGTGTGAAGAATGGTGGGTGCACCTAGATCTAAGTGACATAGTACTGGGTTGCGTGTCAGGGCTTGCTTCAACGCCAGGAAAGCCTTTTCACAGTATTCAGACCAGAGGAATGCCGTGTTACTTGCGAGCAGTTGTTGGAGCAGAGAGGCAAGCCTTGCGAAATTGCGTATAAAGCGCTGAAAGTAAGATGCCAAGCAGAGAAAACTGCACAGGTCTTTTTGGTGCAACGGACGTGGAAACTCGAGGACGGCAGCAACCTTTTTAGGATCTGGTCGAATACCGTCTTTGCTGACTAAGTGCCCTAGAACCTCGATTGTCTTGCTTGCGAAGGTGCATTTTTCGTATTCAGCTGTAAACCAGCTTTTGCAAGGCAACCTAGGACTTCTTCAAGATGTTGCGAAAAGGCAGACGAAAACACTATAATGTCGTCGAGGTAGCATAAGCAGGTTTTCCACTTCAGGCCACGCAGTACTCTATCGATCATACGTTTGAAGGTAGCAGGCGCGTTACAAAGTCTGAAAGGCACTACGTTAAATTCATATAGCCCATCTGGGGTGGTAAAGCCGTCTTCTCTTTGTCACATTCGGACACTGGTATTTGCCAGTAACCCGAGTGCAGGTCAAGGCTGGAAAAATACTTCACGCCATGCAGCAAATCTAGTGCGCCATCGATTCGTGGGAGAGGGTAAACATCTTTGTGCGTTATTTTGTTCAGTGCCGGGTAATCAATGCAAAAACGTTGTGTTCCGTCCATGGTGTTAGATACCATGGTTCCGTCTTTATTTTGCACCAAAACAACTGGTGAAGACCATAGACTCGAGGAAGGACGTATGATATTCCATCGAAGTATGTTTGAGATGTTTTCCTCGATTATCTTCCCTTCTGCAAGAGACACGCGGTATGGGCGCCGGTGAATAATTCGGGAGCCATCAGTCTGAATTCGGTGTGTCGCGGAAGTACTAACACCAAGGAAAGCAGAATGAATGTCAATATAAAGAAAGATGTCTGTTCAATAAATTCAGAAATTTTAGACTCTGGGCTGCTGTCAGATCAGGTCTTATCGTCATTGATAGAGGAGTGGGAGAGTTGAGTGGCGGCGTGCTTGACTCCTGGTAGGTCTTCTTCACTTGGAAGGGCAACAATTGCAACAAGATGCGGGTCAATAGCGCATGTGACTGTTGATCCACAGGGCAACAATAAGGGTTCGGGGGTCTGATTTAGCGTAGTAATAACGCAGTAATTATTCAATTAAAAATTATCTGAATTAAGATTTAAAGCACTAATTATTTGAGATGAGCTGGCACACACTGATGATGATATCTACAGATGAGGGAATTATAGAAATTATGATGACATGTCCAATCGATAAAGAAGAGTCGGTGACTGCACTCACATCCTCTGTATTTTTCTGAAATTTTTTCCAGTGACTCTAATTCTCACAGCCGCAACTGTAGGCAATGCCCGAGTCGGGCCGGGAACGCGGTGGTGTTCCGCCAGTTCTTGGGCCCTCTGGACTGCCTTTTGTTGGTTTCGGAGATCGGGGGCTCCTGAGTGCCTCTTCCCTGTCAGACTCTTTTTTTTTGCATGGCGATGTCGAGAACATATACAGCGGTTGATGGACAAGCTGTGCTAATCAATAACCACCATTTATGTACTTACAATTATAAGTGCTTTTTTACGCTGCTCAATATTCTGACAATCATGAGATAGAAACAAGTTTGCAATAATTTAATGCATGAAGGGTAATACATTGGTTGTCATGTAAAGAGGAAACATCTGAACAAAATAATAAGGACGGATTTCCTCAGTCCTCTTTGATACTCTTTGATAGGTGGGTTGAACTCTTTGATAGATGTGTTGAAGGAACTGAAATTGTTAAATCTCACCTTTTCATTTCTTTGAAGGCAGATGCACTAAAGTATGTTTGGAAGGCACAGTTCTTGTTGTAGTACAAAAAAATGCTGCACGAAGAACATTGAGTAATAGCGAAATTCATAAAGTTTGTGTATTTACGAAATGTAAGAGGTGTCCAACTGATTGAAACTACCTTAAATTCATGACCTGTCTTACTTATGTGAGCAACCCACATTAGACGAACATTGTGCCTGCAGTGCAGCAGCACCTCGAGATTGTATAGCACCATGCTACCTACACATGGCACTCACACTCATAGGCATAGCCTCAGACAAAAAGAAAAGTACGCCGCTCGGGTTCACCCAAGGGTGAGTTTAGACCTTTTATATATGCTCCCATCGTATTTATTTCAGCATACTGTTGGCCCTCATGCCGGTACAGCGGTGGGTTATGGTTGTTGTACCTTACAAAACCATACCATACTATACTAAACAACATTTCAAGAAGATAAAGTATGATATGTTAAATGCAATATTCAAGCAGTACAATACAGCAAAAACAATAGAAAACAATACAGTATAATACAACACACCTGTGCAGCTATTTGCTGGTCTCCTATGACGTTAACATAGCAAGAGTGGGAACATAGTGAAATTAACATAGCAAAGTGAACGTGTTAATCACTTGCCTCAGACTGAGCGACATATTATGTGACCCTTTTAAAAGTTTTTTCACGGAGGTAAATCGAAACATAGGTGAACGAATAGTTTGTGGAAAACGGTGAATTTCCATATATACTAAGCCATTGCTGAGGTACTTCATATGCGTACTCAATCACTTCCTCTCAGAATTCCTACTCTGTGGCATTAAGTAGTGATCTGTATTAATAGTTCAACCTTTTTATAAGAGGCATGCTTGGGGCAGCAGTTCTTGTCTTGTTTTGTCTTTTATATGAGATGTCTCTTATAAGCAGGGTACCTCGTATGCGTTTTCTTATGAACCCTTATTTTACTGTAGGCACACTGGTGTCTGTTATGTCCATTTGTCTTTTATATCAGTGTCTCTTTTAAACGAGTTCGACTGTATATTCAGTTAACTTTTGACAAGAGAAAAAATAATCTTAGCCTGACCAGTTTTTGATATCTGCTAGAGTGGGAAGTCCGAGAAAACATACCATTTCTGTTACCAATTTTTACGAAGAGTATGTTCAAAGGATGAAACCAAGTGGCTCTCCTGTGTACTCTGACAAGGATATCCGAACTTCTGAGTGCTCTCATATGTTATTCACATAGTGCAGAGTATTTAGTTTGCCACCCATTTGACTGACTATTTGCCGTATTAGTGTATGCTATAGGGAGGTTTAAGCAGCGCAATGTTAAGGATGCAACCACGAGAGCACCCAGACTTAGGCGGCTAGATAGAATGATAGTCAGAGGCAGTCAAGTGCCTGCAGGTCAGAATGAAATGCTTCACATTTAAAATAGCAAAGAGCTAACCAATAACAACGAAACCAAACAGTGACGGGCTTTGCTGGAGCCTGGCGAGACGATGGCCTTACTCGGCGGCTCTGCACAAATCTATCGAGTCTTGCGTTGACTGTGTTGAAGAGGTGTGCGATCCGTAATGCGAGTTTCCTAACTGTTGTAAAGGTTGCACTATGCTCATTGTCTTTGAGAGACGAATTAAAAACGAAACCCAAAAAACTGCTGTAGCACACACTTGGCTATGCTATGTTGCTATGTATTACTGTTTGTCCTGTTTGCCCATTACTCCTCTTTCCCTCTCCCTTCTTCTGCTTTCATGGTTGCGGCTATGCCATCTCATATTTGCATCCATTTTACTCTCACCTTTCTTTGTGGTATGCTTCCACACGCACAGTTTTATGTGGGTGTCGGCAGAGCTGGTGCTGTTAGAAATCTAAATAACTCGTGACTTTTTAAAAAAAATCACAGTTTTTGACTAACACAGAAGTGCTTTATATGATAAGGGCGGGGGTACAGGAGATCAGGGCAGTCCGGAGAGTTAAGTCGTCAAAAAGTTGTGAAAAGTGAACGGGTATTCCCCATTTGCTGTTAAAATCTACCTCTATTGAACCTTCATCGTTATCCAGGCAGCAGCAAAGATAAATTGTGTAGCATAGAGGAAGTTACCCTTCCTTCATGAAGGCAGCTCTCAGGATGAAATCGGGATTATTTTTTAAAACATCCTTTGGGTATTAGACAGACTTTTCACAACTTTTTTACATTAAACTTCTGAAGACCCACCCCTAGCTTTCTCCCTCCTACGCCCCACCACACAAAGCGCTTCTGATGTTGGTCAAGCTATTTATTGTGGGAAAAACAAAAAGTGCTTCTTTCAGTCTAGGTTTAACCCGAGTCGACAGCTACCAAGTTGAGTTCCAATCGATTCTCGCAACCGCTCGAAATTCAGCGCAGCTATGCAAATAGAAGTGGAAGTGCAGCACAGCCACGACTAGCGGGATAAGAGAAAAGCAAGCGAGGGTAAAATTAGATGCAAAATAGAAATGGAAAGGAATATAGGCATGAATACTAGGGAAATAAGTGAAAGCAGAGGAGGAGAGGGAAAAATGAAGAAAAAGATAGGATGTTGTTGGAAGTTTTCGTTATAATTGAAAATTTCGTTGAAGTGCAACAAAAAACACACAGACAGAAGAGGCTGACAAGGACAAAGAAATTGGGTGAGTTGTCACCAAGTGATGAGGCATAAGAATTTTGTAATTCAAGAAATAGGCTGATGACAGGAAAATTGTGGGTGAGTGTAAATCGTGGCAGGAGGAAGTCGGTAGGGTGTTCTATTCATCTTTGCCCTTTCCTCAAACACAAACGAGGTATGTTTCAGACTACATGGTCTACAATCTTGCAGGTTAATGAACTGGTATAGTACACTTTGCATCCAACTGGCCCGTGTGGGCTTGGATTAACACGTGAGTGTTTGTATAGCTCGTTTCGCAAAAATTTCAGCGATGGTGATAACATGGGCGTCATTGTGGTGAAAAATGATCTTCTCTGAGACAGAAAAAGCAAAAAGATTCAAATACTGTAAGATAAAGTTACCCTTGCCAAAATTAAGATTGGACACAGGCAATCTGTGTAGCACACAGGTATTATACTGCAGAGCCACAATATTTGATAAAACTGCTTTGTAAAATACTAGAAAAATGGATGCATTGAAAGGAGGACTCTTTGACACATCATATATTGCATGGCAGAAGCGTAGATTTGCGCCAGGCATCAAAACATGTGAAATGAGCGAGGAGTTGGTGTGTTAAAAGCCCACTTATTACAGAGTGCTCAGACATATTAATCATCATCAGCTGCATACTTGGAAACATGTAAACAGCTGCACGTTGCATTCACGTGTTGCCCTATGACACATAGTGAGGCCTTTGCTGATTTCCAAAAGGAGTAATTATGGCATAGTGGGCACTTGACAATGTGCTTGCAATAGGAATTTTATAATACTTTGAAACAGTCCATGTTATGCACACAGTCATTAGTTTCCCTACGGTACAGTTTAGACATCCACCGAGAATTGGAGGAAGGCCAGCATTTCACAAGGCAATGCGTATGAAGCCCGATTACACCCTCTCGATCTGCTCTTGAAAGCGAACTCAAGCGTGCTCCATTTTTTTAGGGGGCATACAGGCGTCGACACTGTTATTCCGAATGCCTTGTGCTGTCATATAAGGAACATTAGCCGTACTAACATTTTAGAATTTACCCTCATCAGAGGACCCTATGTGCAGGCATTTATGAAGTGCTTTGATTACATTTATCACAGATTATGTGTGTTGTGCTTTCCATTCCAGGATTTAGTTCCATGTTTAGTACCTGTTGTTCACCTTGTGTCATTTGTTGCATAAGATGTTTGCTTTGTCTGAAGGTGAAACCCTTCAATGTCTTATACTCGTGGTGTTCTGGTGTCCAGCTCCCTGGCATGGCGCTAGCCTTGGCGTCTCCCCCTCAAGCAGGAGGATAAGGGAGCCTTATGAGAGCTGGAACACAGATGGCGTCAGCTCGGCACTTAAAACGTTAAAATATGTACGCATGTGAAGTGCAGGCAGATTAGTCTCGCATCACACTGCGATTTGCGCTAAAAATTAAAAAAAAGAACATACACTTTTCATTTGTGGGCATTGCACTGACTGCTGGAAAGAAAGACCTGGCATAGTCAGTTGAATGGCCAGCGGCTTTTTGCCAACACGCTTGAAAATTTCAATGTGTCCTGCAATTTTTTCTATTTTTCACTGTGGCCATAATCTTGACCCACTGTGCAGTAGTTATACTTTCTATCTATTCTATCTCACCCTGCAAGACTAACTCTGACCTGATGAAAATAAATTGTTTTGACTTTTGCAGACTTTTCGCTCCGTCGCCCGGGTCAGCCAGCCAGATTAGGCCCTCGCAAGATACGACTCCTGTGGAAGTGTCCTGATGTGGCTATGTTACAATGAAACGCACTCATATGTCAGTACACCGAATAACCACACAGGCGAGCGCCCATTCATATGTGACCACTGCGGCAAAACCTTCAGTCAAAAGTCCCACGTGGTAAGGCACATTCGCACCCACACCGGTGAGAGACCTTACCAGTGCCATCTCTGTCCCTGGAATTCTGCAGTGGAAAGGTGAGCTTACACGCCACTTGAGCAAAATTCACAAGTGCAGCCAACACTCACCTCAAAGTGCACACGTGTGAATCACAAAGAAAAAGACTGAGGAGACGTCTTGTTCTGTGGCTTCAAGTGCGTTGCCAAAAGTGCTAAGGTGAGGACTACATCGTTCATGCCTGAAGAAAACCTACAACTGTGCTTCTTAAACGACATAAAGGACGCGTGTAACTCCAGGACACCGTGCCAACAATATGCAAAACTTAGTGGTTGTGTTGAAGACACGCTTCTGTAGGTGTGCATTGGACTGTGTTTGTGGCTCGTGCAAGTGATTATGTGCTCTAATTCGTGTCTTTGTGCATACTGCAAGGTGCGTTGCATTAAGTGGTTTCTGAAATACGGCTTTGTTAATGCTTAGGATTCAGTCATTACTGCAGCATGAGAATAAGTCACTTGATGATTTTTTTGCTTATTCCTGTCATTCTTCACAGAGGATTGCTTTGTGTCATGGTGTAACAATAACAGTGATCTCAAATGTCTATATTCCACAATTCTTTAGTTGTAGCAGGGAGATTACTCATGATTTCCCAACAAGTGCACATATGTTCTTACATTCTTCTGGTCAGCTGTGTTGCTTCCAGGATGTTTTCATGTCTCATGGCAGCTCCTGTCCATTTTTCGGAAAGAATGCTCCTTGGACTTATTATTACTTCAGGCAAATGCCAACAAACTTTTTGTTAACCAGAGCCAAAGAAGATGCATTTCATGATGTGTTAATTTTTTCGAACCAGTTGCTATATTTCATGTCACACACATGCTGCCTCTATGTTCGATTTGAAGCATCACCTGATTTTGTGTTCAGACAAGAAAGCGTACACATTTTTCCTGAGCCCCGTGAAGTTGCTATTATTCCAGAATAAGGTATCTTTAAGTGTTGTTGTTTATTTGGAGGTCGTTAGGATATACTGTGCTTCTGCGTTAGTTAAATATTGCCCTTGACGTTTCCTAAAGTGTCCTTCATCATACATTTTAATGTGGAGCACATTAGTTCATCATAATGGAACCTAGTTTGCCTAGTTCATTATAGTGGAACCTATTTGATTATGACACTTTGCTCCCTTTCTGTTTTCTTGCCTTTTTTTTTCATATTCGTGCTTTCTCATTCATCGCAGCGATTCTGCTCCGTTTTTTTTTTCTTAAAGGGAACTGCACATCACCACATCCTTTCGACTAGTTAAATATGTGTAGGTGTAATAGCTCATCCAAACAATGCGTCAAGTGCCCGAGTGGGAGTGGATGTAGAGAATTACTCTCAAGTTTACCTTCTGGTTGATGTTTATGTTTCAGAATATTCTCTATTGTAGAACATTTAGAAGTGAAGCAAGTTTGATGTCGTAGTCAAGGTTTTTTTTTTTTTGCTAACTGGCATTTTTGTTTTATTGGTTGTGAAAAATTGACTTTGAGGAAGTTTAGACTTTTTGAGGTGTGGCAGTTCTGAATTAAAGGGTTAACATGTGAGAGTGTCGGTCAGTGGTTTTCGTCGCTCACTTCTGGCCAGGGTGCGTACAGGCCCTTGAAATCCTTGAAAGACCTTGCACTTGAAAAGTGTGTTTTCAAGGCTCTTGAAATACCTGTAAATTATTCCCGTTTTTTAATGTCCTTGAATTTCCCAAACAACGCTTTCGCAATCGGCACTGCAGCCTTCTTAATGTGATAGGGTCGCCGTTCACCTGACAAACTCCCCATTTCAGAAACAGTAATTTGGTGTGAGTGCATGTGGTTTCATTTTGCTAAAGCTGCACAGGGGGAAAAAAAAGGTTACACGGGGTCAAACCACGAACGAATGAATGAAAGACACGTATTGCTTGTCGGTGCTGGCTTTTCCCTTTTTCCCAAAATGTGAAGCTAAAGTAAATAATGCAGACTAGACATGTTTGTTATAATTATCATATCCATGTATTTAATTTAATGTAGTAAAATTAGTCTTTTGTGGAAATTTAGAGTACAAAGGAATTGTAACCTTGTGTGTCGCTTTGAGTCCTTGAAACACCTTGTCAGTTTCTGGAACATTTTGAATATTCGCTTTGGGAACCTTTGCAACCCCTGGTTCTTCTGCCGTAGTGTTTCTTTTGGTGGTCTTCTCGAAAGCATGATATGCTATTTCATGCAAATGGAAATGCCTTTAACAAGGGAGGCAAATACGCAAACGAAAAATGCTAGACTGGTTTTGTCAAATTTGTTGAGGTCTGTGACTGATTGATTAATCATTAATAGATGTAGTATGCATTCTTCTAGTTTCTTCTTTGGAAATAGGCCTAAATGCATTTCTAAGGCATAATTCATTGTGTATTGCTGTAAGTAAATGGGCAAGTAGAGAATCAGTGGCAGCAAGACACAGTATTGTGTTATAGGATGAAGCGTTGGAATAGTGTTGCATTTGAATTATTATTCTTCACAATTCACTGCGAATTGTTCACTTTCCAGTGCATCGGAAGTGCTGAGATCTTTCTCTCTTTGGTGAATGAATGTACTATAACAATTTCTGTTTGATTTTGCTACTGCCACTTAATCACTTCACAACATGAGCTCCAGAAAAAAATCACATCATAGCCCTTTTTTGTTCGAAAAATCACTAGCAAAGAAAATCGTACCTGACTAATATACACAAGGCAGGTGCAAGCTTGCAGATCTCTTGCAATTAATAAATAAATGCCAACTAAATTATCAAAGTATATTTGACTAAATTAAAGGCCACTGGACAGGCACATATCAGTTGCAGATGAGGGCCTCATCTCATGGCTGTCACTTAGTACCTTGGGCATGAGCTCTGTGTGAGTTGCTATTGGGAAACCACGCATAAATGACAGTCGGTCAACATCTTCTGTGGCTGCCGTAATAATAGTGAACAAAAATACAATGTTAAAGGGACCCTAAAGTAAAACAAACAATTGAAGCTCAATGTATAACAACTTTTAAAACGACAATATTGTGAACAGCAGTGCCCTACTTACCAGATATTCAGGTGAATATAGAGAACACATGCTCTACAGTTGAACATTTGCAAAATGATCCTGATTACGTCAGAGGTACCACTTACAATTTATCACCAACTACACTAAATAAAGAATCTTCTCGGCATCAGGAGGCTTAATAAAATGCTGGTTGTTCGTGTCTGATTCATGGAAAAAAGAACTGCCGGGCGTTACTATGGTGAATGGCACGAGCGGTTCAAAAGTTCAATTCTCGCTTGGTTAAATTGGACAGGTCCTGCTGTCTAGTGGGGCCCAGTTGAACAAATCAAGTCTGCCACCTCACAGGCCGTGGCAGAAAATCGTTCAATGTTCGTTGTTGCTGCTGTGGCTCCGGCGACAAAAGTAACACTACGAGGTTTCTGGACCGCTATTTCAACAATCAAAGTTGACCTAATAGTTGCCTTTAGTGTCCCTTCAATCATGTAATAATAAATGATGGGGTGTAACGTCCCAAAACCAAGGTTTGAGAGATGCCTTAGTGGAGTGCTCTGGAAATTTCGTCCACCTAAGGGTTTTTTAATGCACATCTAAACACATGGGCCTCAGGCATATCTGCCTGCATCGAAAATGGAGTACTGGGTGCCAGAATTTGATACAATGTTAATCGTACTGAATACTACACCTACGCCTACACCTACACCTACTACACCTACGCTTGTTTGGTCATATAGAAATTTGGATGTACCCCAAGCGTTCCTTCTCAAGGTACTGCAACACAGGTTATCATAGTTCTTTCTTTTTTTCAGGCCATTTTGTTAATACTTTTGTCGTAATTCTACCTTTAATCACTTTTAACTGTCACCATCTTGCGACCCCAGTGTAGAGTAGTCGTACTAGCCAGCCTTCCTTCGGTAATAGTATTGGCTTTTGCTAAAATTTGCCATTTTGCATAACGCAGACTTTGCTACTGTACGCCATCGCCCTGACTGGTCATCTCATCTGGGATCTCCCACAAAAGGGCACGTGTTCAAGTCTCAAGTGTGCGGCTATACTGCGAGGAACAGATGTGCTCAACAGAGGCACCAAATTATTCATACAAGTGAGCGTCCATTCAAGTGCAACTCCTGCGGCAAAGCCTTCAATCAGAAGTGCAATTTGGTCTCACACATTCGCGTTCACACTGGCGAGAGACCTTATTAGTGCCACCTCTGTCCCTGTAGTTCTGCATGGAGTTGTGAGCTGAGGCGCCACTTGGAGGCTCACAAGGTCTAACAACATTCACCTCAGAGCGCACCTATGTGAACTGTAATAGAAAAGGCTGAGAAAGCCCTTGGTGTGTGCTTCTCATTCTGTAGTTTTCAAGTGTGGTGTGAGAAGTACTAAGGTCGGGGCTACTTGGTCCATGCCCCAGTGAAATAGGCAACTGGGCTGCTTCAGTGGCATGAAGTGTATGCATGACTGGAACATTTATAGGCAGTACACAAAACCTATTGGATGTCATGATGAATATTGAAGACAAGCTCCTTTGGTTATACATTGTGGTGAAGGTGTGGCACGCGCAAGTAATTAAGTGCTCCTGTTCATGTGTTTGTGAATACTGCGAAGTTCTATACTGCATCAAGCAATTTGTGAAGCACTGTTTTTTTTTATGTTCAGGACGAGTGAGTAATTACTATAATTTGTGAAAGTCTACTTGATGTCCTTTTTTACAAAAGCCAGTGCCTGTCATATTCTGTGTGCTGTATTTGATGGAGTAATGACAATGTTTATTTCAAGACTGAAACTCTTATGAGGAAGAGCTTTATTCAAGACGAGCTCGAGCTGGCTTACACTGATGATATCTATAGATGAGGAATTGAAACAAATTAAGATGACACGTCCTATTGATAAAGAAGAGTTGGTGACTGCTCTCACATTAATTCCCCGTTACGCTGGAAGCGGCACCCTGGCCGCGCGAGAGACAATATTAGGAATTGCGTCGGGTATACAGTTTCAGTCGAGAAACGTGCACAATTTCTGTCCCTCGGCAACAGTGGTTGGAGGGAGCGTTAAGTGGTAAGATACGGCAATAAACAGGGAACGTTTGTTCAATGAACCTATAAGGTCCTATAAAACGACTGAGGAATTTTTCACGTAAGCCGGGCACTCGCACGGGAATCCAGACAAGAACTTCGTCTCCTGGAGAAAAGGTGACAGCACGGTGAGTTGAGTTGTAGCGAGACTTGCAAGCTTCCTAATGATGCCGGTGTTGATTCGGGCCAGATGACAGCAGTGCTTGAGGCGAGAGAAAAATTGTGCGGATTAAGGGCCTGCTGAGGTAGCAGGAGCCGAAAGGAAGGAGGCGTCCAGAGTAACACTTGGAGAGCGGCCATGGACCAGAAAATAGGAAAAAAAGCGGGTGGTGAGTTGCGTAGCCGTATTGTAGGTGAACGTGGCGAAATGGCGTTCCAGTTCGTGTGGTCAGAGTTAACGTACATGGCAATCATGTCTGAGAGGGTACGATGAAAGCGTTCCATCAAGCCATTTGTTTGTAGACGATAAGTAGAAGTTGTCTTGTGGATGGTGTTGGCGGCGCGTAGAACTTCAGCAGCAATAGAGGAAATGAAGACCTTGCCGCGGACGCTGAGCAGAACACGTGGAGCTTCATGGCGTAAAAATATGTTACGCAGAAAAAAATCGGCTACTTCAGTGGCTGTACCAGCGTGCAGTGAGGCTGTTTCCACATAACGAGTGAGGTGGTCAACAGCCGTTAAAATCCAACAATTTCCATTGGAGATCACGGGAAGGAGGCCGCACAAGTCTATCCCGACGACTTCGAATGGCAAAGTGGGACAAGGAACAGGTTGGAGAAAGCCAGAAGAGCAGTAGTGGGTCGTTTCCGCCGTTGACATAAGGCACACGAAGAAACATATTTGGCAATGGCGGATAAGAGGCCAGGCCTGGTGAACCGACTGCATATTTTTTCGTAAGTTTTGTAATAGCCGAGATGCCGAGCAGCAGGATCGTCGTGGAATGTCTCAAGAACCTGACGTTGTAGACAAAGCGGTATAATGGGGACCCATTTGTTTCCTTCAACGTAGTAAATATATATAAAAAACACCATCGTGAAGCTTGAATTGTTTCAGTTGTCAGTGAAGTCGGGCGTTCAGAGGAGTGGATGTGCCTTTTAAAACGTGCTATTATGAAGTGGCAGTAAGGGTCAACGCGTTGAGGCGACACAAGGGTAAAAGGACGGCCGGATCTTAGCCAACTGAAAACCTGCGATGGGTAATGCTGCGATGGAAATTGGTGACGGTGGGCTATTACAGTTGGGTAAAGGGCAGCGAGAGAGAGAATCAGCATCTTGGTGCTTCTTACCAGACCTGTAGACGACATCAAAGTTGTGCTTTTGTAAACGAAGCATTGAGCGGCTAAGACGGCCCGATAAGTTCTTTAGCGAGGAAAGCCAGCACAATGAATTGTGGTCGGTGACGACTGTGAAGTGGCGGCCGTGGAGGTATGGATGAAACTTTTGTACCCCTCATACAACAGAAAGGCACTCTTGTTCAGTTATTGTGTAATTTTTCTCGGCAGCAGTCAAAGCATAACTGGCGTAAACGATGACACGTTCGCAGTAGAACAGCACTGAGACCATGACCTCTGGCGTCAGTGTGAAGAATGGTGGGTGCACCTAGATCTAAGTGACATAGTACTGGGTTGTGTGTCAGGGCTTGCTTCAACGCCAGGAAAGCCTTTTCACAGTCTTCAGACCAGAGGAATGCCGTGTTACTTGCGAGCAGTTGTTGGAGCAGAGAGGCAAGCCTTGCGAAATTGCGTATAAAGCGCTGAAAGTAGGATGCCAAGCAGAGAAAACTGCGCAGGTCTTTTTGGTGCTACGGACGTGGAAACTCGAGGACGGCAGCAACCTTTTTAGGATCTGGTCGAATACCGTCTTTGCTGACTAAGTGCCTTAGAACCTCGATTGTCTCTTGCGAAGGTGCATTCTTTCGTATTCAGCTGTAAACCAGCTTTTGCAAGGCAACGTAGGACTTCTTCAAGATGTTGCGAAAAGGCAGACGAAAACACTATAATGTCGTCGAGGTAGCATAAGCAGGTTTTCCACTTCAGGCCACGCAGTACGCTATCGATCATACGTTTGAAGGTAGCAGGCACGTTACAAAGTCTGAAAGGCACTACGTTAAATTCATATAGCCCATCTGGGGTGGTAAAGCCGTCTTCTCTTTGTCACATTCGGACACTGGTATTTGCCAGTAACCCGAGTGCAGGTCAAGGCTGGAAAAATACTTCACGCCATGCAGCAAATCTAGTGCACCATCGATTCGTGGGGGAGGGTAAACATCTTTGTGCGTTATTTTGTTCAGTGCCGGGTAATCAATGCAAAAACGTAGTGTTCCGTTTTTCTTTTGCACCAAAACAACTGGTGAAGACCATAGACTCGAGGAAGGACGTATGATATTCCATCGAAGCATGTTTGAGATGTTTTCCTCGATTATCTTCCCTTCTGCAAGAGACACGCGGTATGGGCGCCGGTGAATAATTCGGGAGCCATCAGTCTGAATTCGGTGTGTCGCGGAAGTACTAACACCAAGGAAAGCAGAATGAATGTCATATAAAGAAAGATGTCTGTTCAATAAATTCAGAAATTTTAGACTCTGGGCTGCTGTCAGATCAGGGCTTATCGTCATTGATAGAGGAGTGGGAGAGTTGAGTGGCGGCGTGCTTGACTCCTGGTAGGTCTTCTTCACTTGGAAGGGCAACAATTGCAACAAGATGCGGGTCAATAGCGCATGTGACTGTTGATCCACAGGGCAACAATAAGGGTTCGGGGGTCTGATTTAGCGTAGTAATAACGCAGTAATTATTCAAATAAGTAATTATCTGAATTAAGATTTAAAGCACTAATTATTTGAGATGAGCTGGCACACACTGATGATGATATCTACAGATGAGGAAATTATAGAATTGATAATGACATGTCCAATCGATAAAGAAGAGTCGGTGACTGCACTCACATCCTCTGTATTTTTCTGAAATTTTTTCCAGTGACTCTAATCTCACAGCCGCAACTGTAGGCGATGCCCGAGTCGGGCCGGGAACGCGGTGGTGTTCCGCCAGTTCTTGGGCCCTCTGGACTGCCTTTTGTTGGTTTCGGAGATCGGGGGCTCCTGAGTGCCTCTTCCCTGTCAGACTCTTTTTTTTTGCATGGCGATGTCGAGAACATATACAGCGGTTGATGGACAAGCTGTGCTAATCAATAACCACCATTTATGTACTTACAATTA